>JADLZK010007548.1:0-146881 GCA_015847255.1 Hyparrhenia diplandra
ACTTGTAGTGCCAAAATAATATTGTGCAGATTTATATGAGAAGCAAGTGGAAAAAATACACCAAAAAGCCTCCCGGAAAGCGCATTCTTTGGAGAATATCAAGCCCAAGGGAGGAATGGACCAAACACGCAGAACTGGGCGAGAGCAAACATCGCCACATAACTTTTCAAGCCCAAACACGCCGGCGTCACCAAGGCCGGCCCAAATCGAGCCCAGGCAGTGCGCTGGCGCACCACACAGTGCGCTTCGACCCATCCCGAGGCGGTTCAGGCCCAAGTTTTAGGCGGTTTGTTACCTTCCAAAACAATTTGTGCCGACGTTGGATTGTCGGTTCAAGCGGATTTGGAAGATGTTCAAGGAGCGGTTTTGGCTCTTTCCATGTGGGAGGGACGTTTTCAAAAGAGCCCCCTCTCCTCTACCTATAAAAGGAGGCCCTCTCCCCTCATTCAACACACACACCACACAATGTAGCCTCTCTCTTCTTCTTCTTCTTCTTCTTCCTCTCCCTTTCTTCTTCTTTCTTTCTTCTTCTTTCTTCTTCTTTCTTTCTTCTTCTTCTTCTTTTTCTTAGTTTGTACTTAGGAGGAGTTGGGCAAAGAAATAAAGGAGACAAGACATCTTGAGCTATTCGTATGAGCAATTTAGAGTTCTTCATCTTGTTCTTGTTCTCTACTTATCAATATAGTCATGTTCTTGAATTAGAGCAAAGTTCTTGTGATATAATCTTGGTTGAAGAACTAGTCTATAGTTCCTATATCATGATCTTGTCTTATAGAACTTCGTACTTAGTCTATCATACATACATGTTTAGACCAAAGAGCTAGATTGCTATGATGAGTTCTACCTAGAGTTAGACTTGGTTGATGTTGGGTTGGCGGGATTGATAGCCGTTCCTTTGGGGCGGTGCTCGTAGAAGGACCAAGGGGGAGGTAAGCCTTGTATACACGCCCGGAGTAATAACCACTAGTGTAGGCGTGGTGTCTAGACTAAGGGTTTTCTATCTTTTGTGGCGCATCCCACGGTTGAGGGGTAGGCGGGCGTTGGGTTGTGACAGCGCCTTGTCCGTCCTTTTGTAATCCCCCACGTTCGGGTGTGGCGCGGTGCTAAATGCCGGTCTCCATCCCATTTGGGCGATTGCCGGTCCGAAGTAATTAAACCGAGACCTTGGCTTTCTTGAACTAGAATCTCTAACGGTAAAACATGTGTGTATCGCTATCTTGACATGACTATCTAGGATATGCTGCTCCATGTTAGATTTATTCTTTTATTCATTATTTTCCCTTTATCCTTGAGATTGGCTTGAGTGTGTGTGTCAAGTTATCCTACTACCTATTCTATTTTATCCCTTTTATGAACATTGGTCTATTATGCATTCATGTTATCTTGACCATGTCCGAATTAGAGACTTTTACACCATGCCTTCCTTTGGGAAAATATAAATAACGATACCCGAATACTTAGGGTGAAATGCTACAATGATAGATCCGTGCGCTGCGGATGAATATCTTGTTTGGCAAGATCTATCACCGTTGATAATCCCATTCGGATCACCCGACACGGTGGTTTCACTTGGGAATGTCGCGGCGCATTTCTGGCATTTGTTATTAGAGATGGGTTCTAAACTTTTGTTTCTAGTGATTGCGCTTAAGAAATGCAACAAGTATTTCTCGGCGCCGATTCTCGGGAAGGTTGGTTAAAGGGATGATCTATTAGGACATGTTCATGATAATATGCATGTGTAGTGATCTTTGTTCATCTTAGGTTTATCTAAAAACAAAAAAATCTTTTATAAAAATATATATAAAATATATATTTTATAAAAATATATCTTATAAATAAAAAGCAAGGACATGTTATCAAGTTAGTATGCACCTTGGGTATTCTTGTCGCTAACCATTTCGGGTGGAGACTAAGAAGAACAAAGGAGCACGCGATGCTTGAAAACATGGGGCTACATCAACAAAACTTTGATGCTCTTGGGAGGAGAAATACACTCAAAAGGAGACCACGACTTTTCACACTTGACTTTTCACGAAAGTCCAAGTGTGAGAGGGAAAGGACGGTGATAATATCAAGTTCCACGTGCAAGGGGATCATAAAAAAAAAGAGAGAAGTGAAAAAAAAAGAAAAAAAGAAGAAGAGAGAGATGAATAAGAGTTAGGCTCCCCTTGCTATAAAAAGAAAAGAAAAAAAAAAAAGAAGAAAAAAAAAAGATATATATATAAAAAAAAAGTGTTATTGAAAAAAAAAAAAAAATGGTTGCTAAAAAAAAAATAATAAGAGGAGAGAGGAGCGAGGTTGGCCCCATATGGCCAAAATAAAAGACACGACTCCACCTGCATTGCTTCCATGTAAGCAAGAAGGGATCTTTCTCTCCCAAGACCTTTGTTGCACTGAGTGAGTTCGGTATGTCTCCCTCTCGGCCGCGGGAAGTCATAACCAAACCAAGATCATCATGTCACCCGGCCACGGCAATTATGAACTCTATCCTCAAAGGCCGTCGGTCAAGTACACTCGGTACACAAAAGGTCCAATAAAAAAAAAAAAAAAAAGTAAAAAAAAAAAAAGAAGGTAAAGGAGGAACATCCTCCTTTACACCTTTGTGACCACTAAGGCCCATGGTCCATATACACTACATGTGTATGACCTAAGCCTTGTGGCACTTCGAGATGGATTATCAAGCTACTACCGCAGGAGTCTCAACGTTCTTTTCTTCATGCACGGATGGTACACACACACTCGGTATACAAAGGTAATAATTCACCAATTTTTTACTCATACTTATCTCCATATATATATATATATATATATATATATATATATATATATATATATATATATATATATATATATATATATATATATATATATAAATATTTCATCATGGAGATAAAATAAGGCTAGACTTACATTGCATCTTTATCTTAGTCTTGTTTGAGTATGAAAAGTTTGGTGAAGTTTTTTACTCGTCCTCCCTTGATAATAAAATTATCAAATAAAAAAATATAAAAACAACACAAAAAATTTTGCTCTTTTTTTGCTCCTTTCGCATATGTTTCAAAAATTTGGTAATCGCGAAGGATGGTAAGTCCACTCGCGAATCTACCATATACTAACCATGGGAAAAGACCAAAAAAGCACGGGGTACAACCTCGATCCGATGAGCATTGAGCTAGCTTGGGGAGGACCCTAACAAGGTAATGAGAAACCTACACTCTCATCATCCGTCCATTACCTTCCAAAAAAGGGGTGTTTTATAAAATATTTAATTATCAAAATAAACAAAAATATTTACTACACAAAAATCTATAATATTTTCAAAAAAATGGGGTATATTTCAAAAAAAAAAAAAAAAATATGGTATATTTAAAAAAATATATGTTTTATAAAATATTTTATTATCAAAATTAACAAAAATATTTATTACATAAAATCTATATAAAAAAAATTTAATCTTTTGTTCACCTTTCAAAGTCTTCATCTTCATTGATCTAATCTTATTGCTCGCAAATCTATGGACTAACCCCCTTGAGGATTTTATCAAACATCATAAGGGTAAGTCTAAGAGATGACAATGGAGATCGAAGTTATTTTGTGAACCCAAAAAAATAATAATAATAATATTAATAATAATAATAATGATGATGATGATGATAAAATAATAAAAAATCCTTTGAAACCCCAAGAATGATTGTCCCACTCTTCCAAGATCATCACAAGACAAGCTTGGGGAGTCTCCCGCACGCTCTCAAAGGCGATGTTAATCAAAGATCTACTCATAGCGTTCACAAGCTAGCAACGTTCATAAACCTAAGGTAAGTCAAAAGCTAGCTTGGGGAGGACTCCCACAAAGGTAACTCGTATCTCACATTCTATTCATTTATTTCCTTATCTTATATGAATGATGAGGTATGAGAACAAAAAAATAATAATAATAAAAAAAAGAGGGGAAGAAGAAAGAGAGAGAGGAGATTTATTCCACTACATATATATGTGTTGTAGAAATGTTTAGTTCTACCCCCTGTTGAAATGATGAATAGTTGCTCGTCTTATGTTTTGCACATTGCCTAGTTTATAATTCGAATTTCTCTAAAGTTTGGGGTTTAGTGGTCGAGTCTAAAAACTCATCCCGAAAAAAAAAAACCTGATTCATGTGGGTTGCATAGGCTCTATCTAGTCTAAGTTGTTGCCAAGTATGATATGGTACAAATGGATTTGCTATGATTTCGTCCAAAAAGTGAAACTTGACATCCGGGGAATCTAATTTGAAAGAAAAAAAGAAATGATATGGGCTATGCTAAAAAAAAAAGAAAAAAAAAAAAAAAAAAAAAAAAGAGATGAAAAATGGACATGTGTCCGAGGGCGCAGCAGAGCCCACATCTCAAAAAAAAAAAAAAAAAAAAAAAACAAGAGAGGAAATAAAAGACAAAAGTCTAGGCGAGCAGAGCCCACCTCCAAAAAAAAAAAATATATATATATAGCAATAAAGCCCATACTTTCTTGAAAAACAAAATAGAACTTAAATAAATAAATCCCGGATGAGAAAGTTGATCAAAAGGATGAATGAAAGGTATTTGTTATAACCGTTCTATCGGCAACCACCCAAGGCTTTGAGAAAAGCTAAAAAAGCCCCGCTTCACGATGAAAGGTAATAAAAGGGTGAGCAAAGGCATGCCATTTTATTCAAACTCTAGTAGAAAATCTTAGTATAACCCCGGCACTTGAAAAACATAATCGACATAGTAGCAACTCCCGATCAACAACCAAGTACTTATCTTTTTGCTCGAGGACGCGCAAAAGGGTAAGCTTGGGGAGTTTGTTGAGCCGGTCACTAACGATACATTTTTAACGTCAACATTCTACCAATAAAGGGGGTGAAACTATACCTTACTACACACATATACATTTATTATTGACATAATTCCACTTGTAGTGCCAAAATAATATTGTGCAGATTTATATGAGAAGCAAGTGGAAAATACACCAAAAGGCGCCTCCCCGAAAGCGACTTTGGAGAATATCAAGCCCAAGGGAGGAATGGACCAAACACGCAGTTGGGCGGGCGAGCAAACATCGCCACACAACTTTTCAAGCCCAAACACGCCAAGCTCGCCAAGGGTCCGGCCCGAACAGAGTTTCAGACAGTGCGCGCGCACCACCTGGTGCTTCGCACCCATCCCGAGGCGGTTCGGGCCCAAGTTTGGCGAGGCGGTTTGTTACCTTCCAAAACCCATTTGTGCCCGACGTTGGATTGTCGGTTCAAGCAGATTTGGAAGGTGTTCAAGGACGGTTTTGGCTCTTTCCATGTGGGGAGGGACGTTTTCAAAGAGCCCCCTCTCCTCTACCTATAAAAGGAGGCCCTCTCCCCTCATTCAACACACCACACAATGTAGCCCTCTCTCTTCTTCTTCTTCTTCTTCTTCTTCTTCTTCTTCCTCTCCCTTTCTTCTTCTTTCTTCTTCTTCTTTTCTTCTTCTTTCTTTCTTCTTCTTCTTCTTTTTCTTAGTTTGTACTTAGGAGGAGTTGGGCAAAGAAATAAAGGAGACAAGACATCTTGGAGCTATTCCGGTATGAGCAATTTAGAGTTCTTCATCTTGTTCTTGTTCTCTACTTATCAATATAGTCATGTTCTTGAATTAGAGCAAAGTTCTTGTGATATAATCTTGGTTGAAGAACTAGTCTATAGTTCCTATATCATGATCTTGTCTTATAGAACTTCGTACTTAGTCTATCATACATACATGTTTTAGACCAAAGAGCTAGATTGATATGATGAGTTCTACCTAGAGTTAGACTTGGTTGATGTTGGGTTGCGGGATTGATAGCCGTTCCTTCGGGGCGGTGCTCGGTAGAAGGACCGGGGGCCGGGTAAGCCTTGTATACACGCGGCAGTAATAACCACTAGTGTAGACGTGGTGTCTAGACTAAGGGTTTTCTATCTTTGTGGCGCATCCCATGGTTGAGGGTAGGCGGTCGGGTTGTGACAGCCTTTTGTCCGTCCCTTTGTAATCCCCCCACGTTCGGATGTGGCGGCGATGCTAAATGCCGGTCTCCATCCCATTTGGCGATTGCATTGGTGCAGAAGTAATTCGATGAGAGACCTTGGCTTTCTTGAACTAGAATCTCTAATGATAAAACATGTGTGTATCTGCTATCTTGACATGACTATCTAGGATATGCCCGCTCCATGTTAGATTTATTCTTTTATTCATTATTTTCCCTTTATCCTTGAGATTGGCTTGAGTGTGTGTGTCAAGTTATCCTACTACCTATTCTATTTTATCCCTTTTATGAACATTGGTCTATTATACATTCATGTTATCTTGACCATGTCGAATTAGAGACTTTTACACCATGCCTTCCTTTGGGAAAATATAAATAACGATACCACGAATACTTAGGGTGAAATGCTACAATGATAGATCGGCGCGCTGCGGATGAATATCTTGTTTGGCAAGATCTATCACCGTTGATAATCCCATTCGGATCACCGTAACACGGTGGTTTCACTTGGGAATGTCAACGGCGCATTCTGGCGCCTGTTATTAGAGATGGGTTCTAAACCTGTTTCTAGTGATTGCGCTTAAGAAATGCAACAGTGAGCAGATTTTAGAGGCAGCCCATGCTTCTTCCGAGGTCACCGGTGTAAGGGAAAAAAGATCGCGCCACGGGGGTCACAGGCACCCCGAGCATTGCGGGGCGTGTGCGTGGGGTGTCTAGTTCGTGTGGTTGGAAGAATTGGCCGAACTGCAACGACATGTACAGAAAGAGGAAGTCTCCAACTGCGGTGGCCGCAGCAGTTAGAGAAGAGCTTTTGGCTAGATTGGAGGAGCTCCAAGGTAAGGTGGTGGAGTTGCAAGAAGCACAAGCACAAGCATAGGCACAAGCACAAGCACAAGGTTCCCCGCCTGGCAACACCCCCTAGCGCTGCAGTGGATCAAGAGCGGTATGTGCCTCAGCCAATCCGGAGAGCCAACTGGATGCTGCATCTGAGGTTTCCATTCCAGAACGATGTACCCTTGTAACGAAGACTGGAGGTTATCGGGTTGAGGTAGCTAGGGGAAAGGTACACCCGAATCACCCGAGCTACTTGAGGGTCAACCAACACCGACGGGACATACCGTTGTAACGATTGAACATGTAAATCCCGGTTTTGATGCTACACTCTTTGGATCCACCGGTGCTTAAATTAAGACTCTTGGCCGGGCTATTTTTAAGAGGATCCAGTGGGCAGAGACCTTATGACCTGTAACACCCCAACGGCCGTCTTGTTTTGCACCAAAACCTCCTCTGCCTTCTATCTCCAGGGTATTAGTCGGTCTAAAGGACCATATGGCACGCACCGGGTTATTAAATGGGGATGACAAAGAATGACGAGTCCCTCTCGGACTCGAGTGCATTGGGTGGGAATGAGATGACTAGCTTGCATGCCAATGGTGATCGAGTGCCTCTCGGGGTGCAATGGATCGGAATACGGTGACTTCGCACTCATGCCAATGACGTTCGGATTGCCTTGCGAGTGCATCGGCTAACAATGCGAAACCGGCTCTCAAGGCATGAATGATGAGAGTGCCTCGCAGACCGCAAGGGCCGAGAACGCTGAGGGAGTGGCTCGCATGACAAGAATGTCCGAGTGCCTCTCGAGTGCAGCGGCCGAGAAGCAAACGGCCGGTTCCCAAACAAGCATGTTTCGGGCAAGAGGCATAGAGCATCCAACGGTGGCAAAGATACGTTCCCGGAAGGGGTCGCCCCCTTATGACCGGAAGCAATTAATTGAGTGCCCCGGTGCGACGCGACCGGCCAACCCTAAGTACAAGCATGGATCTCCAATGCTCACGCGCGAAACTTGACTTTAGTACGGTAGGGCCTTGTTGTCTCGCTCTTCATGGGTGGTGCATGCAAGCGGCCCGGTCCAAACATGGTGGCGTTCTTGCACGCCTCGAAAGCGGCCTTTTGGCGTGACACGCACGAAGAGGCTAAGATCAATGTGGGTTTCGATGACTGTTTAACCTCATGACACTGGATGGATTGGATGTGGCCATCCTTATTTGCATGACACTTTGTGAGTACAATTTCTTCTATTGTGGACTCATTCGGGATGCCTCTTTCATCTATTGCTTACTAAATTTGCTTTGCATGCTTCTCTATTCCTAGATGCGCCTCAGAAGCGAGGGCCTCGTCTTTGTCGGTTGGCTTTCTTGATCCCGAGCCATTGACCTTGAAGGGGTGAAGGATGGCCCTCAAAGAACGGCCGTACATATCTAGAATTTGGCCTACGGAAGCATCATGACAAGGACTTTGTCATGTTTTGCGCATAATCGTGCCAACACCGGATTGTCGTTGTCATAGCTATCAAGTGGAGGAAAGTCTATTTCGTTGACTTTGCGCCCAAGCGCAAAGATAGAAACACTCCCGTTGAAAACTTTAATACAACGGTGAGTGTTTCCTAACCTACATCCGACCCATGCATTTTTTTTTCTTAATTATTTTACTAAAAATAGAAAAGAATGTGACCTTTTTACATTTTACTCATGTGTAGCCTTGTTGAGCATGTTTTCAATCCGAAGGGGACAAGGGCGCTAAAAGTTTGTGGTTCACGCCAAGTATGCAAAAGTAATTGTTGTGCTTCTCCCGAAGTTGTGCACTTGCCACTTGGGTTTCCATTCAGCGAATAACCCTTTGTGTTTCATATGTTTTGCGGTCTTGGGGACGCAACCTCGATAACAAGACATGTGGGTTCTACACGGCGCACCACTTGATGGTTGCGATGAATCAAGCTCATTTGGATCATCACGAGGTAACTCAAAGTGCAGCTCCATCTTGTGCCTATCTTTGTTTGGCGATAAAGACCATGTGTACAACAAACACTTATGGCTACCTTTTCTTTGTATTAGGATTTTGACTTGAGCAGTGAACCGTTCAATTTGGGTGATATTAGAGAGAAGATCGCCAAGTTTCTTATGGAACATGTCATCGACCCCGACGGCGACTATTTCGATTAAAGTAAACCGTGAGTTGCTTTTGTTCCCTTTGCCGCATCACGACCGAGGTGGATACATGCACGTGCGTGAAGCGCGTGTTATTTGTGTTGTGAACAATGCGTAGGCGTGCCACTGAACAACTGGGTGCGTGTGAAGAACAATCGATACACTTGAATTTTTAATACTTCTTTGGCGTCGGCCATTTGTTTGTGCTTGGACCTATGTATATGTATTATATACACGTATTAATAATATCAATGATGTGGTATCGGCGATTCTAAGCCGTCATGCAGTGTCTATAACGTCATCATTGACACGACACGCGTCAACCGTCTACGAGGCGTCTCAAGCCTCCGGATAGTTCTGAGACTGTCTCGCCCCGCCGCTTGGCGTCGGTTGTTTTAGCGATTTTTTACGTCGCTCGAAAATTAAATTGTGCGAAACGTCAACCTCGTTTGCGGACACACATGTAGAAAGTCTTGGCGTCTTTAATTTTCCAAGAGTTACGGTCGATGGGTCGTTGTAAGCGTCGTAATCTCCGCGCAGTACAGTCGATTTTAGGTGCTAAGCGTGCGTAAACATAAGAAAACATAGTCGGTACAGAGCGGTGTCTCGTAAACGAATCCCGTTCCGCAGAGCGGATAAGCGAAGCGTGTACGTAAGTAGTACAAACCCCAGAGGCCTTGGCGTGTGGCGGCGCGTCTGTATGGGTGCGAATAAGACAGACGGTTGCATTTCGAATGTGTGCGTATTAGGGAAAGCGTCACGGACACTTTTCTTTGCCGCGTGTGCGCCAAAGATTCTAACGGTTAGCATAGCGCCGCGGTGCAGCAACCGTCTGACGTGTGGCCCGTTTCTAGACGGCTCTTTGACACAGGGGTACGTACATGCGAAAGTCATCACAGTCACACATTGGGCCCGATGCGTCGGTAACTTTGGAAGGGATACGGTCGCTTTATTCATGCGTCATGCGTAACGTTACCGAAAACACCTGTGGCTTTATAGGAAAACTTGTCTGTAGGTACCATTCACTAAGGCCGAGCACATGCCACGTCGGAAGCCGCCCACGCCGCCACCATGACGGGGGAGCTGCCCGCCGCCACCATCCACCTCGATCCATGCGGGGCATCGAGAGGGGTCCCGGAGGACCTTCTCGGCGAGGTTTGAGCAAAGGGAAGCGCCACTCCGGCGAGGCTCCGGCAAAACACCGCCGCCGGGCTTGACGGACGAGAACCGTCCGGCGGCGACGCCGTCACGCCGTAACGCCGTCGAGGCGGGGGCCAACGAAGATGACACGTATACGCTCCCCTCCGTTCCGACGACGTTGTTCACAAAGTGGAGAAGGACACCGTGTACACGTGGGCGCCCGCGTGTCAACCACCATGGCGTCCCACGGACCCCCGTGGCATCCACGTAAAGAAGCATTCCGTGTGCGCCCGAATCAATTGCTAGATCCACCGGGATAGTGTACATAGGGTTGTAAAAGTATACTTTCAGGACTTCTAAAAATTCCTTTAAAATTTGTAAATTCATTATTTGATTTATAGAATTTTATCATGTAATTAGTTCCAATTTTATTACATGATAAAATTATATTATAATATTACCCTAATGATTTAATTAGGTATTAATATTATAAAATCCATATCTCATGCAAATAAACTCCGTTTTGCGTGAAACGACTTCCATAATTCATTTAAAATCTAGCTCTATGCATCTAACCCATTGCCACCATAACGTTCTATGTTTGTTTTGTATGCCATAGTTCAAGCTAGGTTTATCGAAGTACCCGAGGTAGTTTTCGACGACCGATTAGGAGCTTCCCGTCCGAAGTAGAGCTAGAGACGTTCGACGCCGTGCCGATTCGTAAGAACCTCCCAGGCAAGTCCTTACCCCCCTTAATCATGACCTTAATTAATATGATGATATAATGATGAAGATGAGGATAAGTTGATTAGTATAGCGTGGTATGAGCCTGAGAATGTAGCTATGGAGCTAAGCCGGATGACGTACTCATCCACATTATCTACGCTCATACGTTATAATTAAAGAATAATAAGAGATCGCCTAATGAACCTTAACCAACAAAAGAGGTGAGTGGTGGTAGTCTGGTAGAGCCTAAATACCACGTCGGGAATCGCCGCGAGGGGTTCCTGCGGAGAGATACTCGCCTCCCCTAAGGACCGGTTCATAGACCTTCTACCTAGTGTGATATTACGTACAGCCACACGCCGAGATGGGGCGGCTTGATTCCACACCCCGTTGGGTTGAGGTATAATCTGGAACCAAGGTGGCGAAGTAGGCAAACGACCTATTAGGGAGCGAGACATGGGGAGAGTGGCCCCATGGTAGGTTTGGCGTGGATCTTTGAGTGATCTTCCACGTAAGTGTTTGGGCGCCAGATGGGCGCGGTGCTAGGTGCACATATTTATGATTAATGATTGGGTTTGGTGTTGATAAGTATGGGTTGGGTAATAAGGTATTACCTGTAAAGCCGTGGGTGATTTGGTATCACCATATTGTCTAGGATGATGCGTCATCCTTCCAACCCCTAAGAAGTCGTGGTGAGGATTATACCAATATACCTAGGTTGGCTACCAAGCGGGTACGGGATCTCGTTAGGCCTGTCGAACCATGGGCCATGGCGTAGACAATGCCTATCGTGTGGGGAAATTTGTACACCTCTGCAGAGTTATTTAAATCTATTCGAATAGCCACGTCCTTGGAATGGGAAAGTGCTAGGCCGGAACATCTATGATTAGATACACTTGGATGATGACTAACCTGTGGTGCCATGACAGTGATGACCTGAGATGATATAACCCGAGAACTAGTGAGAGCACTTTTAGAGACTCTGCTAGGGCCCAAACCCTTAATAATTACAACCCCCTGGTTGGGACTTGCTGAGTACGTTTGTACTCACCCCGCTATTTTTACAGATATCGGCACATGTGAAGGTAAGATCGACGATAAGGTAGAGGACCAGCGTGTCGTAGTAGGTTGCAAGGTGGTTGCTTAGGAGAAGGACGTTGAAGCCCAGATTTCATCCGTGCACAAAGTCTTTTCGTGGAGTGCGGGCGGTGTCATAGTTAATCCACCGCTTCACCGGTTGGCCAACTCGATATCGTAACCCGACCGGTGACTCTTCGTCGCCCTTTGTAAGTCCCTTTCTATCCTATATTTCAACGGCTTCGGTTTACTATTATTTCTGTTTACCATTATCTGTTACTAATAGACGTGTTTGTGGCGTGATCCTGGCGCAAACACCTGTGATTAACGACCCATTAAAAGTGGGGCGTGACAGTCTCGCCCCTCCGGGCGGCCCCTACCGCGGGCCCAGGGACACCGGTGTAAGTTCCTCCGGACCGCGACGCCCGGCAGGTGCATGTTGCACCCGGGGGCGTTTCGCTGAGCCGATGCAAGACCTACCCGGCGCCGGGTTCGGCGGTCCCGCCACCTCCCCATCGGGGGTGGCCTCTCCTTCGTCTGCGGCTCCACGGTCACCACCCGGTGGTGTCTTCTTCACCGGCGACACCGACACCACCGGTGGCCTCCACACCACCGGCCACGCCTACTCCACCGCCGCGTCCCCGGCCGCACGCGTCCGCGGTCGCCGGTGTACCACCCGCCGTTGTTTCACCGCGACTGCGTCATGTTCACCCGATGGTGACGCGGGCACGCGGTGGGTACTCTCCGGTCCCGGCTCTTGCGGCGATGCCCGGCGACTCGCAGTCTCCCCGGTACCCTCTTCCGTTCGCGGCCCTGTCCGGCCCACCGGCGCCGTGCAATGGACGAGGAGTACGCGGCTCTCCTCGCCAACCGGACTTGGGATGGTGCCCGCCCGCCCGGCTCCAACGCCGCCACTTAGGCAAGTGGATCCGACACACAAGCAGCGGCGGCGATGGTACCCTGGAGCGGTACAAGGCTCGCTTGGTTCTTCGCGGGTTTACTCAACGCCGGGAGTTGACTATGATGAGACCTTCGCCCGGTGGTGAAGCCGGCCACCGTCCGCACGGTGCTCTCAACGGCTCTTGCTCACTCGGCGGTACATCACCGGATGTCAAGAATGCCTTCCTGCATGGGAGCCTTACCGAGACAATCTACTGCAATCAGCCGACGGGGTTTCTCGACTCTTCTCGTCCTGACATGGTCTGCCGGCTCAACAAGTCTCTTTACGGCCTCAAGCGGGCCCCTCGGGCATGGCACTCTCGGATTGCGGCCTTCTTGGTGTCACCGGGTTTTGTGGAGGCCAAGTCGATACGTCCCTCGTTTATCTACCACCTTGGAGCCGAGGCTAGCGTACTGCTGCTCTATGTTGATGACATTGTCCTCACGGCCTCCGGTCCTTCACTACTACACTCGCATCATCATCGCTCTTGGCGGGGAGTTTCCTTTGAAGGATGCGGGCATGCTCCACCACTTTCTCGGGGTCCTTTGTTGAGCCTCGTCCCCTTTGGACTTCTTCTTCACCGCCGGTAGTACACTCTTGATATCACGGGTGAGCGGGGGGATGACGGGCTGCAAGCCTTGCTCCACTCCGGTTGATACACGTGGCAAGCCGTCGAGGTCGAGGGCAGTCCGTGGCGCACCCACCCGAGTACCGGAGTCTCATTTGGTGCACTTCGATTACCTCACCTTCACCGAGACCGGACATCACCTACGCCGTGCGCCAGATTTGCCTCTACATGCATGATCCTCGAGAGCCCCACCAGGACTGCTCTCAAGCGCCTCCTCCGCTACCTCCGCGGCACCGTTGACTACGGGTTCTTTGCTTCACGGTCTCCCTCCACCGAGCCGGCGGTGGTGTACCGACCGCCGACCGGGCGGGGTGTCCCGACACTCGGCGCTCCACCTCCGGCTGCGCGCCGTCTTCCTTGGCGGCAACTTGGTGTCTGGTCAGCCAAGCGCCGGCCGTCTCCGCTCCCGCTCGGGGCTGAGGCAGTACCGCTGTTGCTAACGGCGTAACGGGCCCGGCTGAGGCAGCTCCTCGCCCGAGCTCCACAGCCCTCTCTCCCGGGACCACGCTGGTCTCTCTTGCGACAACGTCGGCGCCGTCTACCTCTCCACCAACCCCGTGCAGCACTAGAGGACCAAGCATGTGGAGATCAATCTACACTTTGTCCGTGATCGGGTTGCCATCGGGCGGTTCGTGTCCGCATGTCCCGACCACCTCGGTTCGCCGACATCTTCACCAAGGGTCTCCCATCCTCGACCTTCACCGAGTTTTCGCTCCGGCCTCAACATCACCCGTGGCTAGTTGCGTCTGTGGGGGCCTCATGTGTTGTACTTCTTTTTCGTGTCCGGTCTACAAACTCCGCTGCGGCGGTAGTTCGAGGCTCAGCGGGGAGGGGGTGTTGGAGTATGAGCATTAGGCCCATGTATGCAACTATATGACTACCCTTCTAGGGTTAGCCCTAATTGAGGAATCCTAATTTCTACAAATTGTAATACCGACCCTTTTTGCTCAAACCCTCTACTCTCCTAGGTTGAATTATATATTTTAATAAGTTGAATGCGGCAGACCAAATTGTGTTTTAACAGTGCTATAAAATCAATAAGTACGGTGTGGAGACGTCCCACACATGAAAGGCCTTTTTAATTTTGTAAAATTTTAGTAACATACATATGAATAGGGTTAGTTTGATCCATGTCATTGCAAATGTGTATTCAGATAAATGCCATTACAATTCGCCATTGTAAAATTTTTTCAATGACATGGATCAAATAGACGAATTGTAATGGCATTTATCTGAATAGACACATTTGCAATGACATGGATCAAACTAACCCTAGAAAAAATATGATACCCAACCTGCCACTGATATATGGTAAATATTAGTGGCCTTCTATGGCAGTTGACGCAGCCATGCCACTTACACAAAGGTTCAATAATAGGATAGCACATAACTGTGCTTTAAAAAATGGAAATTCATTGCATAATGGATGACTGTAGACCGATGCGATACCATTAAAAAGGTAAGAGATAATTTGTCCTAGAGAAATTCATCAAAAGAAAATATATCTGATACATTTGGTGGTCTCAGCATGTGTTAACAATAAAGATTCTAGTCTGCATCATAGCAATCCCCATGGCATGCATTTAACGAAAAAGTTTCATGTAGACTTCATCATAGCAATCCCCCTGGCAAGAAACCAAAACCATACATGTGAGTCAACTGTGGAGTAAAATCAAGATCATATTTCACATTTTTCAGAACACATACACCATACCATGTAGCTGTTATTATCAGCGACATCGTCATCACTCTCAGAGGCCGTTTCAACTTCACTGAGCTCCTTATTTCCCCACGCATAACATGGTTCAAGCTCATCAAACTTTTTTAACATAAAATCTAAGGCGAATTGTCGAATCTTCATGGAGGTTGTACTGGATTCAGCAGAATTACGCTTCAAGTTCTCAATCAACCACTCAGCCTCCTTTCTGATACCCTGATGGTGCAAATTAATTGATCAAAGTCATGTAACACAAACTTCAGACAAGTGTTATGGAAGAATATGGTTAGGTGAGGGCAAACACGAACGCACCACAAGGGCAGCAGAAATATGCGAAGACCACTTCCTACGGGTAATAAAAAGTTCAGCAGCAGCAGCCCGGATGTTGTGGCCCAAGGTGTACTCTTCATCAGTAAAATTACAACGCCCACGCCTCAGCCATTCACAAATCAACTCAGTCTCTTTAGTAAGACACTTCAAACTATCCATCATTTTTTTTTGCAAATAACCAATACAAGAAACCAGTGAGACTCTCTTTCAATCATTAAAACAGAATCAATATGGTAACCAATTCAGTCAAACAAAACAACCAGGGGATTGAGATGTACCTCAGCAGCATCAAAGGCAAATGCACGTTCTACTTCACCTTTTTCTTCAATCACAATTTCCATATAGCTACAAATGCACTCCGTCACAGTGGCATCAGGAAGATTACTCCAGGCGCCTGATTTTACCCACAAGGATGTCATGCTATTCTCCTTCTCCAAATACTTCCAAAGAAACAAACCATCATTACTTATGTATATCATTCCCAACAAGTACTTCAAACATAAATGGTGTAATTTAAGTGAATGCTGCTGTGGATATAAAGGAAGGAGCTACGGAGAAATTACGAAAAACCACCTCCCATGGGCGCTGAAGTTAGCGGCACAGCATTTTTAGCGAAATGAATGAAGCAACAGGGCTGGGTATAGGTTCAAACGCTTAAAAAAGTGAAAATACCCAAAGAATTCTTTCATAGTGAAGCCCCATTTGGATTGGAGGTTTCTGTACAGAGTATTCCGCATTGGAAGATTTGACTGTACCCAGAATAGGGCTTTTCTCATGACAGTCAAATATATAATCTATAACTCCTACAAAGCAAAACCCCACTAGCTTATTTCTCTAGCATCTCCTTGAGCCATGTCATCATGAGGGCCTCACGCATCTACATCCATGCCCGTACTCCCACCTTGCCATGCATGTCCGTCCATTTACCTTCATGTTATTTGGTTTATGATTACTGCTCTCCATCAACTCTCCATCAAATTCCACCGAACAAGTCACTTTCTAGTTCCCATCAGTTATCAGATTGCTTTTGCCTACTATCATGCATGTAATAAATACTTAAACATCTACAATCAATAGGCATCACCATCTCCCTGAATCTCTTCTTTATCTTCTACTCCCTCCGTTCCAAATCATAAGTCGTTTTGACTTCTTTGGTTCATCCATTTTGCTATGTATCTAGACATTATATCTAGATGCGTAGCAAAATGGATGTACCAAAAAAGTCAGAGCGACTTATAATTTGGAACCGAGGGAGTATATATATACCTGCTTTGGTCCCACTGATTCCCTACAGTACAAGCAAACTAGCTGCTTTACGAAAGGTAATCAGACAATTCTCCAAGTCCCTGATGAGACCATGTGCTACCCACCCGATTGAGTCAAATAACATACTTGTAAGTTTTCTACCCAGCACTTTTTTTTTCTCTAATCCTTGTTTGTTTGTTCACAGAATTTCATGAAGCTCCAGAATGTTGTAGTCTAGACTCTAGATGGAATCTTTGGTTTGTGTCATAGGCCATGCTATTGCTCCAAAATTTATGTAAACTCTGTACTGCTTTTTCCTCAGGGATTTATTTACTCAATCACATGGATTTGTTAATCTGATCGCATGCTTCTGTTTTTTTACACTTGGGTACCACAGGATTAATTACGGATCAGTTTACCTCATACCTTTATGCAATATATATATATATATATACTGTTATGTTGTATCTTCTCTACTCTACTAAAGCCACCTGTATACCTATGTCCATTAGGCTGCATTTGGTCACCGATCATCTACAAATTAAATTAAATCGTGGATTTCATATATCACCAATATCTCATTAGTATAGTTTCTCCATTAAGTACATATACATTCTTGGTCCTTGGGAGTTGAGACCCGTAAGGTTTATGCATATAATTATTTGGTTGCCATTTATTGACGAAGAGGTACAAAATGGATAGCACGGTTGCATCATGAGTCCATAAAAGTGCGTTAACAACAGTTCAAATCATGTTTGTTAACACTTAAGACAGTTGGTATGAAATTTTGTATTAGAGTCATCAGTAAATTTGTATTGGACAAATCCAATGACTTACTTTTTTAGCATAGTTTCTTCAAAAGAAATACATTCGGGTATAGATAGTTTCTTTTAAAGAAATACAAATTTCGGATAGAGTTTCATGATCCAACAGACCAACTTTGTACTGATTTTGTAGAGATAAGCATAGAATTGATCTGGTTACCTTGGAGGCAGTATCAGCACGGGATGCAGCAACATCAACAGGAACAGGACCTCTATGAGATTTGTAAAACCATTCAAGGTAGGCTTCGTACTGCTTCATGGCACTTGAACTAACGTTTTTGAAGCCACAAGGAAGTAGTCTGTCCGTCTCCAGGGATTTGAATTCATCTGATAACGAATCAACGTGGGCTGAGCGCTGAGCGGTAGAGGGAAATTTAACAAACCAAAGAAAAAGATGCTCAAATAACGAATCATTAGTTACCAGGGAAATTTAAAAGATCCAGCGGCGGTCGGGAAGAATTGGAGACTTGGGAGACTTGTCCTGGACCGCTTGATGTGCCTTGGATGGGATCGGCATCGAGTTGGATCTCACACTTGTCCGACATGGACGCAGCTTCGACCTTGCTCGAGGAGGTGACGCGGGAACGACCACGGTTCGCCGAGCGCCGGATCTGGAGAGGGGGACGGGGACTGCCACGACGGCGCGACGGCTTCCCCATGGACGCCGACCGATCGAGATCGAGTGCGTGTGCGTTTAGTCTAGGTTAGGGTTTGGGGAGGGGACGGATGGAGAGGAGAGGAGAGAATGCGAGAGGAGCGTGCATTTTCTCACTAAATGCATGAGCAGCACTCAATGAATATGGAGCATCATCAAGATTGAAAAAGCTTAACTTTAATTAATTTGAAGTCTGGAAATTAGACTAAACAGAGAGAGCCAAACTAGAAATGCATCACATTCTAAAAGGACATCACTAAGGAAACCAGTCATGATTCAAAAGGACATCCAAGGATACAAATGGAGATATCAAAACTTGTGATCATCACATTCTAAAAGTACTCAAAATCAACATGCGACGAATCAGAATCAGTGTGACGCGATCCGGTTTTCCGTGCGGCGCTCTTGGGCGTGCCGCCACCTTGCGCCGCTCCGTCGCAGACCAAGTGGGAGCAGTGATCAACGGCGGCGTCGGCGGGGATGTAGGGCGGCTGGGCGCTCCTGACGAGCGCCCAGTTGACGCCTTCGAAGAATGGGTGCTGCTTGACCTCCGCGGCGCCGCGCCGGGACGCGAGCCGGTTGTGCGGCTCCTTGGCCAGCAGCCCCCGGATGAGGTCCCTGGCCGCGGCGCTGACCGCCGGCGCGTCGGGGAACCTGAGCGGCTGCGCGACGACGTTGAAGAGCGTGGCGCGGTTCCCGGAGCCCTTGAATGGCGTGGCGCCGAGCAGGAGCTCGTAGAGGAAGACGCCGAAGGTCCACCAGTCGACGGCGCTGCCGTGGCCGTCGCCGCGGATGATCTCCGGCGCCAGGTACTCGTGCGTGCCCACGAACGACATGGACCGCGCGCTTGTTGGCTCCGCCGTGAACTCCAGCGACGACGAGTTCTGCTTGGAGCCGACGACGACGCGGCCACCAGTCACCATCTCGTCGTCGTCCAGCTTGGCCGGCTTATTCTTCTTCTTCTTCTTGCCCGGGAGGATGCGCGGGAGCATGCAGCCATGTGCGCCGCCGCCACGGCCGGACGGGGAGCGGACAAGCGCGGGGCTGACGGAGCATCGGAGGGAGAGGTCGAAGTCGGAGAGCATGATGTGTCCTTCCTCCCTGACGAGCACGTTCTCGGGCTTGAGGTCCCGGTACACGACGCCGAGCATGTGCAGGTACTCGAGCGCAAGCAGCACCTCGCACGCGTAGAACCTGGCGGCGTCCTCGGCGAAGCGCTTGCCGGGCTGCCGCTGCCGGAGCGAGTGGAGGTTGCCGCCGCTGCAGTACTCCATGAGGAGGCAGCAGAACTTGTCGGTCTGGAAGTGGGAGTAGAGCGTGGGCAGGAACGGGTGGTCCAGCAGGCCCAGGATCTCGCGCTCCGTCTCCGCGCGGGCGAGCTTGTTCCGCCCGGCAAGGGTCACCTTGTCCATGACCTTCATGGCGAAGAGCGCGCCAGCGCGCCCGCTGCCGCCGCGGAGCTCGACCAGGTAGACGCTGCCGATGTCGCCGTAGCCCAGGCGACGGAGGAGGCGGAAGTGGCCCAGGCTGAGCGGGGGCTCGGCCGCGCGGATCGCCTCCCAGCGCCTGTCGTCCCCGCCGGTGTGGCGCCGCGCGGCGGGCAGTGGCACAGGAGCCGGGGCCGGCGGTGGCACGGGACCGCGCGCAGACAGAGCGCCCGCCGCCGCAGCGTGCGTGACTTCGTCATGGTTTGCCGCGGCGGAATCCGATGTTGACGTCGTCATCGTGGTGTCGTGCTCGTCGGTGTAGATCGGGTTGAGGCTCTTGCTGAACCCCAACGACGGCTGGCGCGGCGAATGGATGAGTTGGTGGAGCTCGCGTCCAGCTGTGGCGATGGCGACCATTCTCGGGCTGGGCAGCGTCGTCGGGTACGCGCCGACGGCGTCCAAGTCGAAGCTCCCGATGATCCTGACGTCCTCCATTGACGCCGCTGATGGTGCTGCTAGTCGATCATGTAGTCATGCACGCACTCACCCCCTCGATCAGTACGTGTTCCTCCTCCGCGCACGCTAGCTCGCTATCAAGGAAAGGAAGAAAACAAACGAACGAAACAGTTGAGCAAATGTACCGATCGAGTTGATTATCATCAATCAACAGATCGATCTCTGATTATCTGAACTGTTGGTTGGTATGGTAGCCAAGCCAACTTCTCATCGATCGAATTGGCCACCAACAAGGCAACAATTTAAAGTACGTAAACCATTGGCAGAGCTAGCATCGTTGATCAGAAAGTAGATATACAGAGATGACTCCTCCCCTATCGACCGAAGAGAAAAACAAAGTCAAAGGACAAGTGAACAACGACATATGCATACATACCGGGTGTCAGGCAGACGAGGTTTGGTTTGTCATCATCAGAATGCACATCCGACGACGATCAGAGAAGCCTGTCTGTCTGCAGATCGATCAGAGCATAAGCCTGAGCTGAGGCTCTCGAGTTATGGACGAGAGGAGGAATGAATGAATAATAATCCGACGATGAGCTGAGGGGTCCTGTCTTGGACGATGGTGTTGGTGGCTGCCACGCCCACGCACTGATGACCACAAATAGATAGATGGGACGACAAGGACGACGACGTGCCGGGTGGTGAGTCGTCGGTTGGTCGTGGCGGGATGGAAACGGGAGACGATCACACACGAATGTCAACTCAACCGGCTGCTCGGTCGGTCGGTCGTTGGTGATCTTCAGTTTGTGATGCTGATAGTTTCATAGATAGATAGTGGGTACTCTACTGAACTTTCAGTTGGGGCCTGCTTTATTTATTCGCGATGAGAGACTTTGGTATTCATTCAGACGGAAGAGGAGATTGAGTTCATTCCCGTGAGCTCCCACGACATGGAACCGTGTGTTTGGTTGGAGAACGGAGCGAGCTGGATTGGGTCGAACCTCTTTTTCAGGCGTTTGGTTGGAAGCAGCAGGGGACGGAGCCAACTCAGAAGGGGAATATTCCTCCCAGATGCGGGTCGGCTCCGTCCACCAAAATCTTGCGGACGGAGCGAACCCCCGTTTCTAAAACGCTGGTTCCGTCCGCGCGAACGGGAAAGGCCGCCGTTCAGCGGCTTTAACGCGCGCGGTGGCGGCCATGGCAGGCTCGTGCCTTTGTAGATTTCAATAAACTATAGGGGTCCTGGTGTAAAGTGTTAATAATAACGGTGTTACAGCTTTCTCCGTTCTTCGTTCCCAATTCCTCCAACCAAACACCAAATGGAGCCACTCCGTCTCCAAAATCCAGATTCCAACCAAACGAAGAACGGATTGGCTCCATCCCAAAACGAAGGTCGGAGCCATCCCAACCTAGGGATCCCGCATCCAAACACACGGGAAGGGATTTTTATCCCACATTCCCACTTCTGATGACTGATGTCCCCATGTCCCAGTTATTAGTAGGGTACGACGCCTCTCTTTCCATGTCTGGCAGGCTTCTCTTCTCTCTGTCCCCCTCAGGCCCTCTGTAATCAAAATCAGAATCTGGACTGAGCATCACCATGCTTTTCCATCAAGTACTGACTGAGCTGTGATTTCTATTAGAATGACAGCGCCAACATGGTGGCGCACGGCGCAGACAACCCCGGCTAAGCTGGGAATGAACTACTACCTCTTTTCCTCCACAATATAGAATACTATAGCTATGGGGGAAGGGGCCGGGACTACTTATGCACTTATGCTAGTACTCCCTCCGTCCCTAAATTCTAGTCGTTCTAGGAGCCGACGGTGTAAACAAGGAAGGGAACAAATGACCCTGGATGCCCCTACTGTCTCTGGCAAAAGCTAATTTGAATTGACAGGAAGAGAGAGTGGGGTGTCAAGCATGTGAGAGGGTGCGGGGTACTAGATGGGCCAAAGGCTACTAACACATGCACTCCTGCTAGGACATCGTAGCCAACAACCAGAAATTCGGGATAGGATACTGTAGCTTCCGCGACTAGAAATTAGGGACAGAGGGAGTATGTATGACTACCTAACCTTCGAGAGCACACATAGGGCGGTAGCTTTGCAGATTCAGCTAGGCTTCGATGCCACCGTGTACATAAAGTAGGTGCTCTGCTAAGACCAAGTTTTGCATTGAAAATGACGGTTATGAGAGCAAAACTAACAAAGAAAGAATATTATCTTGGTACCACGAAACAAAAGTGTTGTAACTCGCCGTAGGTGAAAAGATGTCTTGGATATCTGTTCCTATCTAGTGGGAATATTTTTTTGACGAGGCTAAAACTGTTGTGTGCCTACGTTGTGCATGGCCTGAGGAAGTGTTTGGTCTCCTCTGCCTACTATCACCACCCACCTGCGCTCCTTCACCTCGCTGTTGTCGTGACTAGGGACAAAGCCAGGAAAATTTTTAGGCCGGGCTAACAAAACTCTAACTAAGCTTAGCCCCATACGTGATAGCGGGGAAGACAGCGAGGGAATTTATTCTCATCCTTTGCAACTTCTCTTCTCCTATGTTCATTGAGTGGCATGATTCGGCACCCTAACAACACTGAAGAACATGCACAGCAACAACATTGTACAAGCTATTGTGGCACGAGATTGCAAAAACTGAAACAACATCTCAAAACACAATATTAATTGCAACAAACGACTGAAACTAAATACAACATCTAGAGAGAACCATTGCAACAACGAAGAGATCTAAACCCTAAGAGCTCACTGGAACCCTAGCCTACTGCAACATGCGTACTACAATAGCCAGAGAACACCACTGCAACACGCAAGATTAGATCCAGATACGGGGACTAGCGTGCCACCAAGCACATGAACCTCGGGGATAAATCATCGTGTCAAGTGTGATTTGCTCGTTGGAGATTTCTTATTGACATTTTTGATTGGCTTCCACCTCTACTCTACACCGGCGGTATATCGATCATCCTCTACTCTTCTTAGTGTTGAAAACGAACGGAATTTTTCCCGTTTTTGCCGTTCCGTTTTCTACATTTTACCGTTCCGTTTCTGCATTTTCGGAAAATCCAGAACCGGGTCGGAATCCGGAAAGGAGGTTGTTGGAATGCGGACGGAAGTAGAAACACTATTTTTCGTCCATATTTTCGGAATCCCGGATTTCGTCGGAATTTTTCCGTATTTAATCTAGAATTTTTATCGGATTTGAGTAGGCCAGCAAAGGGAGGCCCAACAGGAGGGAGGCCATCTAAAAAACCCTAGCCCATCTAAATTGGAGCCCGCCATGCAGCCACATCCTTCACCCGTCATCCTTCACTCACTCATGCTATGTGTTCTAAACACACTTAGTTCAAAGCTGAAAGTGAACCATGTTATTTTGTTTGTCGTGATCTAAACTAAGTGTGTCCTTTTTTATGTGTTTGTCGTGATCTGAACCATGTTATTTTGTTAGTCGTGATCTGAACTAAGTGTGTTCTTTAATTTGTTATTTCCAGCTTAAGTTTCAGCTTTCGACCGTTTCCGTTCAATTTCGTTCATATTGGTTCGTTTCCATGCACTCGCATATCCCGATTCCGTTTTACGAACCGGATCCCGTTTCGCCAACAAATATAAAAATAGAAATAGAAATGAGGTTTTTCCGTCCGTTTTTTTTCATCGTTAACTCTTGTATTTATCTTGTTTATCTTGAGTAGTCATAGCTTGCCTTGCTAGTTAGAATTTCTTAGTATATCTTGATCACCTAGGAGTAATTTAGCAACTCATTTTTAGTGTGTGATTAGAGATTTTAGAATTGCTAAGTGGCTTGCATAGTTAGCTAATAGCACCGCTCGATTAGCTACACCGTCTTATTATCTAACCATTTGCTTTAAGTGTTGTTTGTAGAAATGTTATAGGCTATTCACCCCCTCTAGCCATTAACATTGGTATCGGAGCCGAGGCACCGTTTTTGAGAGGCTTAACAACCTACAATGTCAAAATGGCGTTGAGTTTGCATATCAACAACACCAAGAAAGCACCTCCCTTCGATGGCATAAATTTTGCATATTGGAAGGTGAAGATGACCGCACATCTCAAGTCAATCAATAGAGAAGTGTGGAAGGTGACGGAGAATAAGTTTGAGGTGGCAAATGAAGAAGCACCAACACCGATAGAAGAAAAGAAGCTTCAAACCAATGACATTGCCTTGAGTGCCTTCCATGAGGCATTCAATGACAAGGTGTTTGAGAAAGTCAAGTCACTTGTGATTGCTCATGACATTTGGAAGAAGCTTGAGGAAGTTTATTGGGGCACCGAGGGAGTCAAGGCTGCCAAAGACTACATCTTGCTTCAGAAGTTCAATAGCTTCAAGATGGAAGATGATGAGAGTGTGCCAGAGATGTTTCATCGTATGCAAGTACTGGTGAATGATCTCAATGCTCTTGGGGAGGAGGTCAAGGACAACACCTTCAACATGAAGTTCTTGAGATGCTTACTGGAGAGGTTTGGGATGTTGGTCACCATTCTCATTAGAACCACATTGAAGGACCTAACACCCAACCAGTTGCTTGATGAAGTAATGACCGATGACTCCTATCGAGATGATAGTAAGAAGGTTGAGTTGATCAACAAGAACAAGAAGAAGGACAAGGATGATGATGACAAGAAAGATGAGAAGAAGAAGAGTGTAGCTTTCAAGGCTAGTTCATCATCCAAGGGCAAATCCAAGAAGAAGGAAGAGTCAAGTGATGATGAGGATGGTTCTCTCATGGGAGCACATGCAAGCTGGGCCCTTATTTGGATGAGGGGGGTCAGTGGACTACTTGGCACTCTTGTTGGTGCTTAGGTGTTGGGATCTAACTTCACCCCAGAAAATTTTATCCCGAACTTTGAAGTTGACTTCGTAGACAAACTTTATGCCCAAACTTTGAAGTTGACTTCGTAGACAAACTTTATGCCCAAACTTTGAAGTTGACTTCATAGACAAACTTTATGCCCAAACTTTGAAGATTGACTTCATAGACAAACTTTACGCCCGAATTTTGAAGTTGACTTCGTCAGCTAACTTTGAAGTTGCAGGAAGAAAACTTTCAACACGAAGGGGGAAAAGATATGATGAAAGAGAAGTTGGTGAAGACAACTTCATTTGAACAAAGAATATGAAGAATCATGATTCAAAGATTCAAGCGAAGATGGTGAAAACAACTTAGCTAGAATAGAAACCTTGAGAAGTTGTTAGAAATCTCAAATGTGAAGTTTATGTTTTTTTATGAAGTACGAAGTCGGGGGGGTCCCTATAAATACCCCTTGATGCACCTGTAGAGACCATGTTGAATGGTTGCTTTGTAACCATACTTCATTAATAAAGAGTTGTTCGGGCGATTTGTCCCCAACATCTTGGCGCCCACCGTTTGTGTGTGTTCGGTCATCCCCACGACCATCTCGGAAAATGGGAAGACCCAAGACCAAGTCAACATCCGTTGATGAGACAAGTCCAAGGAGTTCAAGTTGACCAAAATGAAGAAGGAAGAGAAAAATCAACTTCGAAAAACAATGAAAGTTTAAGAGAAAAGACCGAAAGAAAAATTCAAAACAAGCATGAAACCATCAACCAAGGACAACGGGCAAGAGGCGAAGGACAACTTCGATATGTTCGGATAATCAACAACGTTACTATCAGAAAAAAGCACCGATCAAAAAAATGGCAAAGCCAAAGAAAGCAAAATTCAATTCGAAGTTCAAACATGAAGCCGTCAACCAAAACTAGAGACTCTTCCAAGTGAAGTCTACTATCACATTCTCCCGATGAGCGAAGCCACATGCTAAATATAAGCGTCAAGGCGAGAACACATCAATATGTCGAAACGTTCTTTTATCTTCGCATGAAAACATGCAACTATAGTCAACCAAACAAGACAAGCAAATAGCAGCCACACAATATATGCAAAGTTCCAAAGCAAGCAGGAGGCAAAAAGTCAAGCGAAGGTGGATGCATCACCTGCTGAAGCGTGAAGACAAATATAGCATATTGCATAGCGAGAAAGCAGCTACGAAGACACTTTGCGCTAAAACTCAAAGGCCCAACAAACCAAATTTAAATCAACACGCAAAATACCACGTCCTCAACCGTCAATGCACAAAGAAGACAGGTTCATTTAAAGCGACATCGCGAACAAATTATCTTGTCAAAACAAGTCAATTTGAAAGCTTGACCGAACCGTCAAAAGTTGGCTTCATAAGCCCAATTGAAGAAAATTTAATAGCGAAGTCCCCTCGCCCTCAAAAGCAAGAAACCAAAGAACACAAAAAACTAGAGAAGATGGAATTCACAAGCACGAAGTCAAAATAGCACACGAAATTTTACAAGACTTTTGAACCCATCGCGCAAAGTCAACGTCTCTCACGAAGGGGCTTCGATTGGCAATCAATGGATCTTAGAGAGCTTGAATCCCAAGCTACCAAAAGTAAGTCCAACTCCTCGAGTGGCTTTTCGGCTCAAATTTTAGTAAAGGCCCACACACTCCCTAAAACTTATTAGCTAGCCCAAGGGGTCTGTTGAACTAGGCTTCGCTTGGCATTTGCACGGTTAAGAAGAAAAAAAAAAAGAAGAAAAAAAAAAGCTCTAAGGAGCAAAGTTACGCAATAAGCGAGAAAAGAAAAGCTCTAAGGAGCAAAAAGAATTGCAAATTCACTAAGGTGAATTTCGACTTCGAAAAAAAGTGCGTTTTTCAAATTCACTAAGGTGAATTTCTAAAAAAAAAAGATCATTTTTTAAATTCACTAAGGTGAATTTTGACTTGAAAAGAAGTGTGTTTTCAAATTCACCAAGGTGAATTTCGACTAAAAAAGAAGCGTTTTCAAATTCACTAAGGTGAATTTTGACTTCGAAAAAAAAAAAAGAGAAGTTTGTTTTTGAAAATTCACTAAGGTGAATTTCGACTTGAAAAGAAGTTTGTTAGTGAATTTTGACTTGAGAAAAAAAAAAGAAAAAAAAAGTTCGTTTTTCAAAATTCACTAAGGTAAATTTAGACTTGAAAAGAAGTTTGTCTTTCAAATTCACTAAGGTGAATTTTGACTTGAAAAAAGAGAAGTTCATTTTTTCAAAATTCACTAAGGTGAATTTCGACTTGAAAAAGAAGTTTGTCTTTCAAATTCATTAAGGTGAATTTTGACTACAAAAAAAAAAAAGTTCATTTTTCAAAATTCACTAAGGTGAATTTCAACTTCGAAAAAAAGTTCTTTCAAATTCACTAAGGTGAATTTTGACTTCGAGAAAAAAATAAGTTCATTTTTGTCTTTCAAATTCACCAAGGTGAATTTTGACTTCAAAAAAAAAAAAGAGAAGTTCATTTTTCAAAATTCCCTAAGGTGAATTTCAACCGAAAAGAAGTTTGTCTTTCAAATTCACTAAGGTGAATTTTGACTTTCAAAAAAAAAAAGAGAAGTTCATTTTTCAAAATTCACTAAGGTGAATTTCAACGAAAAAGAAATTTGTCTTTCAAATTCACTAAGGTGAATTTTGACTTCGAAAAAAAAAGGGAAGTTCATTTTTTCAAATTAACTATGGTGAATTTGACGAAAAAAGAACTTTCGCTTTTAAATTCACTAATGTGAATTTTAATTTTAAAAAGAAGATTTTGCTCCAACTTCAAAAAAAAGGAAGGGGGCGACATTTTTATTTTATTTAATTCACTAATGTGAATTTTAATTTTGAAAAAAAAGAAGTTTTCGCTACAACTTCAAAACCCAGGAGATCAAAAAAAGAAACTAAAGAAGGGACAATAATTTGCCAAGAATGGAAATTCGATTGCGATGGAGCTTGGGGCTCTACGAGGGGATGGAGTAGATATAGTAATAACTTTGCCACCGGGCCTTAAAATAAAGTATGCATCAAGATTAAAATTTCGATGTACCAACAACATCACATAATATTAGGTAGTAGTCTTTGGGGCTTCGCAGCGAGGAATTCAAGAGTTAATAATCAAAACGGATTCTCTTGTACAAACAAAGTTTCCACGTCCACTTCTCCGCAAAAAAAGAAGGGACGATGTTTTTTAAATTCACTAAGGTGAATTTTCACTATAAAATGTTCGCTAAGGTGAACTTTAACTTCCAAGAGAAGTTTTCGCATCCACTTCTCTGCGCAAAAAGAAGAGACAACGTTTTCCAAATTTCACTAAGATGAATTTCGACTTTAAAAGAAGTTTGTTTTTCACTAAGGTGAATTTTAACATTGAAAAAAAAGAGAGAGAGAGAGAGAGAGTTTGTTTTTTAATTTCACTAAGGTGAATTTTCACTTCAAAAAGAACTTTGTTTTTCACTAAGTTGAATTTTAACTTCGAAAAAAAGTTTGTTTTTTTCAATTTTACTAAGGCGAATTTTGACCTCAAAAAAATCACATTTTTCAAATTCACTAAGGTGAATTTTGACTTAAAAAAAAAGAAGTTCATTTTTTTCAAATTAGTGAATCTTAACTTTGAAAAAAGTTTGTTTGTTTTTCAAATGCACTTTGAAGAGTAGTTTGTTCTTCAAATTAACTAAGGTGAATTTTAACTTCAAAAAAAAAAAAGTTTGTTTGTGAAATTCACAAAGGTAAATTTTAACTTTGAAAGAACTTCACTTTTTAGATTCACTAAGGTGAATTTTAACTTCAAAAATATGTTCGTTTTCCAAATTCACTAAGGTGAATTTTAACTTTGAAAAGAAGTTCGCTTTTTCAAATTCACTAAGGTGAAGTTTAAGTTCGAAAGGCGAAGAGCAACTTGCTCTTGCATCGGCCCCTAATTAAAACCATAAGTAGGTGCAATTTTTGACAAAATAAAATTGCTACCTACAAGTTTTTTTCTCAAATTCTCCAAGGAGAAACTTTAATTTTGAAACGAAGTTTTTCGCTCCCACTTCTTAAAAAGGAAGGGGGACGGCGTTTTCAAATTCTCTAAAAAGAAATTTGAAACTTCAAAATGAAGTTTCGCTCAAATTCTCTAAGGAGAAACTTTAATTTCGAAAGCGAAGTTTTTCGCTCCCCTTCGCAAAAAAAGGAAGGGGCGATGTTTTCAAATTCTCTAAAAGAGAAATTTGAAACTTCAAAATGAAGTTTCGCTCAAATTCTCTAAGGAGAAACTTTAATTTTGAAACGAAGTTTAAGCTCCCACTTCGCAAAAAGGAAGGGGACGGCGTTTTCAAATTCTCTAAAAAGAAATTTGAAACTTTAAAATGAAGTTTCGCTCAAATTCTCTAAGGAGAAACTTTAATTTCAAAACGAAGTTTTCTCCCCCACTTAAGCAAAGAAAAGAAGGGGACGGCGTTTTTCAAATTCTCTAAAGAGAAATTTGAAACTTCAAAATGAAATTTTTACTCAAATTCTCTAAGAAGAAACTTAAATTTTTGAAACGAAGTTTCTACGCCCACTTCTCTCGCAAAAAAGAAGGGACGACGTTTTAAAATTCACTAAAGCGAAATTTTGCTATAATATGTTCACAAAAAGGTGAACTTTAACTTTCAAGAGAAGTTTCGCGTCCACTTTTACGCAAAAAAAGAATGGATGACGTTTTAAAATTGATAAACCAAAATTTTACTATAATATGTTTACTAAGGTGAACTTTAACTTCCAAGAGAAGTTTACGCGCCCACTTCTCTACAAAAAAGAAGGGACGACGTTTTAAAATTCAATACCGTGAATTTTCGCTATAAAATGTTCATTAAGGTGAACTTTAACCTTCAATTCTTTAATTTGACTTCGCTAAATTATAAAAAAACGAAAAAAGGTTTCCCCTCTTCAAAAAGATAAAAAATAGGGGGTATTTTTTGCTATTTATAACTCGAGGAGTCGACAGTCAAACAAGCCGTTACAAAAAGTCCAACTTCAAAGGTCGGGACGGCGTTTACGGACCTCGTTTTTTTTCATAAAAACTTTCTTGGGTTTCATGCCTTTTGAAGTCGGCCTTCGCCCACAATTTCTTTGTTGGGATCTAACCGCCCGAAACTTTTATCCCGAACTTTGAAGTTGACTTCGTAGACAAACTTTATGCCCAAACTTTGAAGTTGACTTCATAGACAAACTTTATGCCCAAACTTTGAAGATTGACTTCGTAGACAAACTTTACGCCCGAATTTTGAAGTTGACCGTCGGCTAACTTTTAAAGTTGCGGGAAGAAAACTTTCAACACGAAGGGGAAAAGATATGATGAAAGAGAAGTTGGTGAAGACAACTTCATTTGAACAAAGAATATGAAGAATCATGATTCAAAGATTCAAGCGAAGATGGTGAAAACAACTTAGCTAGAATAGAAACCTTGAGAAGTTGTTAGAAATCTCAAATGTGAAGTTTATGTTTTTTATGAAGTACGAAGTCGGGGGTCCCTATAAATACCCCACGATGCACCTGTAGAGACCATGTTGAATGGTTGCTTTGTAACCATATGTCGATGTTTTACGACAGAGAGCACGCCACGGGGTGAACAAGGCGGTTTGTTCGGACCTCGATGAACACGAGCCCGGCGGTTTGTTGCGGTGACATCGAGAAGCGGGGCTTTTTATTTGGATCGGGCCCTCGATCAAGGATCGAGTAAAGACCTTTACGTCCGGTCGGCGTGAGCCTGTTTTTGATTGATGGGGTTAGCCAAGAATCAATTTTGTGAAGCTTATAGCACTTGGTCGCGTGGCCAAGCTTGTGTTCTATGTGTTCATGCTCTCCTCTACGAGGTGTTCCTTGGCCGCCTTTTATAGTCTAAGGAGCCAAGGAACTCGCTTCGATCCTAGTCGGATCTGAGAGAGGGTTGTCCGTAGAGGAACCGAACACCGAACTCTAAACAAGGTAAACGACTAGTGTTCTATCCTAATTACAACGAAGTCATCGTAGCTATGCTTCCATTGCCTTACGGGAGTTGTTTGTGGCCGCGAGGCTAGGATAGAACCCTGCGAACAACTCAGTAGAGTTCTTTGGTGATCCTGTATCCACAAGCCCCCGAGCATCTCAAGGTCGAGCCATGAGAGTTGTCTTGCTCTTCTCGGGCGAGGCCTTGATATGGTCTTCAAGATCATCTTCACAGTGCAATTTTGAAAAAAAAAGTGCACCCGTAGGGTGTAGCCCCCGAGCTTCTTGCTTTTTGGCACAAAAGAGATGGAAGGTCTTTGAGTTCTTTTCCTCCGTCTTGAGTTCTTCTCATTGTCGGAGCTCTTCTTTCTTGAAAGGAGAGCCTTGTTCGCTAGCCCCAGAGCATCTCGGGTTTGAGTCATGAGAGTTTATGCGCTCTTTCGGATGCGGCCTTGATGCGGTCCTTGTTGTCTTCGTGCGGTGTGCACTTTTGTTGAAAAAGTGCACCCGTAGGGTGTAGCCCCCGAGCTTCTTTCTTTTTGGTACAAAGAGCTGGAAGATCTTTGAGTTTTCTCCTCCGTCTTTGAGTTCTTCTCGTTGTCGGAGCTCTTTTTGAAAAAAAAAATTGTGCCCCGGGTATCCTGTAGCCCCGAGCATCTAAGAGTTCTTTTTTGTAGATAGAGCTCTTAGAGGTTCTTCCTTTTTCCTAGGATTTTTGACCGTTTCTCTTTTTCCGTGCGATCCGCGGGGAGTCATAGTGCGCTTTTCTTTGCGCTCCATTTTTCGGGGAACGGTGTATGGCGATCATTGCCATAAATTCCATACTGCGTGATTTGAGGTGACCGCTCCTTTTTTCTTTGGTTGCCTCGTCTTACGTGGACTGGTCCATAGGCGTCTTTGGTTTTGCCTATAAATATGGACCTTCTTGCTTCGGTGAGAAACCAGAGTGTCTTTCTTCTTTTCTGCTTCTTCTTCCTCTTGGACTATCTCTCTTCTTGTAGAAAAAGCTTCTTTCTGAGCTTCTTATCCATGGCGGTTCTCTTGAGTTAGATCAGCCCCCGGGCGTCTTCTTGATCCTTTACGAGGGTTCTTACGTGAGTGAGGGATGTCTTGTGAGACAGTAGAAGGGGACTACTCGGCGGCGGTTCCACTCTTGGGCGTGGCTAGCGGCGGGGAAAGGGATGCCTTGCGATTGGGGGTGCGATCTTACGAGATCGAGTTTTCCATCGCTCCGTCGTCCTATCCCACTTTGCTGGCCTCTGTTGATGGGTGGAGCAGACTACTTCCAGTTGCTCTTTAGCTTGAAGAGGGCTAAGGTGCTTTCTTGGTCGGTCGATCGATCCTCACGATGTCCATCGGCTCGAGTTTCTTGGAGAGGATAGCACAGCTTTGTCTAGTTCAAGGGGTTATCTTTTTCGGCCGTGCCTTTGAGTCTTGAGGAAGCTGCCGTGTCCTTTCGAGGGGTGTTGTCTTGCGTGAGGGTTCTTTTTCCACTGGGCGGCGGCTTTGGAACTCGTGTCCCGTTGATTCCACCGTATCTTCGGGGTTCTTCGGTCTTCGAGTACTTTTATGCGGTCTTGACTCCTCCGTGGTCTTCTTAGCGCTCTTTGGTGCTTTGAATCCCCGTGCAAGGGTCTTGACTTCTTGGTCGAGATTTGGAGGGATCTTCCCCTTGGCGGTTGAAGTTAGCTTGGTGGAGTTTGGAAACAGGTCCTAACGCCCTATCTTCGTCGCTCTTGGACTCGTGCTCCCTTTGCCTTCTTGGAAGTACTCTTGAGTTGTTGGGCTCCTGGTCTCCTTTGTATCTTGTATCGCGGGAGTTCTTGTTGGGCTCCCGTGTATCTGAGTCTTCTTTGTATCTTGTAGAGAATTGTTCCCTATGTAACTTGTAATCTTCAAGATGTTGAATAAAGATATCTGTCCCTTATCCATCTTGTATTTGTACTTCTTGTATGATTCTGATCTGCCTTCGTGCGGACTTGTTGCAGTTTGTTCTCTGCTTGCTCTTGATATGATCCTCCGGGTTGTTTTCCTCAGATGACTTGTTGGGATTGCGCCCTTAGAGTTCTTCCTCAGGCTTCTGGCTCTTGTCTCCTTCTTGTAGACTCATGTCGAGTAGTTTAGAGTCATGCTCTATGACATCAGTGTTGTTTCGTCTGATGAGTCAGCTCGCCCTTCTGTAGACTTAGCTGTAGATAGGTTGAAGTCTTGCTTCGAGTTGTCAGGGTTATTTTCCTGACTTGTCAGCTTGTCTTCTTGTAGACCCGCTGAAGATAGCATAGGATCTTGTCCTTGTGCGCTTTTGGGTTGTTTCTTCCTTGGCGCGTTAGCTAGCCTATTCATAGGTCTTGCCGTAGTAGATTGGAGTCTTGCTTTAGTGCTTCAGAGTTCTTTCTTCTGAAGGAATCAACTTGCCTTTTACGTAGACTTGGCTAAAGGTAGTTACGAAGTCACGCTCGATTTCGGGGTTGTTTTTCTGAAGTATCAGCCCGCCTTTTCTGTGGACTTGGCTGAGGATAGTTGTAGAGGCCTGCTCCATTTTGTCAGTGTCCTTATCCTCTGACAAATGACTTCTGTCTTCCTCTTTAGACTTGTCATGATGATTGGAGACTTGCTCTTGGTTTCGTTCAGTTGTTCTTTCTGGAATATCAGCTCATCTTTCTTGTAGATTAGCTGACGGAGTGGAGTCTTGCTCCTGGTCTTTAGGGTTGTTCTTTTGAAGATTCAGCTCGTCTTTTCTGTAGACTAGCTATGGTTGGTGGAGTCTTGCTCCTGGTCTTCAGGGTTGTTTCTTCTAAAGATTCAGCTCGTCCTTTTTGTGGACTTGCTGAATATGATGGAGTCTTGCTCCTGTTCTTCAGGGTTGTTTCTTCTGAAGATTCAGCTCATCCTTTCTGTGGACTTGCTGAAGATGATGGAGTCTTGCTCCTGGTCTTCAGGGTTGTTTCTTCTGAAGATTTAGCTCGTCCTTTCTGTGAACTTGCTGAAGATGATGGAGTCTTGCTCCTGGTCTTCAGGGTTGTTTCTTTCGAAGATTCAGCTCATCCTTTCTGTGGACTTGCTGAAGATGATTGGGGTCGTGCCCCTGGTTGCCAGGGTTGTTTTCCTCTGGCATGTGACTTGTGTCTTCTTTTTGAGACCTATCACGATTGTTCGGAGGGTTTCTCCAGGCCGTTAGGTTCCTCCTTTTAGGCCCTCTAGCGTTGTCTTTTCTTAGACATGCTAGTGTAATTGGGTGGAGTCGTGCTCCATGAAGAGTTGTTCTAACTACGGGTTGCCGCTTACGGGCTAGGGCTCTCCCATCTGCATCCGGTGGACTATCGCATGGCGTCCCTTGTAGGGTTCTCGGTCGGGCCCATTTAAGTGCTGCTTCTTGGTGAAGGTCAAGATGGTTGGGTTCCTATTTCATAACACTTTGCAATCCACCTTGCACGGTTTGGGCTGCTACGCTTTTTACGAGAGACTTGTGTGAGGCGATGGGTTTCTATATCACAACACTACACCGTTCACGCCCGATTCGAAAGGCCGTCGCCGTCATTGGACATAGTGGTACTTTACGGACCCTCGATGGCCTCTGCGACCTAGGCGGGCGATCCCAAGCGTCCTCTTTTTCAAAAAGTCGAAGTTCACGATCTTCGCTAGGATTTAAGGTGTGGGCGCTATTCGAGCTAGGAAGTCGCGTGGTTCCACCCTTGGAATTTGACCTCCGTTACGGTGGTGGGGGTGACTTCTTTTGGTCGACTTCTTCTCATGAAGTACCAATTCGGGCTGTTTTGTTCATCTCCTTGGGAGGTATATGCGGCTCGTTAGGCGACTTGTTTTTCTTTGAAGTGCCGGTAGCGGCGTGTTTGGTGACCTCTTTGTTGGATGGTCTAGAGTTCTTCTCGGGCTTGATCTTCTTCTTCTTGAAGTTTTAGGAGAGTTGTTTTTGCGTTACGCTTCTTCTCTGCTGCCTTGAGTTCCTCTAATTATGGGTAGAACCTTACGAGCTGGCTTATGTGCCAAGAGTTTCTAATTTCTTCTCCTTGCATGGTCATCGGCTTGTAGGTTCACGGTCCCGGTACTCCTTTGGCGATGTATGGTCCTTCCCATGAAATTTTGGCGGTTTGTGTTTGCCTTCCGTCTTTTGATTTCTCTTGAGTACTTGATCTCACGGGTTGAGTTTTCTTGGATGTGTGCTCTTGTCGTAATGCCTTCTTAGTCCTTGCGGATACACGGCGTTACGGAGGATGGCATTTGATCGACTTCTTACGCCGCGGTCGATTTCAGTCTTCTTATGCATTTCTCTTTCTCCTTCTTCAAATTGCTCGATCCTTGGAGAGCTCCATATGAGGTATGTCGGTAGAGCGGCTTAGATCCATAGGTAAAAAAAAAGGAGAGTAGCTTTGTTGATCTGGCGATTTGAGTTCTTAGGCCCCGGGCGACTTTTGGGAGTTCTTCAATCCATTTGGCTCCGTAGTCCTTGAGTTCTTCATATAGTCTTGGCTTTAGTCAGGCAAGGATGAGTCCGTTTGCTCTTTCGACTGTCCGTTAGCTTTGAGGATGTGCTATAGAGGGATAATCTATCCGTATGCCGCAATCTTGTGCCCAATCTTCAAATTACGCGCCGTGAGCGGTGATCCAGAGGTCGATGATGATCTGTTGGGCATCGAATCTATGCATGATTTCTTGTATGAACTCATTTGCCTTGGTGGGCTGTAGGTGACCAATGGCTTGTACTCTATCCATTTGGTGAATTTGTTGATGGCGACAAAGATATATTCGTATCCTCCCTTGGCTCTTTTAAGTGGTCGACTTGATCCGGTCCCGGCCGCGAAAAAGGCCATGATGGTGGTATCTGATTAGGTTGTGGTGGCACATGCGCTTGTCTTGCAAACATCGGCATCCTTTGCATCTTGACGAGTTCTTACGCGTTTTTGAGAGTTGTTGGCGGTAGTATCGAGTTCTCAATGCTTTTCCCCACGAGGGTTCTTGACGGCTGCGTGGTTTCCATAGCATCAGTGGATTTCTTGGAGGATATCTTTTCCTTCTTTGGAGCTTATGCATTTGAGTAGTACTCGATGATCTTTGCTCTTTTGTAAAGCTTGTCTCCGACGAGCACGTAGTTCTTGCTTCTTCTCAAGATCCTGATTGCTTCAACTTTGTCGTCGGGTAGGGTCTTGTTCTTGATGAAGTTGTTGATGTCTTTGATCTAGGGAGTTGTTCTGCGACTTGGAGAGATTATCGTTACTCCGTTTAGAGCTGATTGCTCTAAATTTTGTCTTCTTCTTACGGGATCTCCTTGATGGATGGCTTGAAGAGTTCTTCGGCGAACACTCTGGTGGGACTTGGGCCCAGTCGGATCCGAGTTTGGCTAGCACGTCTGCGGCCACGTTCGTATCCCGGAGCACGTGTAGGATTTCTAGGCCTTGGAAGTTCTTTTCCAGTTTGCGTACTTCTCTGGCGGTAGAGGCCTTGTCCTTTGTGCGATCCAGTCCTTGTTGACTTGATTGATGACAACAGCGGAGTCGCCGTATACTTGAAGTCTCTTGATTCCCAGGGTTCTTGCTATTTTGAGGCCGTGGATGAGTGCTTCATATTTTGCCTCGTTGTTTGTAGCTTGCCACTTGATTTGCGAAAGACGTATTTGAGTTGTCTTCCTTACGAAGATATAAATAAAATCCCGACTCTGCCCCCTAGCTTCAACGATCCATCGAAGTACATGTTCCAATGCTTCTTGATGTCGTCGGATATGGGTTCTTTGGAGCTCATCCGCTCTGCTATAAAATCTAAAAGTGCACGGGATTTGATTGCTCTTCTTGGGGTGAACTCTAGATTCAATGCTCCGAGTTCTCTTGCCCATTTTGATATGCGATTACTGTTGAATCTGTTCCTTAGGATATCGCCTAGTGGTGAGTCGGTCACCACTTGTGATCTTAATAATTTGTCGAAGTAATGTCGTAGCTTCCTTGATGTGATCGGTATGGAATAGAGTAGTTTTTATGCGTGAGGGTATCGAGCCTTGGACTCGGATAGAACCTCGCTCACATAGTAAAGCGGCCTCACGAACTTTCTTTGAGTTGTCAGGGCTCTTCTCTCTCTCCACGATGATTCTTTGAGGCCCGACCCCTTTGTATTTGTTCTTTGCTATGTAGAGTAGGAGTTCTTCTTGATCCTTTGGAGGTGTTAATTTGGAGCTGTTGTTAGGTATTGTTTGAGTTCTTCAAACGCCTTGTCGCATCATCGTCCATTTGAACTCTCCTTTGGTCTTGATGAGTTTGAAGAAGGGTAGCCCTTTCTCTCCAAGCTTGGATATGAATACGTTGAGTCTTTGCCATGCACCTGTGAGCTTACGGGCGTCCTTGACGCGGGGTTGTGTCATCTCGGTGATTGCTTTGATTTGCTTGGTGCTGGCTTCAATGCCTCTGTTCTTCGACCAAGAAACCCAATAGCTGCCCGATGGTACTCCAAAGGCGCATTTGGTTGGATTGAGCTTCCATTTCCACTTGTTGGCGTTCTTGAAAGTCTCTTCGGATCTTGAATCGAGTTTACGGTTCTCTTGTTTTTCAACCACTACGTCGTCTACGTATGCTTCGGCATTTTTTTGCCAATCTGCTCTCCTAAACAAGTACGTATCGCTCTTTGATACGTTGCTCGGCGTTCTTCAATCCGAAGGACATTGTTTTGTAGCGATGAGGCACCGAAGGGGTGATAAAAGAGGTTTTGCTCGATCTTCTTTCTTATTAGCGATCACGGTGGTATCCTAAGTAACAATCAAGAATGATAGTAGAGATGATCTTTTGTGGAGTCCACTATTTGGTCGATCCTTGGTAGCCCGAAGGGATCTTTTTGGGTAGTGTTTGTTGGTGCGTGTAGTCCACACACATTCGCCAATCGAGGTGTTCTTCTTGAACCGAGGCGGGTTGGCGAGCGGTCGGGATGTAGGATTTCTCGATGAATCTGCTGCGAGTAGTTTCACAATTTCCTTCTTGATGGCTTCCTTCTTTTACGGTGAGAACCTCCTTAGTCTTTGCTTGATGGGTTTGGATCCCATATTGATGTCGATTACGTGCTTTCGGCCGGCTCCTTGGGACACGGGCATGTCTGTAGGTTTCGGCGAATATTTCTGTGTGTTGCCTTAGGAATTTGGTGGGAGCGAGTTCCTATTTTGGAGATAGGTGGGCGCTAATGATCGCCGTCTTAGATGGATCGCCTGCGCGTAGGTCGATGTGCTTGGCGTCGGCTTCTTACGGTGGGATCGGGATTGCTTGCTTCTTGGCCGGTATATCGAGTTCTTACGGATTTGTCTCCTCTGCCATTTGGTTGAGTTCCTTTTTCTCAAGAGCTCTCCGTCTTGTTTGCAATCTCCACGGCTTATGCGTCACACTTTCGAAAGCTTTCTTGAGGCCCCCTTTGATGGAGAGAACCCCAAATGGTGCGGCATCTTTAGTAGAAGATACGGGTAGTGTGGAATGGCCATGAATTTTGCAATAGCGAGGTCTTCCCATGATGGCGTGATATGGTGACTCGAGATCTGCCACTTGAATTTGATGTACTTTGTCAGGTAATTGGATGGAGATCCAAATGTGGTGGCAAGGTGACTTGTCCAAGCTGGTATGGCTGCTCGTCGGTACTATCCGTAGAAGGGAGTCTTTGGAAGGAGCAATTAACGGGAGAGGTCTAGTCCCATCTTGTCGGTATTTTCGAGAATATGATGTTCATCCCTGCTCCTCCATCGATCAATACCTTGGTAGCGGTTACTCTAGCTATTGTAGGTTCGGTACCAAAGTGCAGGCCGGCGTTGCCCACACTTGTCCATTGATCCTCCCGGTGAATTGAATCGGGTATTGGGACCAATTGAGGTACCGTGGTGTTGCGGGTTCTGTTGCCATGATTGATTGGAGTGCTAGCTTATCTTGTCTCTTGCTCTTTGATCACGGGTACTCGGAGAATATGACGTTCAAAGATCTCGTTGCTTTACGGAAATCCCCCGTCTTTGGCTCTTATTTGGCTTCTTCTCTGTTTTCTTGATTGTTCCCCTTACGGCGAGTTGTTTCCTCCCTTGTACTTCTCTTGGAATGTGGGCAGCTTCGAGCGTGTCTTTGAGCTCGGGGTGATAGATGCGGGGTAGGTCTTCTAGCTTGATATTGCTTACATTTCTGTCGCCCGTTGTTGTTGAACCTTTGTTTGTAGGGTTTCTTTGACTTCTCGCCATTGCGGCGGTGTTATGCGGTCCTCGCTTCTTTTTCTTTGTTGAGGGTTGTTACGCTCTTTCTTTGGGCCTTTTGAGTTCTTTCTTTCTGGAAAGCGATCTCGGGTTCTTTCTTCGGCTCCGATCATCTTCTCAATAGTAAGCTTGAAGCTGCTTTCGTTTGTCCTTGGGTTGTCTTTGTAGAAATCCGAGAACTACCATCTTGAGAAAATTCCATTGCGAAGGCGTCTATCACTTCCCTTTCGGTGATATCATGCACTTGGGATCTCATCTCCCCAAATCTTGGTAGTAATCTCTCAAAGATTCTCGGAAACTACGCTTGAGGCTTTTTATTTCGGCTGAGTAATAGGATGGGTGATGATTCTCTGAAGTTCTTTGCGAGAATGCTTTACGCAAGTCTCCCGATATCGGATTGAGCTCTCTTCGATCTTGTCGAACCATTGGGGCGGTAGAGCCTCTAGGGCCATGGGAAAGAAGGCGGCTTTTGCATCATCATCTCCTCGGCCCGACTCAATGGATTGCGGTAGACTCGAGCCATTGTCTTGGCTCTGTTTTTTCCCATCGTATTTGAGTGGTTTGAAGGTTTGAACTTTTGGGGTAGTTTGACCTCACGCAATCTTTCCGAGAAGCAAGGAAATGCTGTCGTAGCTTCCCGTCGTCCTTTCTTCCGGTCCTCTCGAGGTTCTTTCTCCTCTTGGATGAGTTCGGTAGGTCGATATGTTGACTCTGCGACTTCTTCTTGTCGGCTTGGTCTTGGAGCGGGGCTTTCCCTCGAGGGTCTCTGGTACTGTCTACCATCCCTCAGGGGGTGGCTGGAGTTATTGGAACCTTCGGCCTTCCGACCTCTCGAAGGCGTTGGATCGACTTCTTGGTGCATGAGAGCTGTTCGCCTTTGAGTGTGATGTTCTGGGATCTCTTTCACGGGCAGCCTTTTGCAAGGCCTCCTTGATGAGCCTCTCCTCGTCATTTAGGTCTGTAGTAGTCTTCAGGCGGTCAATCAACCCTTGTAGCCTTTTCGGGTTGCTCGTTGATCGTCTTGACTTCTCTTTTTAGATTTTAGCCTCTCGTACTTTCGTGTAGATAGACATCATGCACATTGAAAAAAGCGGGTGCATTACGGCCCAAATGACATTCTACGGTAGGCATAGGTTCCGTATGGGCATGTGAGCGTGGTCTTGCTCACGGTCATCGAGGGGGTGGATCGGGATCACGGTGGTAGCGAGAATACCCGTCAAGGAAGCGAGAAGAAAGAGTGTTTTGCTAACCGCTCAACATTTCATCAATAAAGAGGCGTGAGGGAAGTGATCTTTCTTTGTTGCCTTGTTAAGTTTTTACGTAATCAATACACATTCTCCACCACGTGACTTGTCTTTGTGGAATGAGTTCGTTTTAGCGTTCTCAACGATTGTCATTCCTCCCTTTTTAGGGACCACTTAGATTGGGGCTAACCTAATCAGCGTGTGGTGCGGGATAGATAATCCGTGAAGAAGTTTGAGAACTTCCTTCTTCACGACTTCATGCATCAGCGTTATTGAGTCTTCTCACGGGGTTCGCATGATGGGGTCTTTGGAAGGCTCAATGGGTATGCGATGTGTGCAAAGTGTTGGGCTTACCCCTTTTAGGTCTTGCAAAGAATACCCAAAGACCGATCTATGCTTCTCTAAGGCGATGAGTTGGGACGTCTCACGGTCACTAAGTTTATCACTAATGATAACCGAAGTTTGTGTGTCGCCGTTTAGGAAGACATGGCGTAGGCCGAGGCGGGGGTTTAAGCTCAACTGGAGGTCGAGTCAACTCTTCCTCTAGAGGAAGTTCTATGGTTTCCCTCGAGTCGTCCTCTTCTTCTATGAAGAATTGGACATCAAGTTCTAGGTGCGTCTCGGGGTTATCATAGAGCATGACTCCCATAACCTCCTCGGGCGTGTCATAATCGTGGAGAGAGTCCGTCAGCGAGTTTTTAGCTCGTGTATTTGGAATCGAGAATGAATTTCTCCCCAACTTGACATCTAAATCCCGGTTTTTGATAGATCAAGAATCTTTTTCAAGGGATGCCGATTAGGATGTCAAAATCTTGGAGATCAAAAAAATATGAAAGTCGGAGAAAATTTGACATCCTTATCTTTGAAGAATTTGGTCATGTATTATTTCTCGGCACTCAAGTGTGGTTCGTGGTGCTATGCGCAATGTCCGAAAGGTATGGGTTATGAAAGGCTTTTCTATGAGGCATTGCGCATAGTTTTTGGACATGATGTTTACACCTACCGTAGGGTTATACATGACCTCCACCTTTTCCCCTCGATATGCGCAATAGAGAGGTGTAGAGGGACAAGTTATCCGAATTTCTTGAGGATGATCCTTCCCCTTTTGCAACCACTCATTGCTCATGATGGCCGTTAATTCCTTAATGGACTCCTTGAGAAAAAGTTCGATCAAGGGGTTCCTTAGGGGGCGGGGGCTGGTGGTTTCTTCCGGCATTCGTAATTCGAGGCTTTACCGAATTCTTACGTAAGATCGGCCTCGAAAAGCGAGAGATCGAACATCACGGTCTCTTCTTTCTTTGGTTTTGGTTCAGGCGAGGGTTTTCTCTAGAGGTGTGTCGGGTTTGACTTTGGCCGAAGAAACCTCCTCTAGGATCTGCTTGGGTTCTACGGATGGGTTCGGTGGGGAGTATTCTCAAGAATACGGTTTAGGAGAGCTTCCCCTTCATTTGGGGTTTTATGTGAAAACGACCCTCCGGCCGATTATGTCAAGCGATAGAGGCGTCGCTCTATCAAGCCTAGGCAAAAATCTTTGTAAAAGCACATGGTTCGGGATGGGCCGGTCGGGCGGATCGATAAGAGTGGAAAAAATGGTCCCAGGCTGCACCTATGGTTTCACCCTCTATTTGTCGGAAGTTGAGTACCTCTTGTCGCGAGGGCCGCGATTACGGATAAAGGATAGAAGCGAGACAAAATCTATTCATGATTCTTCCCATTCTCCTTTTACCAACCCTACGTTGTGGGCGTACCATTGTTTCGCTCTCGATGAGAGAGAAAGCGAAAGCTTGATTTCCACCGCAATGTATCGTGTGTCATGCCCGCAATTGTCGGGGCATGCATGAATTTTGCTCAAACTCCCTTAGGTGATGGTATGGATTTTCATATTCCAAGCACGAAAAGGCCTGGGCCTGAACCATGGCAATAAAGCGGCGGAGCTCATAATGAAGCCGTGATTGGCCGAGGATTGGCGTGGTTCTAAGAGCTTCGCCCTTAGGAGCGAAAGGGTTTGTAGGGTAGGTTGCTCCATGGGTAAAAAGAAAATGTTTTTGTATTTTTTTTCTTGGAAGCTACAAGACACCGGGTCGACTAGGTCGAAATACAACTTCGACAACCGTCCCGGCAACGGCGCTAAGCTTGTTGGCGTTTCTTAGCGTCCTTGAAGAATCATAGCGTCTGGAATTGTCGTTGTAGCTTTCACCGGAAATATTCAGGGTATCGTATTTTCGAGGGGCGGTTGTGCGAGAGGGCCTTTGGATGCGGCGTGTCTACCCTAGGCAAGGTTAAGCTTCTAAGAGGAATGAGGTATCTTTATGGGTTGACACTCTCGAGGCGGGGATCACTCGTCGTCGTTATCTCCTCACGCCCGGGCACCGGCCCACGCCCAAAGGGCGGTGTCAGGCAATTTACCTGCGCCACACCCGAATGTGGGGAGATTACAAAGGGGGCGGACAAAATTTGTCACAACCCGGCCGCCTACCCCTCAACAGGTGGGATCGCCACAAAAGATAGGAAACCACTAGTCCAAACACCACGTTTGCAGCGATGATTACTACTCGAGTGTGATATCAAGGCTTACCCGTCCCGGGGTCCTTCACTAGAGTACCGCCCGAAGAGCGACTATCAATCCGCAAGATTATAGCGGCTAAGATAATATGCTCGAAAGTAATAACCGAAAAGAGGAACACAATCTGTCTTACCAAAGTGTAAGTAGATTGTAGAGGTACAAGCTTGGCGAGTGCCGAGCAAATCCGACACTCAACCTCCTCCTAGGAATCGCGGAACACCGGGGCACTCCGACAACTCGGGTAGAAGGATCCAAGTCTCCTTCTAGCTCTCCCTCTCTCACTCTCTAGAATTAGAATGGGGATAGAGGTAGAAGACTCTCTCTCTCTCTTGCTTCTCTTGTGCTTGTAGCTCCTTGAGGTGTGTTGTATGAGGGGGAGAGAGCCTCCTTTATAGGTAGAAAGGAGGGGCTCTTTGGAAGATGGCCATCCCCACATGGAAGGAGCAAAACCGACCTAGGAATACCTTCTAAATCGCCAAACCGACCATCCAACGTCGGCAAGCGCCCGTTTTTGGAAGGTAACAAACCGCCTCGAAGCTGGGCACGAAGCAGCCACCTCGGGGTGGGTGCGGCGCAGGGTGGTGCTTGTAGCGCACCTGTCTGAGGCTTCGGTTCGGGCGAGACCGCCTTGGGCTGCCTGGCGTGTTTGGGCTTGAAAAAGTTGTGTGGCGATATTTGCTTTCGGCCCGGTTCTGCGTGTTTGGTCCATTTCTTCCTTGGGCTTGATGTTCTTCAGGAATGCGCTTTCCAGGGAGGCGCCTTTTGATGCATTTTCCACTTGTTTCTTATATAAATCTGTACAATAATAATTTGGACACTACAAGTGGAAATATGTCAATAATAAATGTATATGAGTATAAAAGGTATAGTTTTACTCCTTCATGGTAGTAAGTTGTGGGGAAAAAAATATGTCGTTAGTGGCCCAGTCAACACTTAAATTCGGCGAGAGCCCTACGGCGCGCCCGGTATCGATGTTTTACGACCCAGAGAGCACCCGCGGGGTGAGCGGGGAAGTTTGTTGGGCCTCGATGAACACGGAGCCCGGTGGTTTGTTCTTGCGGTGACATCGAGAGCGGGGTTTTTATCTTTGGTTCGGGCCCTCGATCAAGGATCGAGTAAAGACCTTTACGTCCGGTCGGCGTGAGCCTATTTTTTGATTGATGGGGTTAGCCGAGAATCGGCCGGTGAAGCTTACCGACTTGGTCGTGGCCAAGTTTGTGTTCTATGTGTTCGTGCTCTCCTCTACGAGGTGTTCCTTGGCCGCCTTTTATAGTCTAAGGAGCCAAGGAACTCGCTATGATCCTAGTCGGATATAGAGAGGGTTGTCCGTAGAGGAACCGAACACCCGAACTCTAAACAAGGTAACGACTAGTGTTCTATCCTAATTACAACGAAGTCATCGTAGCTATGCTTCCATTGCCTTACGGGAGTTGTTTGTGGCCATGAGGCTAGGATAGAACCCTCGCGAACAACTTCAGTAGAGTTCTTTGGTGATCCTGTATCCACACCATAATTCATCAATAAAGAGTTGTTCGGTGATTTGTCCCCAACATTAGGACGCCCTAACCATAACATTACCGTAGATTCAGCTAGGCTCGATGCCATAGTGTACATGAAGTAGGTGCTCTACTTAGAGCTTGATGAGAGAGAACGGGGACCTCAAGCTTTGCATTAGAAATGATGGTTAGAGAGGAAAACTAATAAGAAAGAATATTATCATGGGACCATGAAGCAAAAAGTGTTGTAACTTCGCTATAGGTGAAAGCGAAGTCTTGGATATTTGTTCCTATCTAGTGGGAATATTTTTGCACGAGACTAACTCTTGTTGTGTTCTGCGTTGTGCATGGCCTAAGGGAGTGTTCGGTCTCCTCTGGGTACCGTCACCACCTTTTTCTGCTCCTTCACCTTGATGTTGTCTTGACGTGCCACAAGAAGCATGTGTGTTAGCGGGGAAGATGGCGTTGGGGGCATTTATTCTCATCCCTTGAAACTTCTCTTCTCCTTTGTTCATTGAGTAGCAGGATTCGACACCCTAATAGTTGTTAGATCCAAATTCAACAAATCTATGGCAGGGTGGCCTTTGGCGTCACTACTACATAAAACATCTTTACCAACACTATTGTCCTTTGCCTATTTATTAGAAACTGGTGGTAAAAATCATTTTCATATTTGGTTCCTAAAAAGAAATCGGCCCAGTGATAATGGTTTTCATCACCCGGTTTGTGGCTTGAACTAGTGGTGAAAAATCAGCACCAAACCCCAATTATAACTCCCTGGGGTGTAGAATTAGAGATGGGGACTAGAGGGGGTGAATAGTCCTTTCTAAAACTAATTGCGCCGGCCAAACAAATATAATGTGGAAAAGAAACTATTCGTTTAGCCAAGACTTCACCCCTCTAGCTATGACTCTAAATCACCTCACACAAGATCCTACACAAAGCAAATGAGGTGATAAGCCTAGCTTGAGCTCCTAACCGTTTCTATTGCAAGGTCACACAAACCTATGCACTAGTACTTCAAACAAGGGTGAGCTCCTACACAATTCTAATGAGCAAAAGCACAAAGCCAACCTAAGCTCACTAGATGCACAATGGACAAGGCAACACACGCCTAACCCAAGGGCTCAATTTACTTAGCTACACATGAAAGGTCCTAATGGCTAGAGGGGGGTGAATAGCCTATTAAAAATTCTACAAACAACACTTAGCAAGGCGGTTAGTTAAAAAGATGGCGAAGCTAAATAAGCGATGCTACACTCTAGCTATGCAAGCCACAATTCAATTCTATTGTCTCTAATCCACACAAAGGCTATGTCGCTAGATTACTCCTAGGTGAACAAGCAATTCTAACTAATTCTAACACTAGGAGCTAAACAATTCTAGCAAGAGATACTAAACTACACAAGCTACACAAGTATACTAGCAAATGTAATGCAAAGAGGCTACAATACAATACCACAGCGGAGAGTAGAGGTTGTAGCCAATCAAATGATCACCAAGAAATCTCCAACGAGCAAGAACAAGTGACACGATGATTTTTCACCGAGGTTCATGTGCTTGCTTAAGACGCTAGTCCCCGTTGTGGCGACACACCCACTTGATGGTTGCTAAGCTTAATGGCGGTGCCAAATCGGTGGGAGCTCAAGCACACCAATCACAAGAGGGGGCCAAACAAGCCCACGAGCAATCCACTAGTGCTCCTTTTCGCGAATCTCCGGGGTAAGGAAGCGACCCCTCACAAACCACCGGTGTGGCCTCGAACAAGCTCCAATCAAGCTCAACACCACCTCTTGCTCCAAGCCGCTAGGGAGCAGGGCAAATTCCCAAGAAAACAAGATTCCGCGGCTTCTCCAAGGATGAAGTGCCTCTAGATGCAACCACCAATGCAATGCACTTCTATCACTCTCAATCTCACCAAGAATTTGAGTTATGGATGGAGAGATGAGTGGAGAGGAGTCTCAAATGCTCACAAGCAAGTTAGAGTGTTCAAATGTGCAAGAGGGGGCTAGGAACCGGGCAAACCCATATATATAGCCCCACTCACGAGATAGAGCCGTTGGCCTTCAAAATGTGCTCTCTGCGCACTAGCGGGGACGCCCGGCCAGGACTCACCCGGCCGAGTCGGTCGGCGGGTCGATCGCTACTCCGATTAAGCTACCGGCAAGGGGTCGGGGCCACGGTGGTTGCTACCTCCATCGTCCGGTCGGCGCTTCTGCCGGCACTTAGGAAGCTTCGGTCGAGGTTCGGTGTAGCGTCAGGCCAATTTGGCGCTGCGAGCTCTACGCGGGCCTTGTGACGGGCGTCGGTCGGAAGCACCGTGCTTCGATTCGGTCGCGTCCGGTCACCATTTTTCGGCGAAATCTTCATCTTGTTGTCGCCTTTGCTTCAACCTTGCTTAGCCTCTTGCCATAAGTTGCCAACATGTCGAAGATGATCGCGTTATCATGCATGTTAGCTCGTCAATAAGTTAGGCAAGATCGAAGTTAGTGCTCTCATTGTCCTAAATGCAATATGCAAGTCAATTGGACCTAGAAGCACTTCACCAAAAGGATTGTGGCGGCATTCCCTCTTGATAGTCGGCTATCTATCCTATAATGTGATCACACGCTCTATCGTGTCTTGATCACTAAAAAGGAAAAACCCTATCAAGATACCTTTGCCTTGATCTCGGGTTCCTCTCAAGCCAATCATCGAGCTTGGACGATCCATCAAGTCCACCGACATTGTCCATGTTCATGATCATCATGCTCCTTGTCATCCACCTAATCCTATCTTAAGTCATACACTTAGACCAAAGGATTAATCCACAAGTGTGTCATCAATTTCCAAAACCAAACATGAGATTTCAATCTCCCCTTTTTGGTAATTGATGACAACCAAAAAAAACACAAAGATATGAAATAAAGTTCAATTGAACTTGAATTGCTTGTCCATAGCATTTTGATCATGAATCAAGGATTGGACAAACATTTTCAGGGTTCGGTTTTGGTAGTAGTAGCTCCCCTACATATGTGCTTCCATGTGTTTGGATCAATTTGGCACATATGTATGGATAGAAATCTTGGGGAGAGATACTAATACCAAAAGATGCTAAGGTTCTAGAATTCGGACCTTTGAAGCGTGAAACCATCGGAGTCCTTAGCATCAATGTAACTAGACAATTATCAAGACTCAACATACCCCACGAGATCAACATTATAGGCTAAAATGTGAGCTTTGTCTAGATACATCCTATGCATGCTAGTTGGTCAATCACCAATCAATTTTTTAAACACTAGCAAACACCAAGCAATCATGTATATTGAATTTAAATTGCCAATGCAACATTTCATTATGATTATGCACATACAAATGCACAAATAGTCTATGAGCTTGCTCCCCTATTTGTGTGATCCTTTCCAACATCTTTGTGACTTATTTCTCCCCTTTGTCAACAATCACCAAAAATGTGTAAAAGAGAGAAATCAAGTCAATCAAAGTTTCACATGTGGTCTCATCTAGATCACTTGCCTTTCCATGTATTCAAGTTTGAACCAAGGACAAGCTTTTTCACACCTCATATGCATAAGGGTTATCTTGCACCATGTTAGAATACACATCAATAGCGCATTTTCTAGAGTTGACACTAGGATTGCAAGCACATAAACATGTCATATGCCACCACTAGTTCATAAAAACCATTCAAAGCAATAGTGGTGCCACACATACATTGAAAGCATTTTATTTTCCATGAATGAGCCTATTAAGCATGCATGATGTCTAGATGCACTAACAAGTCCTTAGCAACATATGAATGACATGACAACCAACTTTTACCTTGGGTTTGTCGGAAGGAGAGGCATGTCATATAAGTGGGGTGCATCAACTCAAGTTGGAGAAGTCAATAATGTTCAATTCTCCCTTTAGCATGCAAAACCTTTTCTCATCAAGTGGTTTGGTGAATATGTCGGCTAGTTGATCTTGATTGCCAATGCCCATGATACAAATGTCACCCTTTTGTTGATGATCTCTTATGAAGTGGTGCCTTATATCAATGTGCTTTGTTCTTGGATGTTGAACCGGATTTTGAGTCATCTTTCTAGCACTTTCATTGTCACAATACAATGGAACATTGTCGAGGAGGATGGCGGTTCCCAAACCCAACTCAACCCACGCAAACCATCGCCGCCTTTGCAAATGTGCCAACACCACCAAGTGTACATCACCATGTGCATGTGTGTTAGCATTTTCACAATCATTTCAAAAGGACGGATTAGCTCTTACCACGCCTTTTTCGATCCTAAACACGCAAAGTTAGATCGCTCAAGTGGCACTAGATGACCGATATGCAAACAAGTTTGCCCCTCTTGATAGTACGGCCATCTATCCTAAACCCGGTCATAAACTTCTCTAAGCACCAATGACCGGCGAAAATGAAATGCCCTATAGGTTATACCTTTGCCTTGCGCATTTCCATTCCGCTCCATCTCCAAGTGCCGATGCAACCAATGCACCAACACGATCAAGAATGATATGATCCACTCCATATCATCACATGACCTTCTTGGTCCATTGATCTTGACCACACTTGCTCTTCACCGATTCGTCGGTCCGTCGGGCGCCAAGTCTAGCCAAGCTTCACCGCCTCGCGGTCCCATCGCTTCTTTGCCTCGACTTGCCCTTCATACTTGCAACGGTCCATCAAGCCAAGCCTTGTCTTGATCTTCACCACCTGGTCACATGGCTCCATGTCATGTCTCATATGCAATAAAGCTCCTTCATTGCACCATCACGTGTGAACTAATCTCACGTGTATTATCTCAATCACACATATTAGTTCACCTAATGTTCATCACTCAATTACCAAAACCACAAGGGACCTTTCACTCGGTCGTCGTCACCTCTTTCTCTCTCTCTCTCTCCTCACTCAACTCACCCTCTCGCCCCTACCCACGTCTCACATCCCTCCTCGACCGCCGCCACCACCCCATCTTCCCTCTCCTTCCCTCGCTGGAGATAGATCGGCATTCGAGCTTGCCACAAACATCATCGAATCGGAGGTGGTGGCATATAAATGCGAGGACATCGCCGGTGGTGAGGATGGGTGCAGGTGTGGATGGCACACATGATAGAGGGTGTGGGCTTTGCGTCTACGGGCGTAGGTGCGTGTGTTGAAGTCGATGATGTAGATGGCGGCGGACACTTTATATTTTTATTCAATTTTCATCATGGATCCCTGACAGACAGCGTGATGGAAATCCTCATCCTTGCTCATTTTCACCGCTGCCCTACAAAAGCGGCGGTGATGGGGTGTTCTGCCTAGCAATTGATGAAGTTATTGTAGTGGTGTGTGATGGCACACATGAGGAGGGTGCCGATGGTCGGCGTGTGGCGGGCATTTGTGATGTGAGTGTGGCATTTGTGTGTAACCTTTAGTCATGTCCCTCCTAGAGAGTGTCTCTTTGCAAGATATTGTGCCTCATCTCGTTGTCCCTTTCTTTGGTAAATTTTGTGGAACCAAGAAGAAACTCACCTACTCCCTCCATTTTGGTATTAGAAGTCGTTTTGGACAAGGTTTTGGTCAAACATTGGGAATATAAATCATCAATAACTTTTAAGTTGTTGAGTTTGTAAATATGAAAATTATACTAATAGATTTGTCTTAAAAAATACTTTGATAAAAGTATACATATATCATATTTCCATAAATAGTTTTATAATAACAAGAGGTCAAAGTTGTGTTTTGGAGACCGTGTGTCATTTGTCCTAAACGACTTCTAATACCGGCCGGAGGAAGTACTACTCAACGAAATAACACTCATTAGGCCATTTGATTCAGCCATCATTTGAATTTGCCAATTCTATAAGATTGACCATTTGGTAGAGAACTGGTGGACTTGACCATTTGGTAGAGAACTGGTGGACTTCAATAACATGTGAGATGTTTTAAATTCACTATTCACATCATCTTCTTTTGTAGGTGGATGATGATGTTTTCAAATCTTTGACCATTTCTCTTTCATGATGCAAGAGAATAGAGGCAACAACGTCAAACTATTTCTCCATAGCTGGAATGTATGTTGATCAATGATTTTGAGACAGTATGTTGAGTTTGAAATCCAAAGTGCTTAGAGCTTCCTCGACGGTTCTCTCTCTTTTTTCTTTCTTATCTTTTTCTAATGACTGTATATTGCGTTTACAAAAAGCTGGAATTTTTCATCTAAACAATTATGAGATAATCATTACGAATTTCCTATTGAAATTTATTTGTCTTTTTTATTTCACATTGTCATTTTCCATAGTTCCCAAATTCAGAAGGTACTGGATGACCCAAATGGTTTGGGCCAACAGGTTACCTTAATTAGTCCAATCAGAGCTGAGCTATCCAGCCCAAACTTGCCTGGGCCTGTTTGCAAGGGACTGTTTCGGCTCAAACCACATAGGCATTTGGCCTTTAACGATTTTTTTGGGGGTCCTTTACCGAACTGTTGCGCAATTTGGAAATCAGAGAAATTTTAATTTAACCCTTAATTTCTTTTACAATATTTAGTCATTTGTTAAAGAATAACCAATATCATCTCACAAATATTTTAAATATCCAAAATACTACTTCTCTCGGGCATGATCTTACTGATTGGCATGCACACTCCTTTGAGCGCCTCTCCACCATCCTCGTCTCCCCCAGCCAGCCCGCACACCATGCGGGGCGATCCACTCCCTCCCCCATGCATGACCGCAGGCGAGCTGCACCCCGCACCGGCGCTCCGACGACCTCCGCTCCGACGCTGGCGAGGTAGGCTGCAGGCCATGCCCGGCGACCTGCTGCCTCCGCGCATAGCCGCAAGCAAGCAAGCAAGCTTCCCCGCACTGGCGCTCCGGTGGTGTTCCGACGACTTCCGCTCCCAAAATATAAGTGTGCAGACGGAAGGCAGAAAAACTGCACGTGCAGGCTATAGTCCAGTCCTTTAAATATAAATTTATTGAAGCAAGCTCAACGCACAAAACTTGGATATAATTTGAACACTTCTCGTTGTTTTCTTCCGCGTAGGCACTAGCAGAGTGGAACTTGGGTCCCTTCCCGTGCCCGCATGACATTGGCCCTCTCGAGCTTTGTGCGGCTACGGACTGTGTTTACTAGACACGCGAGGCAAGTCGGGTCATGCCGGTATGGCACAGTACTAGGTGTCCATTACGGTTCATGGTATACCGGTACGTCTTCAGGTTGTGCCAGCCCTAGCACAACAACCGATAAAACATCTTTGTTTTTTATTCACTCATGATATTAAAAAAAATATTCATGTGTTCTTTTATAAAAGTTTTAATGATTTTCATAATTTATTTAATAATTATATGAGAGGTAGTATATTAAACTAGAAAAATACATTGCAGTTACAAATGTACTTACATCCAATTTTCGTGTTGTGTTGATACAAGCACGACCTAAAATGGGCATGACGATAGTAGCATGCCGTACCAAGATTCTAGGCACGACACAACCCAAAAAATATTTCATATTCCTTCCGTGCCCTGCTCTACGGACTGTGCCAAAAGACCGTGTCATGACTTACCCTCAAATGGCATGGCCTAAGTCGTAGCTCTAGTAGGACTACCAACTTCTTGTATCAATATAAACAGGTACTATGCAGGACCTGCAGGTTCATTGAATAAAAAGAGAAGTGTGTTGTTTTGTTGTAACATACTCATTTTCTATTGATATTTGAACATATGTCCGACTAATCTCTTCCATGTGGTTCTTCAAAAAGCAAAATGTTGATTAAGTGTGCTCGATTTCAAACAGTTTCCTTTTTTGAAAGAGCAACATTAAAAAAACAAGTACAAAGAGCAGTTGCTAATAACCAAGGGTCGGATTTTACCCCTTTAATTTCTTGAGACCAAATGACTGATTCTTTGCTTTGACCAAAAAACAAATTGTGAAGTTATTATATCACACATATACACACCTAGTACTGGTATGGACAACACCCTGTAAAGTATGAGTCGACTACAATTCTTTGGGATTGACAGGATGCACTATATAGGCGTCTCAACGACAAGATGCTCTGACTGATCTCTCTCTCTCTCTCTCTCTCTCTCTCTCTCTTTTGGTCTTAACAGGCACTTATGGCCCTCGATTCATAATCAAATGCTCAGCCAAGTCGGTTACGGCACAAGCTAGACTACACCGTAATAACGTGTAAAGAAGATAACGCAGCTAGCAGAGGGAATTAACAAATATTCTGAGCATGGCTTTGCGAATCCAGACTAAACGAATGTCCGCCAAACCAAGGCTAAGCTTGTGAATGTGCCAAAGACAGTTGAGTCCGGGTTTGGTCGTCATAGCTGGCTCTGATCGCCTTCTGCAGATCGAATCCAATAATCCATGCCTACGCAGATGCCAACTGTTGTCTGTACGGGGGCTAATAAACCACTGGCAATTCACCCACCAAACCAAATATAAGCATAAAATGCATATATAATATATATATATGGTGGGAGAACAGATGGAAGTTGGGGGCCTAGAGTACTAATGATATGCGCTAAACCCCTCATATATATTTATATATATAGTAGCAAGCACAATAATAAGCTAACGCTTCATGATGATTAGCTTGCTTGTGCGGTTCTAACCACCAGCTAGCTAGGTAGCTAAAATGCCACCCTTCAAGTGATTCTTGGCGATCATGCATGCATGACAGCTATAGTTAGGCCGTGTTGTGGTAAGCATGCAGATGCAGCTCATGATCTTCCTCTCTCAGATACTGCTACAGACATGCATGATATATATATTTATTTACAAAGAATTGTGGTGATCTTTCTTATTATAGTGATAAACAAAACGCAGAGGACAGGCGCATTGATATATGTTGCTCTTTATGAAGGCAGCCATGGCGCAGGGTTAGCCTTTTTTTTTTTTTTTTCAGGTGACCTATACTAGACGTCGTTCTGCTCCAGACTTCTCAAAAGTACAAAACTAATTTGAAGTGGGCATGTCAACCACGGCTACTTTTAGGATTTTTTAATAGGAGGTTAAACACGTAAGGAAGAGTATTTGATTTGATTAATATTAATAATAGTAAGATATTCGTAATTTGTTTCTGATAAGTTGCAACCTTCTCGTTGGATTTGACATAAATTCAAACCTCTTGCTATTTTTTTTCTTTCAAATATCACTAGTTAAACATACTTTTTTTGTTATGAGTGGGCGGGCTAATTTGCAAATAGCCGTGAAATAGCCCTCATGTCGGCAACTCTTAGGGTGCATTTGAATGTTGGTATTGGAGGAGATGAATGGAATTGAATTGGTTAAGAAAAAAAAAAAAAAAAAAAAAAAAAAGATACCAAATCAACTAGCTTTGGCATTGGTTACAATATCAAATATGTTGTTTGGATGTCACATAATTACTACTTGGAATTTAACTATCTCTTCCTCTTGTGCTGCGCGTCGTCCTACTCGGGCGCCACCCATGCCCAGGCAGGTATCTTCGCGATGGAGGCGGCACTAGTAGAGTGGCAGCTTGAGGCGATCTTTGGCGCGGCTTCGAGGCATTTGTAGTGTTTGGCCGCCGCGACGCCGTCGGCGCTCCACTTGACTTTTAACGCCTCGGAGGACCCGTCGGATCCGGTCATCATGACCTCACGACGAGTTCGTTGCGGAGGCCGATCAATCGGCATGGTAGGAAAAGGTGGTCTCACCGAGGTAGTTCCTTTTGCCAAGAACCTGCTCGTACACGTGGAGGAAGAAGGGGTCCTTGTCACCGGCCATGGGGAAGAAGAACAGGGTTGCTCGCCGCCCGGCCGCGGAGATGAAGGGAAGGGTGCTCGCTGGCGGCTGCGGGAACTCCGCCTTGCCGCGGAGGCCGCCATAGGGACTATCGCCGACGCAGGTGTCGGATTACGTTTGTATTTGGAAGGGCTGAGGTCGGTATTCTAGCTGAGCAGATTTAGCTGGAACCGAATACCATGGAATTGAGCTTCAATTCCATCTGTGAATACCAAAGACATCCAAACACTAGAATTGGAAAAATTTGGCTTCCAATACCAATTTACGGTTACGAATGTCTATATCCAAACAGGGTGTTAGGCTATTTTGGGGGCTAAAAAATAGTCCAAGGATCCAAACATGGTTGGCAAAACTTTTTTAAAAGAGCATCCGTGTCAAGTCGAATCAAATGTGAGCGGTTTAGCTATATTTGGGCGCACTTGTAAAGCAGAATGAATCCAGTAGGAGCAGAGCACACCTCGTCCCTTGTACCGTACGTAATTCAGACGGCGGTTGTCTACTTGTGATACGGAGGCGAAGGATTTTGAGCCGCAGGAAAACGGGGGAGGGAACACGGCAGCTGCGCGCCACGCTGGCCGTGCCAGCAAGGCCACGTGGTCGGCGGTCTCCCGCCTGGCCAGTCCACACGACCGTTGCCTCTACAACCTGCCCTGACACTTCGAGCACCGCTCCTCGACCCGTTGCCTGTCACCGGCGCGTGGGTCCAAAACCCACAGGGCCCCACCGGCCGGTGCCGTATAGATCTACGCCAGCGCGCCTGGGCCGTATCTCGCGTCAATCCTGGGAGCTGGGACACCGTGGCGTGGGTCCCCACCAACGGCCGACTGGCAGCGCGGCGCCAGCCGTGCCTGCCACTGTGGGCCACGCTCCTGCCCCTGCTGTTTGCTCCTATTCACGCCCCTGCCACTCGCTCGTCCTCTCGTCCCCTCTCAGATTGGTTGATTGGTTGAGGCAGAAACCGTGCTGGCTATGAAGAAAGATCATTATGGATGGCCGTGCTGGCTGGCTATTAGGCTACTTCACTACACCATCAAGCAACAATGGTGAATGGCCGAATTCACAGAAGACTCTCTGTCAGCAGTCTGTTACAGTACAGTATTTGAGGAGGCCATGGCCTTGCTTGGATAATTTGGTAATCTTAGAGCTGGCAAGGCAAGCTCACTTTTTTTTTGGGGGGGTGGACGGGGTAATCATCAAACGTCAATCACGCTAACCTCTGCTGTGCTGGCGCTGTCGTTCCGCGGAGGCCAATTATTAGGGCGTCATGATAGTAGTGCTAATTTATTTGGTTTGGTGATGTGGAGGTGACACAAACAACAAAGACTATTTTAAAGCTATTGGCCCATATGTTATCTCACACGTTTTACCGATCCGTGAAATATTCACAGCTATTTGCGTGTGGTAGTAATGACTCTCTCTCCTACTTTTTTCTTTTCTTGGCGTCACATCCCCAGATGGCCGAATATTTTAACCATTGGGGACGCCCTTAGCGCAGCGCAGCAGTGGCATTCCCGCAAATCCCTCGCGATGCCAGAGCTCTTGTGGCTGCAGCCAGTCCTATAAACTGAGGGCGGCGTAACCTGTCCGCCATTAAACACTGCACAACCACGCCACAGCCACGTCCACCTCAGCTTAGCAAAGCCCGTGCTGTGCTGTGCTGCACCTGCCTGCCACCGAAGCATAGCCGCCATGGACATCTGGAAGTCCAAGGTGCTGCCCAAGATCAAGCTCGTCTTCGTCAAGAGCGCCGGCAAGAAGGCCGCCGCCGCCGCCGAGCTCGTCAAGTCATTCGACGAGTCCAAGGTCAGCTATTTTGCAGCTTTAATTGCATGCCTCGATCGTCGTCTTATTCGATCGCCGCCACCGTCGTTCGTCGTCATTTGGGTGACGTTTTGTGCTTATTTTGTGCATAATACAGGAGGGGATCAATGGCGAGTTCGAGGACAAGAAGGCGGATCTCCAGCCCAAGGTCGTCGAGATCTATGAGTCTGCCCCTGCACCACTCAAGGTAATCATATAGGAAGGAGTACTATGTTACAATCAGTGTACCTCTTCAACATAAGTATATACGGCATTTCGTACATGTCAGATCAGTGACGATCTAGCTGCAGCTATACTGAAACTTGTTTGTACATCGTCAGGTCCTGATCAAGGAGAGGAGCAAGGTGTCCGGGATCAAGAAGAACTCCGCCGCAATCACCAAGGTCTTCGAGGAGCTGGCCAAGATCGGTGAGTAGCTATATGAGTACTTAGTAGGCCACAGTGCCAGTGGCGGCAAACACACCTCATCAATGAACATAGGTGGCTAGTATATCTGTGTACACTGTACTGATGACGAGGTGGCGTGATCTGATCAGAATTCCCTGGAGCCAAGCAAGTGAGCGACGGCATCTCCAAGGTCGGCCCGGCCCTGCTGTCCGGCCCCATCTTTGCCACCTTCGAGAAGGTCTCCACGCTGCTACCTGTCGCCGCCGAGGAGGCGCCCAAGGAGGCACCGGCGGCCGCCACTGAGGAGGCAGCAGCCGCCGCTGTTGAGGAGAAGAAAGGTGAGGAAGCCTGTTTTGTCGGGAAGAAGCGGAGGAGGAGAAGAAAGAAGAGACCTCTGCACCGGCCGATGAGCCCGCCGCCGCCGAGACTGCTCCTCCTGCTGATGCAGAGCCCGCCGCGGAGGCGGGCGCCGGCGGCCGAGGCAGCAGCAGCGCCAGAAGCTGAGGCTGCACCTACACCTGCAGCAGCGGAGGGGAGCCTGCGAAGCCCGAAGAGGAGACACCCAAGGCCTAGGGTTCAGCAGGTCCATTGCAGCCCCTAGCTACCGTGCTCTACTACAGTCACATCGATCAATCACCACCCATTGTTCTTGCATATATGCACACAATGTTTTTGTTGCTCCGATCCACATGTTATTGCTGTGCAAACCAGTACGTTAATTAGATATATTTATGTATGTATATGTAAGCCTATAAATTTTTTTGCCAGTACTCATTCATATGCAGTGTGAGGATATATGTATATTATTGCCACCAGTTTTGGTTCAACTGAATTATTCTTTAATTTGCTTCATTCATGATCATATCGGTCACAGCAGGAATTTAAATTTCAGACCATATTTATTCACGAGTACGTACGTGATCATTAGCTTACATTTCAATACTTTCATTTATATATTTGTCTGGGTCATTTATGTGTATATATAAATGCTATAAAAATGTACAAGTAACACGGGAATAATTGCAACAAGCAGTGTACCTCCTCGGCTTTGGGGTCTACCGCGCATGTGCTTGGTGTGTTGTTTACGGGCCATAACTGGTTTTCCTCCTGTCGTACCGTTTGTGCGCTATCGGAGTACTGGGCCCGGCCTGTGTGCCAGTTTAGCGAGGCCCACTGTTGCAGTGCATCTGCATGTGCCGCCGCATTGGATTCCTGCTACCAGCTGTGCATTGGATCTTGCTGTCCGCCTCTCCTGTGGCCCAAAGTTGCAAGTGAAAATGGAAATATATACCGAGGAAAAGCGTGAAAAGAAACATGGGTTCTACTCTCCCAATTTGATATCTCGCTTGGCCTCTTCAAAAAAAAGCAAACTTTGGCCAAATATATATAGGAAATATTCAATATATAAAGGAAATATTAATATTCATAGTATATAATTATTATCATTAGAAAGAGAATATCATAGCGACATTTATTTGGTGTATGGGATATTTTTTCTCGGATCAAAAAGACTTGCGCATTTTTGTATTTAAGGAGAAAAATTTTGGTTTTACACGGAAGCTGGTGACGGGAGGTTAGGATTTTTCAATAGAGCATCGTCTCCCTAGAAACATTTTATTTAAGTCGATTACTCGTGAAATAAACAACTAAGGTCGTGCATACCGGACGCGTATGTATGCATGCGGTCAAGCAGCGTCCGCCTCGGCGCTTCCTGAGGGTGGAGCAACCGTCTCGCAGCCACCCGCATGTGTGGAATATGTGATGTGATGATCAAGCCACCCGCATGTGTGGTGTTGTCATGTTTTCTTTATCGAGTTCCTCGCCGATTTGTTTGCTACAACACACTTCCTAAATTCATACAAGTAAATCAATAAAACCTTTGTATCTTCACCCTTGCATCGGCTTCATATCACAGCTGGGCTACATCAGCCCCTTGGTGGCTCGAAAGTTTTTGTTTTTAGCCTTTTGAACTATAATTTTCAAAAATAGTCTTTTTACTTATGCTAGAGGCTATGACTCGCTATCTAAGGCGCATGAAAGTAATTAGTGACATCCTCCATAGAGTGTTTTTTATTAATTTTTATCTAAAGTAGAGCTTATGTAGGGGATTTGAACTTATTTTGTATTTTTTAATAAAGTCTAATTAATACGCTAAATTATCGATTTAATTGATTATCTCCTAGTGGCTAACCTAAAAAGTATTTATTGAGAAAAAATTAGGACAATTAAGAAAAAGTTCGGTTTTGTCAAAATTTTTGTGGAAGAAGAAGCGGTTCGCCGGCCGCTACATCCAGGGATCCCACAAAAATCGTTCTTTGATCAGTGATTCATCGACCACTAGATCGATGAAGAATCTCTCAAAAATCCGCTTTTTGATCGGTGCTTCACCGGCCACTCTTGGATCCCACCTTATTCCCAAACTTGGTGGCCTTATTCGCAAACTTGGTGGCTCGCTTGACTGGCAGTCATGTATACAAATTTTTGAAGTACCAAGGCCTGCATCCACCAAGATTGTAAGGTGTTTCCGCTACATAATACGAAACTGGAAGATCTTGGAAATGATCGAGTCCAATAGATAGATGCCCATCAGAAGTTTTTTTTTCCTCCTATTCCTATTGATCCAGCAGCACCACCACCATCTTCCAGTTGATCACTTGATCCACGGCCCAATAGGCCAATACCAGTACCAGCCTAGCCCATGTCCAGAAGAGGCAAGTCGACAAGGAACATGCCGGCATGGGAAGACACCGACCGAGATGAGCGAAGGCGGCGGCGACGGGCGCGTACCCTGTCCGCGTCTCTGGAAGCTTCCTTCAACTTGCAGCCGGCGCATCCCGCTCCGTTAAAACCCCTCCAAAACCCAAACCCTAGCCGCCACCCCTAAATACACGACCGCGCCGCACGCATCGCCACTCAATTCGCACTCCATAGAGCCGATGGCCATGCACCGCGCCGCCGCGCTCGCACTCCGCCGCCTCGCCGCCGCCGCAGCGACGGCGAGCCCCGTGCTGCCCCTCCTCGCCCCTCTCCGGCCGGCGGCGGCGGCGGCGGCGGCGACCAACGCCAGATTTCTTCTCCAGCCTACTACGACCGCGACTGCGGCTGCTGCTGCTTTGTGCGCCCGGCGCGGTTACGCGGCACGCGCCGGCGGTGCGGGCCGGAAGGCGGCGAAGGCAGTGAGCGAGGACGAGGAGGATGAGGATGAGTTCGAGGCCATGGGCAGCGACGAGGAGTTCGACGGCGACTTTGACGACGAGGATCTCGATGAGTTCGAGGACGACGACTCTGAGGACGACGAAGCCGCCGCGCCCAAGCGCGGAGGAAGGCGCTGAGCTCGTCTGGCTGCTGCTTGTTGTGTGTGTGCTTTTGGATTTTGATAGAACAATTCAAACAAAAAAAAATACAATAAGTTAGAAACTCAATGCATCGATGGGTTGTGCTAAACCGCTTGTTGTAATCTCCTGTTTCGATTGCTTTTCACGTTGAAAACTTCTTGCCGAAGAACAGATCTTACAGAGCACTGTAATTCGTGATTCTTGGTTGCCTCAGTCCGCATCGTGCTTGCAGCTTCTCTGGTTATGATGTGTGCGCTCCAGACTCCCAAGCAAATCTGTTTTAGAATAATAACATGAGTATTTTTAATTCTTTTTTGGTTACACCTCCTCTGCTGCTGACGAGCGTGAGCCTGAAGCTGAAGGAAGAGGAGCGCGGCGGAAAGCTAAGAATCCGTGTTCGCGCGCGTTGTCCATGTACACCTATAACTGGGCCACAGTGGGCTTAAGTCCTAGGGCGTAGAGGCAGCTGTGCTGCTGGGCCAGCCCTGGGCAGATTAAAGGACTATGGGCCGCATAGGCGCATAGCGCAGTGGAAAACGAAAAAAAAAAAAAAGGGCCCTAGCTTTTGCGGAAGTCTACTTTTCCCTCCAAGCTGCAACACCGAACAAACTACTTCTTTCAACTTTTCAAACTTCTCCTTTCAACATACAAAACCGAGTAAACTACCTCCCTGCTCCCTCAACTTCTCAAACTATGTTTTACCCAGAGCGGGTTTTTAAGGTGGTTTTGTCTTTTTCTTTTTATTTATTTTTTTTGATCAAATCTTTAAAAAATCACAAAATGGAAAATCTAATTTTGTTGGACCGAATTTTGTAGATCTAGACAGTGAATAAATAATATGGTATGCTTTAGCACAAAGTTTTTGTTGGAGATTTAGATATACGATTTCCTATAATTAAGTGGAATAAATCATAACTACATTTTTTTTCTCTAATTGTGGTAAAAATTTTATGGTGACCCAACTATTGTATGCTTGAACTGTAGTAAAAATTTCATACTTATTTGATCATGTATAACTTAGTTATTTACATTTATTTAGATTTAATAAGCATAAGCCCTAAACATATCGAAGCGCAAGGTCACGTTTAATGTGGCTTTAACCGAGGTGGTTGTCTGCCCGTCTTGGTTAATTGAATTAAAAAACAAAAAAAAAAAGGAAAACCCACGGATAAGCCTGGTCAACCCATCCATAGACCCACCGAGGTCGCAACTCATCGAATCCGGGCACCCGCCGCTTTAGAGTTGGATTCGCTACTAATGTTGCTGCTACTTGAGGGAGAGGAAGGGGAGCGCATATTCGCCTCCAAGATGAAGGGGGGGGGGGGAGAGAACCACGCCACTCCTAGAGGGTGCTCCAGATCCGAATCCAGCACGCCCCGACCCATCACCACCACCGAGCCCCGCCAAGCGAGGTAGCCGTCACGCCCGTGCAACCAAGTTGTTGGGTTGTCGCGAGGCCATTTCATCGCGCTTGCATGGCCACACCGCTGGACGTCGTGACCGCGTGCTCCAGCTTCAGGCCTCTAGATCCGCCTGGCGAGGGAGAGGAAGGGGAGAGAGTGAATGGAAGAAGGGAGAGAGTGGATGGACAGAGTCGGGAGGAGGTGCAACAAGCACCGCTCTACCGTGAGAGAGAGAGAGAGAGAGAGCTGAGAGAGTGAGGGGATGAGAGGTATGGTTTGGTGTAAGGAGCCCGTTATTGGGCCTAGATGGACTATCTGGGCCTAGTATTTACCGAGGCAGGCCTTATAACTTAATCACGTGCCTTGGTTGATATATTTATCGAGGGAGTTGTGTCACAACCACCACCTCGGTTAATCGATATTAACCGAGTTGGGCATTTTTAATTTGACTGCCTTAGTTAATTGATTTTGCGAGCCAGATTCTATAATCGCTTTTGTTAATAAAAAAAATTACTGCATCGGTTAATGCCTAGGATTAACCAAGGCGGTTGAACCAGGCGGTTAATGCTTAGGATCCACCTTTTCTTTCTCTCTAGTATGTTTACATCTGGAACCTGTATTTTTATCTATTCTTGGTGTTTTGAACTAACTCCTGATTCAGGTAGAACCTGTGTTTGGAACCCTCGGATGGTGAATGGAAGTAGGGACACAGAGACGTATCCTGATTCAGGTAGAATGTCTCTACGTCCAGCGATGATCGTGAGGCTTTGTGTTATTTCAGTTTGTAGTAGGGGTATACAAACGACAAAGAGATGGAGGGGCGCTCCCAAGTCTCGTGTGTGTGTGTGTGTGTGTGTGTGTGTGTGTGTGTGTGTGTGTGTGTGTGTGAGAGAGAGAGAGAGAGAGAGAGAGAGAGATGAACAATGTTCAAATATCGAGAGCCCTCTTGCTTTGGAGGCCTACTGCCCCTTTTATATCTAAAGGGGAGTACAGGTACAGATGGGGCGACATGGAGGAAAAAGAAAGAAAAAAAGAAAAAAAAAAGGATAGGGTGGTCATTAGCATCGTCTTCTCCTCTTTTGCGTGGTCACATAGAGTCATGGTTTTATGGCTATGGCAAGACCGATGGCACAACGTCAGGTCACTGTTCCACGTACCAGTCAACCAATCGGGGCGTGGCTTCCTCCCCATTTTAGGGGAAGCAGGACGACCCGATGGGGTGGCTCGACATGAGCCATACAAAGGTTAGATCACGTAATGGCTACCTTTCTATGTCGTGCTAGGGTCTCGGCCCACTACCGTCCAGTCTCGTCAGGCGCAATTGGATTTGACACCAGTCAGATCTAACACGTCTGCTGCATATGGAGCAGCTAAGAGGGAGACAAATGAAGCACTGAGGCATGTCTCTTCTTTTACGTGTTATACGAGGAACGACAATCGAGGCCCGTCTGCCTTGCCAAGGTTCGATCTAGCTCGGGCGGGGCTGAGTTACCCTGTAGGGCTCGGATGAGGTTGGTTCCACGCTCAAAGGGTCTGGCGAGGCGTGAGCCTTGTCTTGGGGTCCGGTGAGGCAAGTTGGCCCTTTTAGTGGGTTGGCACCCCCACCTTGCCGATGTCATGCTTCAAAGGGCCTGTTGTTAGCCCTTACTTGACTTCGGTCTTAAGGTGTCGTGATATTTATATCCGGCGTGTTAGTTTTACCATGAATGCCATGATATGCGGGACTGCAAAAAAAAAAGCAGAGGCGAAAAGGAAGTCCATAAATTTTAGCAATTTAGTATTAGATATAGATACAAATATAGATATAAATATAGATATAGATATAGATTATTGATAATAAATATAGCTATTGAAAAATACTGGTTTTTTTTTTTTTGAGAATGTGGGTGGTATACTGGTACACCAATACCGTAATTTTATACTTGATTTTATCGAGGTAGCAGCGGTTCATCAAAGTAAAAGGAGCAAAGCCAAAACTATTTTAGTATTGTTGTGTAAAAACAAAAACCTAATAAATCGAGCCGTAATAGCCCAAACCAATCACCCACCAGAAATTGTTTTTCGACGAAAAAAACACAACTCCCTTTGGTAAATTAAATGCAGTCCAGGTAGTCCTCTACAAAAATACTCCCTCCGTCGTCCCATGGAGTTCGTTTTTTTACTTTTGAACTTCATGTTTGACCATCCGTCTTATTCAAAATATTTATGTAAATTATAAAATAAATTAATCAATATTCAAGTATCTTAATTGATAAAATAAGACGTACCAATATAAATTATATTTGTGCAAAAAATTTAAATAAGACAAAGATCGAATAAGATGGCGAAATTCGGGGTGACAAACTCGGACGGAGGGAGTACTGTCAAGCCAGGAGGCGCCCCCACCTACCTACCTCCCTACTCTAGCTGTACTTACATTTTGCATTGGCTGCCCTGCCGAGAGTGGCCGGGAAAGACTGAAAGAGACTGCGAGCGCAAGGGCGGGAGCTCCAAAAGCTCGACGAGCGAGAAACCCCCTTTCTGTGCTCGCTCATCGCTTCCAGTTCCAGCCACCGTCTCCGTCCGTCCGCCGCCGCTCTGGGGTACGGATTGCAACCAAATTTCTCTCTCTCTCTCTCTCCCTTGTGGTCGTGGCGTATGTATTTGGGGAATTCTTGGCTTCTCGGGTTTTAGCCGCTCCCGGTGGTGTGGTGTGTTCGATTGCTGGCCCGGCTGCAATCGGCAGCCGATCGAGGAAAGAGAGCGATTCTGCTGCCTTGGCAGCACCTGGGCGGACTTGGGGGGCCGGCAGTCTTCACCGTCGATCCAGCTAGCGAGGTCCGGATCCGGACTGGCGCGATTCGGTGTAGCTTAGGTCGTAGTAGACGATCGAGAAACTGAAGTTTTCATGAAGGTAGACGACGATCCATGGGCTGGAGGTGGATCGGATCCGATGGGAGGGGCTTGCTGGGATGCTGAGCACAGATGGGTGGTACCATACCAGACTACCAGTACGTTTTCCCATTCTTTTGAAACTTTTTTCTTTTCTGGGATGCTGAGCAGAGATGGTTTTTTGACAGCAACCATGTATATATTTCAACAGCATTCTTGCTGTTAGAATGGTTAAAGTCTTACAGAGTCTGTCGTTACGTTTAGCAGTGCATCCATCAAGGGGCAATGAGGAAAATGATCTCTGTTGGCACATGAAACTGGTGGAGTTGCATGTGATGACTGATTGAGTACAAAGGCTTGTTTTGCTAGCTAGGGAGCTGGGCAGTTTGGTTTAGTGTTCTCCGGCCCTATTTTGAAAAGATCTTTGTACGATTCCTTTGCCTTGTTGAGTTGATGTCTTGATGAAGATCTGAGTGTGAGATGCTTGATATATATTCCATTTGTAGCGGTGTTGACTGATCTGAGCTATATATTGAAGTACTTGACAAGCTGTCGATTATGAGATAGGAAGTTGATGTTGTTTAGATGATGGAGGGGTTCACCTCTGCCAGAATTGAAATGAAGTCTCTCGAAGTGTTGCTTGGATGCATGTAGCTGCAGTGTCGAATTCATCTGTGTATTTATAAAAAAAAAGATTCCCAGATCCACCTTTCTTGGTTGTGGAGAGACTCCATCTGATGGCACATCAGTGATCAGTATAACATCTGGGTCCTTGCAGAAGTGCCAGAAGGTGCACACTGCACAGTGATTACAATTGTAGGTGATGGTAAAGGCGTCTGGTTGTGAACTGGAACTTGGTTGATCCATCCTGCATTCATAGAGTTCGTACCTAGCTTGCAGCTGAAGGGTGTGGTGCCTCCGTTCTGGTTGGTCTGTCCACTCAACTGTGGTGGCTAGCTGCGGCTGCAGTGTGGAGCTTGTTCGTCACCTGTAGCGCGCTGGGTTTTTGTAAGCTCTTTGAGACCAGTTTCCTACTTTCCTTTCCTTGTGAAACTCTGACAACCGCTTTGCCAGATAGGGTTTAAACATGGAGGAAATGCTGCCCTTCAATGTGTTACAGCATCTCGTGCCATCTTTTATGTCATTCATGCTTAGAATATATATACTAGTGGCAATTACTAGTTATTTTGATTCCATAGGTAATTGACTGCTTTCATATAAACTCCAGGATATATGTCAGCAACATGTTGATGGGGCCATACAACTGAGGAGCAAAGGAAACTTTCTTGGATATATTGCCAAGCCCTTAATACAGTCCCCTCCTAATTTCATGATGCCAATAACCAAGGAACCTGCGTACTCTCCATCAAAATCGCTCCGAAGTGACCCCAGTTATGCCTCCTTTGCCAATAATCCTCAGCCATTACAGGAGTCAAACCGCACCACTTTTCCAAAATGGATCCAGCGGAACGACCGAGGGAAGTATGTGAGTCTTTTTGAACGAGTAGATAAAAACTTAAACCTCCTTGACCCGCCCCAGGCCCCAGAAATCGACAAGGACACCCTCCATGCCCTTGGCTTGCTTGAGTTTGTGAACCTCCGTTTTCCCATGCCAGTTGCTTCACACCGCAAACTACTTGTCGAGTTCATCTCCTTCTTCAAACTTGATTGGCGGCGTACATTCTTCCGTGGCGACTCGGTTTTTGTCAGAAAGGATGTGTTTGGAAATTCACTCAAATTGCCATCCAAGGCCGTGTCCCGTCGCTCGCAAATTGCACCCCCAAAAGCTTTGTCCTCAGCTGCTATGAAGTTCATGGAAGCTTACATCCTGCCCGTGCATAAAAAGACTATCAAGTTTATCAATAATGATGGATTTTCTGACCAGGTAGGCCGGGCAATGATACATGTGAAGCAGAATAGGGTGTATAGAGTAGACTGGCTCTCGCTAATCTGGGAGGAAGCGCTAAAGGAGATAGCTTATATGATTGATGATCCGCCAAATGAGAATATCAGCATGGACTGCTTTTACAGTGCCTATTGGCTTAGGTTCATTTGGGAAAATAAACCCAACGTCTTCCCAGAAAATATTGTCCTGGAGTCATCTGTGGGTGCTTCTGCCACCAGTGTTCCACTGGAAAAGGAAGGGTATGTGGTCATAGAACCAAAACCCACCAGCCTCCTAATTCTCGTCAACCAAAAACTGTTGTCCATTTATTTTCTAGTCCACGTTATTCCTTCTTAGAACTTATTTATTTATTTATTTAATATTATTGCACCAGCACTTCTTCTCAGGCTTCCATGGCTGATTATGATGTCAGAAGAATGGAGGGTATTGACAAAGATGGTACCCAAGATGGTGACAATGTGAATGTCAAACGCAACCTTTGCCACAATTTGGAAGGATTGAGGTACGTAAGGCGGCAAGGGCCAGTTTTTTTAAGCTCCGCGCGTACGCGCATGATGTAATATAAGAGCCACTTTCGACGATGTACAATTTTGATGTACCAAAATTTTTAGGTCCAAACTATGAAATCACTATTGTAGAATTCTAGTCTTTAGAGGCGGTTTGGGATGTCTCTCCATGTCTCAGCCGCCTCTAGTTTTCCACATCTACAGATTGATTTTTCTTTATAGGTAGTTGTGCCCAACCACCTCTAGAAATGTATTTGTAGAGGTGGTTGGAAACCGTTTGTTTTAGGAAACAAATGATCCACTTCCTTTAATCTTATATCACATGTTATTTGACAAAGTATGCTTGGTTTATACTCGAATTAAAGGTTCTTTCAAAATCAGTTTTCATTCATCTTATTCATGCACTTGGCACCTTGTTTCTACCCTTGTATTTTACATGTTAGTTTACTAGGTTGCATCTTGAACACTCTGTACTTACCTAGCTAGTCATAAATACCTCTGTTTTCAATTATGCTCTCTTCTACTATATTATTTGTGGAGTGACCCCGATTACCAGATGAGCTGAATGGAAAATGTATGTTAGTATATTACTGACATGAAATTTAAATTTACATGTGTTCCTTACTTTTTAGCTCTTACCTTCAAAAGTGCAGTAAAACTCTCATGTTGCACAAGGAAAATTTGTTTTTACAGTAGGAGGGCTAGCTCAGTGTGTTGACCTTACGGTTTTTTGTTGTTTTAATGTCAATCTGTGATACACATATATTTTCTTTTGTGCATTTTTATCTCATTTGTACTTATATTTTGTGCATTTTTATCTCATTTGGTACCTAAGTTTTGTGAAGATTTATCTCTTGCTTAATATAATGACCCTCTCCTTTTAATTCATTTTATTTATTTTGTCTCAGCTGTCATTTTTCTTTATTTATTATATTTTCTTTTGTCTCAATCACATCAATTTGTTTTTTTATGAAAAGTCACATCAATTTGTTATTACATTTGATCCATCTTTAATTGAGGGAATGTGCCCTTGTGTATTTCTTGACTGTTATTGACTAATTACTTAATTCTTACTGTGCTAACTATTTAATTCGTTGGGTTCGATACGGCCAGGACAAAATCTTCCACGAGCCTTGGTGAAGGAGGAGGAGGAATGAACTTAATTCTTGCAGCCATTGAAGGTAGGTTTTCCATTTTTTTCTCTAATTAATTGCTTGCACCATAGTAAACTTAGCAACAGAAAAAGAATTGACTACGTTCTTTTTATATAACTGTTGGTCATGCTAGTGTACTTCGATTACCTTCTAGGAAGTAAGCTGAAATAATAAATCTAAGCCATTAGATTTTTGTTATGTATAATACAGTTTAAATGAAATTATATAAGAATAAAATAAGGAAAGAAGCATAATTTTTGGTATTTCTTTCCCTCAGATTTTGGATACTGCCTGATTTATTTGACACCTATAGGCTATGCTAAGCCTTTCTCAGTTCCAGCAATTAACAAATGCTTAATTATGTGTTTGATATATCATTTTCAGCATCACTTGCTTTATCATGCCCTAGATGTTGTGATTGTACCATTACCTGCAGGCGTGTACATGTTATAGAGTACACTCTAATTTTTATTAGAGGCAACCTATATCAAATGTCATTAAAAACGTCATGTATGTATAAACTCACATGTAACTATTAGGTCTGCATGTTCCACATCATCAAACGTCACGATAAGATCAAGAAAAAGTCACATCTTTTAGTCATGTATGCATGTTACATATCACATGTCACATTCTAAAAACGCGCATGTTACTGCACTGAAACAATTGCATTTCTGAATGGAAATTGTAATGTTACATATTACTAGCTGGAACCAAACCATGGGATCCTAGCTGTTTGGGTTAGAGTGCTGCCAATGCCACCAAGGAATGGATTGGATAATGAGGTGCATTGCACTACCCCTTCCTCCCACATGGGAGATTCTGCTGCTAAGTTATCTGCACAATATTATTATGAGTATAATTTATGTTCATTTAAAAAGATTGGATTAAGATAGGAAAGATATATTGCTACTAATTTAATATATACTCCATTCAATTCTATGTGGGTATCATGTTGGCGACCTATATGCGAGAAGAGGTATACCACTATAATAAAATAATAAAACAGGTTCACCTCATATCTCGCTGCTCCTGTCCTCTCCCCGGCCTCACCAAACCCTACCTCTCTGTCTACTGTCACCGGTACCATCACACAAAACCGCATCACCAACCTCACCGGTATGCTCGTAACCCAGATTTGGCTACAACCTCCATGATCCTCCCCTAACCAATATTGCTCTTTGGAGAACCCGTTCTCGTTTATTTTGAATGAAATCCAGTAGGAGGAAACCCCTCCTGTTACTAGAGAAAAAATGAATAGCTACAAAATATATCATTTAAATTTTGTTAGTCATCTATATCTTTATCATTTACAACTTTGGCCCGTTTTCCTACTCATTGGCTTGTGTTCAACAGTCTTCCTGGAACAAGTATCACCCTTGACTCTATATATTAACATACAAAACTTATCTGCAATATATCATTTAAAACTAATTGTCCATCCACATTTTTATGGAATATTTTATTTTCAGTTCAGAGTAAACATTGTAGTGCCATACATACCAACAATTTATAGTTATATAAGTTGCCTTTTATACACTACTGCAATATAGTTATTTGGTTCTTCCCATTTGTTGTTTTGATCTGATGTACAGATATTGGGGATTTACCTGTTGAGTGCAATGACAGTGTTACTAAAACACCTGCAAAGAACTCCAACAGCATAAGGCACATGGTATGCTCTCTTCTTAAGGGATTGTCATTATCACCATCCTTTTCAAAATTCATGATGCCATTAAAGATATACATCTTCATAGCAACTTTTTCTCCACGCTGCTGGTTGTGCTCCTAGCTATGTGTTTACCACAACAATGTCTTCATATGCGACCGCAAAAAAAAAAAAAAGTGCTTCATATGCCAAGTATAATTAATTTGTTTTCATTTTTGTTACGCCTTCAGTTACCTTATACCAACGTGCAACCTTTTTGATATTCTTTATCTTGCTGGATGTAGATTACATCTAACAATGGAACACAAACATCATCGAAAAAAGCAGAAGACTTGCAAAGTCACCACTAATAAAATTCTGCTGATGAGTTCTGAGGTGTCAAGTCAAGGAAAACAAGGGCATTCTTCATTGGAGCATATGGAAGCGCAGGTTGGTCTCTCAAGTGCTTCATTTATGTTAACAATATGCCTTTTCCTGGTACAAGTTCTTCGAAGTACTTATTGTTCATAAAAAATATTTGTGGAGATAGACATGGTAGAGTCATTTGCTTGAACCTCATTTTAGCTCTCAGTTCATGCCATAATTTCAAGAATAGATTGTCATGAATTTTAATTAACAATTGATATATACTGAAGGTTTTGTGGAAGAAGGCAATGTGTATGTCAGCTGAGGATGAGGTAGCCACTTTCCTGAAGGCACCTACAACTTGTAAGTCTACCCATTTGTAGTGGCATCGTGCATCTGTAGTTCTGAGACTGATGGGAATCATTATATCTCTTGTCAAAAACAATTCCTTGGTTTATATACTTCTTTTTGTTACCTTCTTTAATTTATTAATCCACCTCTACATTTATTTACATAGACTTGGATGACTGGGCAGCAATGAAGAACATTGAGCGTATGTCTCAAATAAAACAGAATGTTGAGGAGACTGTGCAGAAGTATATGGAGAGCGTAGCCACAACTTTTGACCCTAGTACCCTGCCATCACCTCCAAAGAAGCTTGACCAGACCCCTGGAGCTGCACTGAAATTACCGGAGTCTACCTGCTCTAGCACAGAGTATGTATTCCGACATGTTATCATTGATTTGAAGAATCTCCAGATGATGGCTGCTGAAGAGAAATTCAACCAGAAAGATTTTCTCAAGGAAGTCACGACAATGTTAAATGAATGGGAGAAATTCTTTTCTTGTCACTTCACTGAAGAAATAAAACAGATGGTTACAAAAATAAAAATTCTGAAGAAAGAGCTTGATGACGAGTCTGCCCACCAAGAGACCATACAGGGCTTATCTAAGAGGAATGAAGAAGTTGGGGAGATGCTAATGAAAGCAAGCTTGGTACGTGAGGAAATCGCCAATTCTGACAAGGAGATTAAGGAGATGAAAGTTGCTCGGATTAAAAGTCAGAAATCACTCAATGAGCTTGAAATTGTTTATACCAATTCAATTCAGGAACGGGAAAGAAGGATTGCAGAAGAGATGAGGAAGATAGAAGAAGAGAAGAAAAATATTGGACTTATTCATTCATTGAAGAAAAATAATTTAGATTTTTTCACAAAGGAGCCGGCTGCTAATGCAGCCATTGCCTCTTCTTCTACTAACTTCGAGGACGTAACCACAAAGGGTGATGCTCTGACGAAGGAAATAGCCAAGATTCGACAACAAGTTGAAGAAAATCGAAGTTTGCCAACAATGCTGCGAGCTTTGTGCTCACTCATTGCTTGCTATTCCATCAAAGAGTAAATATAGTTTCTGTCTTGTAGTAGAACTAATTGTTATAAGACGGGGTAGTAGAAATATCTATGTGTTCCGCACTCCATCTAAGATCTTGTTTGGATGTATTCAGTTCGGCATCAATCCACATGTGTTAGGATGGACTGAGGTGTAGTTCAAGTTCTACTTCAATCGATCTCAACACATGTAGATTGATGTTAAAATGAATCCATCCAAACGAGGCCTAAGTCACTATTACCAGTACTTATTTCAGTTTTAAACATGTTGCCAATCAGTTTTTGATGCAACAATCATTTTTATTTTGTATATATGTGCAACAATCCTCCTATAGTAAGGGCCTCTTTGGTCCACCAGATAATAATAATTTTAGTTTGGTGGAGAATCAAATTCATGATAGCATGCAAGTGATGGACGATAAAAACATGTTTCCTCATATCTGAGAAAGAAGTGTAGGATCTAAGGCAATGTGTTCTAGATGGAACATGATAAATCCCCTAGCCTTGATGGTTTCTGAGTTCTATCAAGTACCTAATAAATGGTGATCTTCAATGATTTTTATGAAGTTGGTTTACTACTATTTACCCTAAAATTTGGAGTAATCTTGGCTCAAAAATAAATTTTGGAGTAATTACGATCCATGAAAAAATAAAAGGGCAAAAAAAGACTCAGCAGTATAGATCTATCTGTCTACATATAGTTTCAGCTTCAAAATCTTTATAGGAGCAAAAAGGTTAGAATAGCCATAACACATTTCCTACTTAGCTTTTGACGGTTCCTAATCAAGGTAAAGCGATAAACTAATCTTTCTCCGAATAAAATAGCAGAGCATTCATACAAGCTAGATAAACATGAAAAATCAAAGCTCTTCCATGTTGCTCTTTATTAAAAAAAAATAATGCACTAAGGATAGCTCAAAATCTTCAAGGGTGCTAATTTTTTTTTTACCTCATGATAGTGCCCTATTCTCGTTACCATGCCGTGTCAAAGATGCTTTTTTAAGAAAAACTGAAGCATCTCCTCTACTCATCTTAAGCCCATTGAACGTAAAACATAAATCCCATTTTCACATGCTCGTAGGAATTTTTTTTTTTGACTAATAAGGTCCTATATATCTTATATAAAAAGGCTTTTATGTGAATGTGAACCTTGGTGAGGAACTACCTTATTGACTGTTCTTAAGCAAAGAATATATTGCCATGACGTAGAAATTTAGTCCCCAATGGATTTATAGAATTCTTTCACAGAGGTCTTTGAATAGATGAAATGATTTTGGAAAAGACAACTATTGAAATAAAAAGTTTATAGATGTTGTGCAAAGCAAGTGGAAGAAACAAAAATGCGACTATAAGGGCCCAAGTGAAGTCCTTGCTGTTGGATTGGATATATGCGGAAAGAGTGGATCACTTCACTTTGATCTTTAATTATCATTCATCTTGATTCCTTTGTGTCATGATCCGAATTGAGCCAGCCCGGGAAGGGCTAAAAAGGGCCCGACGCGCCGGCCGCCGCCCACGAGGGGGGGAGGGCGGGGTGGCGGGCAAGGGGGGCGGGCCCCTGCCGCCGCCGTCTCCTCCCTCCCGTCCGAGTTCAACTCTGTTTTCGTCTTCAAGTTAGGATTATCTTAGTACTTTTGGTGTGTAAAAGGGAATATTCCAATCTATAAGGAAGGCCCTTATTAGGAAATAAATAAATATTGCTTATAAAAGGTATTTCAATCGTATAAGGAAACCTTATAGAGAGATTGCTTAGATTACAAGTCCCACTAGCCGGGCTATATAAGCGAGAGGCATGTAATCTCTTTGGGGATAAGCAAGCAATAAAAATTAGTATCCATCTATCCTGCTCCTCCTCCACCGCCGCCCCGTGCAGCGGCACGCCCCGCAGCGCCGCCGCCGCTTTCACCGCCGTCGGCGCGCGCGCCGCCCCCTCCCTCGCCACGGCTCCTCCCCTCCTCGCGATTTGCTGCTCGTGCGCCGCCGCCGCCGCCCGAGAGATCGCAGCCCCCTACGACACCTTCTCGAGCTTCAACGGTCGACGAACATGTGTCGATTCCGGCCCAATCTAGCCGGGTTCGGCGGTGGTATCCGGAGACCAGGACGATTCCCACCACCCATGGCTTCCCGAGATGAGGGAGTTCACCGCAGTATTTGAAGGCGCTCCTCGACGACAACCGCGCCAAGATCGGCCGGCCGCCGACGAGATGGAGACGCGTCTTCGTCGCATGGAGTACGCCCCCGCATCGCCTCGGGGACTTCCCCACGCCCGACGACCACGCGGGAGGAGAGCCCAGCCGCCGCCCGCTGGCATAGGGCCGCCCCGGCCCACGCCCTCCCCGCCGCGGCCCCCGTCGACGGCTCCGATCCCGCCATCCTCCGGTGGAAGAGGAGGCGGACGCAAGACGCGACACACCGGCCGTCATCGACGTCATCTTCGACACCACCGCAGCAATCGATTGCGCTCTCCTCTCCTCCGACACTGCGGCCGCATAGGACTTTCCGGCGAGACGGCGTCACCCGCGGCGCCCCCTGGCGCACCACCGGGGCGCCCCGGACGCGCCGCCGCGGCGCCTAGGCCCGTGGTGCCACCCGCGCATCACGCCCCTCCCCACGCCACGCGCCCGCAAGTCCGAGTACGACGGTACCGACGACCTCGACCTTTGGATTCGCAAAGTCGGAGCTCTTGTTCGAGCTCAACTTGGACATCGACTCGGACTACTACGTGTGGTATGCTGCCTTCCACCTCACTGGTATTGCTGCATTCTGGTTCCTCGATCTGTCCAAGAGGAGGTCCCCGCTCGAGTGGGACGAGTTCACATGACGCCTGCGACATCACTTCGGACCCCCCGCCTACCCTGACACTACGGGGGCGTACGCGCCGCCTTCCCAGGGAGGCAAGCTGGACGACTACATCACCGCCTTCGAGAACTATGCACTACGCATGGAACTTGAGGGACAGCGCCACCGTGTCAGCCTCTTCGTCGGAGGCCTGCGTGACACGCTTCGCACGACGATCGAGTGGTTCGAGCCTCGTTCGATGGAGGAGGCCATCGACCTTGCCCCGCCGCTACAACGACGACGAGCTCGCCGATGCGAGCGGCGCCAACGCCAACCATGTCGGCCGCCACGGCGACCCCCCGACATCGACGGCGACATCGCCGCGGCCCTGGTTGACCCGCATGCCGGGCCAGCAGCGCCTTTGCTGCGGGCGATGGACGACATCATCGGGCCGACGACGAACGACATGATTCTTTGAGCTGCACTTGGCCACGACGACCAACAAGCTCGGGATCATCGCCAACGCCATCGAGTTGCGGGCAACCGCACCAGTGGAGCCTCCACTACGGCATCGTGAGGTACTTCCACCGCTACTACATCCCGGCCGCTTCGAGCTTCTCCGGGACTTCCCTCGCCGGGGAGAACGTTCCGCTGCATGGTGTGGCAGTGGGCTTCCACCTTCCCAACCGCCCACGGGAAGATCAAGCGTTCCCAGCCAGCGTCCTCCTTCTTCAGGCGCACCCTGACGTCAGGGCCGAAGGCGCCACCGTCATCCTCTTCGACAACAACAGCGACGTCTTCTTCCGCGCCGACAGCGTCCACGGTCGGCGCACCGTGGACTGGGGCGCCCGGATGGGGCTGCCCGTCGGCACGCCCAGCGACCTCCTCCACGGCTGCCTCCTCGACTTCACCTCCTCGCCTCCTATGTCGCTTCGACACGTCTACTGCAGGCAGCTCCATGCCAAGGTGACAGTGCCAACGACTTACGCCTACACGTCTCCTCCTCCGACACGCCAGATGCTCGAGCTCAAGCACCCTCGGCGCCTCGGTCATGCGCCGTGCATGGGTGGAACGCCCCTTCGTGCGCCCCCGCCGAGCTTCAAGTTCAGCATCTACTTCGGCGACCTCCACCTCGACTTCTCCTTCGCCGACAAGGACGCCAGCATCGCAACGATGACAGCGACAAGTGCGGCCTTCGTCTTCGCCGCCGGGCCGGCGTGGTGACTTCCCGATGAGCGTGCCCTTCGCCACCACATGGTGGGTTGGGCAGCACGTGGACGCGCCGCCTCGTCGAATGGTGGGGAAATGTCATGACCCAGAATTGGGCCAGCCCGGGAAGGGCTAAAAGGGCCTGATGCGACGGCCGCCGGCCCACGAGGGGGGCGCGGCGCGCGGCGGCAAGGGGGGCAGGCGCCCTGCCGCCGCCGTCTCCTCCCTCCCCGCCCGAGTTCAACTCTGCTTCTTCTTCAAGTTAGGATTATCTTAGGACTTTTTGGTGTGTAAAAGGGAATATTTCAATCTATAAGGAAGACCCTTATTAGGAAATAAATAAATATTGCTTGTAAAAGGTATTCCAATCGTATATGAAAACCTTATAGAGAGATTGCTTAGATTACAAGTCCCACTAGCCCGGGCTATATAAGCGAGAGGCATGTAATCTCTTTGGGGATAAGCAAGCAATAAAAATTAGTATCCATCTATCCCTGCTCCTCCACCGCCGCCGCCCGCGCCGCCAAGCCGCCCCCCGCCCCGCCCGCCCCTGGCCGCCCCCCCTCGCCACGGCTCCTCCCATCCTCGCAGTTGCTCATGCCGCCGCTCGCCGCCACCGACGAGATCGCAGCCCCTACGGCACCTTCGAGCTTCAAGGGTCGATGAACACGTGTCGATTCCGACCCAATCTAGCCGGTTTCGACACTTTGATTATGTGCGATTTGATACTATCTGCATGTTTTCATATGTACTCGCTTGTTCTTGCAACCAACGCAAGGACAGTCTATGTTCATTGATTTCTCTACCAATGAATGCTTTTTGGTGGCTTCAATAAATTTATTCACTTCTACACGAAAAAGTTGACTTCCACATTCTTGTAAAGTATTTCCATGCATGCCCTGTCACCCAACCTCAATGGATAATATTGGATATTAACTAAACATATGAACATGTTATGAAAAAATAAAAGATTTAATATGTTAACACATTCGTAATATTAACAATGAGTCGTATTAATATCAAACCCTATAAAAATGGATGACATTGAAACTTAGCTAAAATTTTAAATATTTTAATTGATGATGTTGTCATGTTACAAAGTGTTTATAAGCTAAAGTTCCTAGTCTAGTTAATTTGAGTTGTCTGGTCATGGACTTAGCAAGTCGTTCAAATGGCTGACCTAATTGGGAATCTCCAAATTTGTGCTTATTTTCAACTCCCAGAAGCATTTTGTCACTTGCTACACGCTTCCTCGTCTCTAGGTGCCTTGGTATCCACTGTAGGCCGTTCCTCTTTTAAATTGGCCATCAAGGTCAAGGATATGTCATCCTAAGGTGCTACTAAATGGAAGATCTTATCACCGTCATTGAATGCGAAATCGTGTATCTAATTGATGAATTGGCAACCTCTGTGTCCAAATAAACCATCGTAGTAAAAAGCTTTTTCTATCTAGATGTACCATAAATTAAGTTGTAAGGGACTTGTCGGAGGGAACACCGGCGGCGGTGAGGGCGGGGTGCTTTCGGAGGAAGAGCGGCGGCGTGAGCGGCGACACAGGGCTTAGGGAAAGGTACGGTGGGTCGGGTTTCGAGGAGCGGGAGCGAGAAAGTCTAATGACCGAAGTTGAGCCTTTTCGGCTTTCTATTTCTTGACTTATAGAATCAATAGTTACATGGTCTCTTGTATTTATAGTCCTAGGGAACTTAGCACGCAAGTAATTCTTTGCTGCGTGTGTAACCCTAGGATGCGACGGCATAAGCCGAGTTGGCGCGCCTCCTTGAGCCCCATCTTAGCCCGTTTTCTCCGTCGAGAATTGCGGTCCGCGTTGGGCGTATGACAAAAGCCATAACTGTAATTAAAATTTCTAATTAAAAACAATTTGCAAGAAAAATGTGCCAATAATTCATATTCATTCCAATTGGAAAATATTTTACACACGCGCGCGCGATTTTGATATCTGGACCTAGATCTAGAAATTTTCATGTCTAAGGATTTGAGCTAACTAGGAGGATACCCCGCGCGTTGCGGCGGGTCGGCTGGGGTATTTTATTTTTTTCTCCAATCGCCGTTCATGAGGATTACTTTGTGTATGTTTCAAATAAAGTTAATAACAACACATTTGAATGCATGAAATAGAATATATACTCATTGGCATAACGATTATTTAACCTTATGTGTTAAAACTCCAAGATTTATAAGCTTAAAACAGTAGGACCCAAACAGTAATACTTATAGATGGTTCCATGGTCCATCTCTATCGATGAAATAGGTAGGACCCAAAGAGTAGGACCCAAACAGCCTTGTACTGATGAAATAGGTATGGATCATGCCATGATCAATTTTGGAGGGAAGATTCAGCCCGGCTGTTGCTTGAATGTTTGTCCTATTTCCGCTGACTCGGTATAGGTAAGTTCATTGTTTAATGCACTATCTGGGCTGCTGCAGAAGAGAAAGAAAACACTTAGTAAGGTAGTATTATATTAATTACATTGATATGAAAGTCTTACAGAAAACATGTAGGATTAGACAAAACATTTATAAAGTTTTGAGTAACTCAATCATTCAATTTAGCTGTGGCTAGATATTTTAAAATTTTGGCAAATGGTCAATAGAGTTAATGTTTGAAGACCATAAAATTTGCATGTCAATGGCTACATTTCAGCAGAAGGGTCCTTAGAAAATAGAGATACATGGAAATTTATTTGGCTTAGCCTTAAAAAAAATATGAGCATTACAAACTTATTTATAAGTACCGTTTGGCAACTATTTATTTACGTGTAGCTTCTATATAGAGTGCAAACGGCAAGTTATACAAATGGGTAGGAATAGAATAGGAATCAAAGAAGGAAGCCAATAATAGCCATATAGTCCAGAAGTCAGAGAAATAAAAAAAAAAAAAAAAAAAAAAAAATACTGAAGAAGGTCCATGCAATAGATTACCTTGCTAGGAAGTCCAACCACCTATGTGCCGCTCTGAAATATATTGAGAGGTAGACACTGGCTAGTTGTCTTCGAAGATGCTGTAACTATTGCAAGACAACTGGATTGTGAGAACTACTACCACTTTCAAAAGCAGCACATGCTACAGATGTTGCTAGGAGTGAAAATGGTTTTGGTGCTGTAGAGGTTGGAAGGAGGGCATCTTGATCAGTAGAACCTTGTAGAGTAGTAAGTTCAGAGACTAACCTTGTAGAGTTGTAAATTCAGACAGTACACCAACTTGCATTTGAAATATCTGAATCAACATCAGTGTATTTACACTGCACAGGCTGCTCTACAGGAGCCGAGTCATTATGTTCCTGCCTTATAGCATCATCAACTACTTGATCTATAGAAAAGAACACAGGAAAGACCAGTTACTATACTGCTCGCGCATATGCTGTTACAAACTTGAAGACATCGCATTGCTTAGCAGCAAACACCATAATTTAAGTACGCAAGCAATTTTTCAGGGTCACTATATCATAATGCAGAACAAAAAGTAGTTGTCTCCCATAATAATAGCTATTTTGCCATTCAAGGGAACAAAAACAAAATAATCAATTAGCTATTATCATCTTGGAATTAAAATAGGCTGTAGGTAGGCTTACACGGGAGGATTAGACCTTAGATGTTTCAGTTACAATTCCATCTGCAGTTCCAACTACTGAACCTGCTTTCATATTCAGCTCATCACCACCCTCTCTTTTTTTTCCACTATATGCTTCCTATGAACCTCCTTAACAACTTCAGCTCTGCAAGAACAGTTACAGTGTGACCTGATAAGTTGCTGAAACAATGTCAATTACACTGTTGATGTCCACTTGTCCAGAAAAGCTAACCTGAAAGCCATCATGTATTGTGCTTCTATTTTTCTTCAGCTTTTTAGTTTGGAATGCAGTGTTCATACAAAGGGATAGCATGAAACATGGTGCAAAACTGATTTAAAAACCAACCTGGCCCTTGAAGTTCCTAGCATGCCAAATCCTACATGTCAATCCCCCAATGATGAACTAATGGCGATTAGCTATGCAGATAGTATTCAGGGATTATAAAGAAATTTCTCATAGGTGTAACTCTCATTAATGACTGTACTGCAATGATCAGTCTCCTGATGTTGTTAAGACCCACCTTCACAGAGCAGTGATTATTTAGATGAAATTAAAAGCAATAACACATCAATAGCAATAGATCTAATTCTTGAGATTAGATATAGACTATAGTGCTATACATATAACAAAATAGTAAAATCTAACAGATCAACTGAAGGAAAAAAGAGAGAGGAGAAACTGCTATGATCAGTTAAGCGGAAAGTATTTGTATGCAAGGCCAAAACATATTCAGGCTTCATGTCGTGGCTTTAGATCACGACAATTGAGTTCGTATTAATGCTACTAAAACTATAAGAAATAAGAATCACATATTAAATTAGCATTTCCTTTAGATCTCTACAGTTGTCGTGCTTGGGTTTGTCGCTGCTTCCTCTGACGAGGACTCAGGACGGCAAAGGTTTCAAATGCCTTGGCAGATCTAACTTTCTACTGTATTGTGCACTGATCCACATACATATATCATTTTCTATATAAGTACAGATGGTAGTGTGATGCAGCTCAACTAAAGTATCAGGAGTCAGTGATGATAAGCTCCACCAATGACCAACATATGGCACTTCAAGGGGATTCGGGTGACATTTAGATTGTTGATATGAAAATGGTTAAAACTTTATTGCCTACAAAGGAAATCAGTATATTAAAGAACAGAATTGCAGTTAGGCGTGGCTCTGCTCTGCACGCACGGCTAACACAATTCCATAGATACTTTGGAATTGTAGCCGCGCCTCTGCTCTGCACGCACGCAGAGTGCATCAACGATTGATATCAATCATCGCCATTGATAAATTGAAGAAGACGATGCATGATCAGAACACGCATAGATCCATATATACCTTGGAGATCCCATGGCAAGATCCTGTAGAGATCTACCTCCCGGATGATGTCGAGGTGGATCTTCTGGGATGCGGCGCCGATGCCCTGGTGGTGCGTCCTGCCTGCGGCACCTTCTCCAGCCGCCGTCGAAGCTGCAGGTACACCACCAATGACCTAACGCTCCCGACCCCGCCCTTGGACGCCAGATCACTCTCTTGTGTTCCCGTAGCGGCACCAGATCACTCTCGCGTGTTCCCGTAGCGGTCGCATCAACTGCCGCCCAACGGCGGCTCTGATGCTAATCACCGCGGGCGAGAGAACACGTACGGGGATGGCGCAGACCTCATCCTCTCGCTCCCGGAGGACGTGCTAGCGCTAATCTCGGCGCACCTCCGCCCGCGCGACCTCCTGGCACTCTCCGGCGCGTCGCGCCGCCTCCACCGCCTGCTCCCTTCGCCGGCGCACCTCCTGGCGTGGCGCGCCGCCGCCGCGGGAGACTGCCTCGCCGTCTGCTGGTTCCTCCACTTCGCCGCACCAATGCTCGGCCTCTGGGCACACCAGAACCTGTGGACTGCCGTGCGTTATATGGATGCGGCGTGGCAGGTGAGGGGCCGGCAGCGGTGGGGAAGCGAGATGGGAAGGCGAGGGGAGGCAGACCATCGAGAAAACCGTCGTGGGGAGGAGACGGGCGGCCGCGATGGGATTACGAAGGGAAGACGGGAATTGTAGCCAGCCAGGTGAATCGACCGCCGCAGCAGACGGGAGGGGAAGACGGGCGACGGATTTTTTTTTTTTTTTTTTTCGCGTGAGTGGGGAGGGATGACGTGGCTTCGCCACGCCACTGCGGAAGAACTCCCTTGGGTTCCCCCTTTATAGGGGTTATAGATTTCATGTCTAATGACCATGCCACCATACATGGAAATAAAAAAACTGCAAACGAAAAATCCAATTAATAAAATAATGTTCTAAACTGTAAATTAAAAAAAAGGTTCTCAGATTAGCACATTATTACCTTTTATAGCCAACTCCAAATAAATCAAGACGAGAACCTTTAGTTTTGCCTTTTCTTAGAATTGCTCCGAGAAGCACTTTTTCCCACGTAAGGCTATATTTTCTATCTTGAGGAGATCCCTAGGAGGTCAATATTATTAATCGCTCTGGAAATTCATTTACCGGGACGGTTGGTAACACAGACGGCACCTAGAGAAGCAAGTTATTTTGGTGTTATGAACTACTTAATAGATTTGAGAGGTGGTTCTTTAGGTGGACCCATCTAAATTTTATTTCCAGAGGTAGCTCAAACAACAATTGTTTCTGGAAAAAAATACCTCTAAAAATCGTGTATCGACATTGCAAGTATGTAGAATGAGTTTGTTGTACCACCGTGTGGCAAGATACATTTGTAATCTACTGGTGATGAACGACCAATCTGTTGAAGTATTTGTAGATTTCATACACGTTCATTGAGACCATGAGTACTGGATTAAAATGGAACTAGGAGATGACATGCTCATGAAGTTATATCTTCCTTGTGGCACATGACCAGTAAGAATAGTGTCGAACAAATTATAGAGTAAGGATATGTTTGGAAAAAAAAAATGGGACAAGTGTTGCTATGATAAGATACTGAATATATGCTCCAGTAAATCAGTAACTGTGTGCTACTTGCCAACACAAAGATTACCATGGTAAATTGGTAATAGACTAAAGAGCCCAACGAACTGGCTCCACTGCATTGTAATAACCATACAATGATACAATGGCAAGTTTAACGTGCTTAAGAGGATTCTATCTTATTTCTGCTCTAGATCGATGGGTCACTGAATGCAGGACAATAACAACAAATCATACTAAGAAGCACACAAATCCAAAAGGCGGAAACTATATGCTGACTTATTAACAGTTGAAAACTAGAGATGAATGTTAATGCATGTTTATGGCGCAGAAACAACCTAACCGCTGCTATATGTCCATCAAATTAAGTACAGTTACCTCAATCTATGTACAGCCATTTATCCATCTAATTCCATCCACATTCATGCTATTGCTCAACAAGTTTGTTTGAATAATCTTATGAACATATCTATCTAAGCTAATAGCTACTCTACAAATAACAGTTACATACAGCACAGCATGCACAGCACAGCATCATTGCATTTACACCCATCCGTTTCCACTGATTGTCATCTACCAGCAGACAACTCTATCGCTTCCTGATTGTAGACGGAATCCTCTCCCCAGTCAAACCTCCGCTGCATCCGCTCATACTCCTGCCTCCTTGTCACCTCCACATGCTGCCACTCCTCCCACCGCTCCGCCAAACCCTCACCTTCCAGCATCCTAACCACTTCAGACATTGATGGCCGGTCCTCAGGTGATGCCTGCGTGCAAAGCAGTGCTATCTGTATTATCATCTCAAGATCCTCGCTGTCATAATTCTGATTAAGGTTGTTGTCCACTATGGAGTCTAGCTCCCCTTCTCTCTGTAGCTTCTTTACCTGTATTTAGTTACAGGTACATCATAACATATGTGGAATCAGGTCGCATTAAGGATGGAGCCAGTATAATTCGTAACATAAGAGGCAAAGAGCAAAGCTATCCAATATTTCTAAGTGAAAAAAAGACTTACATGATCAAGCAACAGCACATCATCTTCCTCTTGCAGCCGTGAGAAGTCAATAGCCCGCTGACCAGTCACAAGTTCAAGAAGCATGATCCCATAGCCAAAAACATCAGTCCTCTCGGACGACTTCCCTGTGGACAGGTACTCAGGTGCTATGTGACCCATGGTTCCACGGACTTGTGTTGTCACAGATGTCTTCTGCACATCTACGAGCTTTGCTAGGCCAAAATCACCAACAACAGGCTCATAATCCTCGTCAAGCAATACATTTGCAGCTTTAACATCACGGTGTATGATCTTAGGGTTGCAGTGTTCATGCAGATACTCCAGTCCACGAGCTGTGCCTATAGCCACCCGTTTCCTTGAAGGCCAGTCTAGGATGGGTTCTCCTGGCTTAAAATCTGGATAGCATTTAGAACACAGGACACACGATACGAGACCAGCATCAATTATGAGAAAAGAAAGACGCTAAATAAGTTAATAATTTTTTTGACCAGTGGGAAAGCTTGTTGTATATAGATGTAACAAATCAAGCCAGTTAACAAAAGGTTGAGGAAAATTAGCAATGGTAAAGTTCTGTCCGTACATAAAAGGAAGAGAATAATAGAGAAAATTCCTTTATAGGTAGTAATAGTGGAACATCTTATCAAAATACATAGTGGGATGCATTTGTTTCTCTCGAACACACAGGAGAGCTGTCTATCATTATATTACTATTTATTACTTATATTAAAGAAGAAAGGGTACATCCCTAGATACGCACTCACACACATAAAAAAATATTTAGTAAGTTACATAAAACCACAATCCTGTAGAGGGGTGCATGGACAAATTTAAAAAATAATACCTCTTAAGCGGCAGGCAACACTCAAATTCTGCATAAATGGATAGACCAGCAAGCGCTCTGTTTGTGTTGTGCAGAAGCCAATTAATCTTAAGAGATTGCGGTGAACTGCAACACTAATAAGCTCAACCTCGCGCAAGAAGGCAGCCTCCCCACCAGGACTCTCATAGTCAGTTAGTCGTTTTACAGCAATCTTAGTGGCATCTGGAAGAACTCCCTTGTACACTTTACCAAAACCTCCCTGTCCAAGAACATTTCTTTCATTGAAATTATCAGTCGCAATCTGCAGTTCTCGCCATGCAAATCTTTTCAGCTGGCCAAACGCAATTGGCCGATCATCCTCGCCTGCAGAACATAAATTGGTATATAGCTTAGGTGATTGCATAAACTATGCAAACTTGAAACATGTATGATTAATACAGTGCCTGATTGATGAAGGTGTACGGTCATGTATTCTGGTTAGGAAATTATTAATTTCAATGACTGAAACACGAGCCTGCTGTATATTAGTAATCAAGTATCAATGGTGTGTTTACTGTCTTGGTCTTTGGGAGCTCTAAACTATATGATTTTTTAAAAGAGATATTAAGCCATTATTAAGACTATACTTCACTACTGTGAAAGACTAAAAGCAAGGCATCAACTACAAGGGATGGAACCTGCTACATCCACAAAAACTTCCCGCAGGTGGCTTTTCCTCCTTGCATTACAGAATAGAAACAAAGCTCCCACGAAAAGAAGCCCTAAAATTCCACCAACTGTTCCAAGTATTAAGCCAATTTTTGAGCTATGGGATCCACCTGTAAGATGAAAATTTATGGAATTAGCGATATCATAAAATACAAGGAAACCATCTATACTAACAAGGTACTATGCATTGGTAAAATAATAAATACAGTAGTCAGAATGCAACTTACTCTGATAGGACATGCTGGAGACACAAGAATGCGGGAAGTTGGGTCCACAGTTTAAGTGATTACCAGAGAAACTGGTCATGGAAAAATAGAATTTTATCATTCGCTCAGGATTAGGAAAAAAAAATCATAGGATGAAAGATAAAAATTAAGAGCAAGCTTCATATACTTGTAACGTGCTACTTGAAACAGCGGACCAGGTATCTGACCGGACAAATTATTATATGCCAGGCGGCTGTAATCAAAATATATTTTTTATGTCAACACATGACAAGCACATTTAAATGAACTTGAGTTATAAGAAACTGAAAAGGGTACCATACTCAGTCTTACATGTCTGTCAAGCTTGAAATGTTCGCTATGCTACCAGGAATTGACCCATTGAAATTATTTTTACTCAGTATCCTGGTTGAGAGAAAGGAAGATTACATGAAAAGGTCATATAACTCTATTTGTTTTCTCGATGTAGGGCATATAACTCTATTTATAAGAAGAGAACTCTAATTTTAATAAACTTACAACAGCGTTAGCTTAGAAAGGTTGCCAAGAGAAGCTGGTACTTCTCCAACTAAAAGATTGTCCTCTAAATCTAAGCTTGTCAAGCTAGATAGATTACCAAACTCCTCTGGTATGGTACCGGTAATCCTGTTACCAGCCAATGACCTGCAAGATCATATGCTATACAGTTTCATAGTAGTCCAAGAAGTATCATGAAATTAAATTGCATCAAGCTTGAACAGTAGTTCATGTATGACACATGTGACATGTCTAAAGGTATTAAGGTAATAACTAGAACTAGTACCAATTCCTACGGAATAGAATATGTTAGCATATGTGACAATGGTACAATCCATATCATCCTAGTTTACTTGCACAGATGTCTAGCCCACTATGATCTTGTTTCAGTAACATATCAGTTTGCCCCAAAACATGAAGAGAAGCAGACATATTTATCCACACAAGCAACAGAGTCATAGAACAGTAATATTCAATAGAGAAACTGATTCCTAATTTCTCAGATATGCCAAGGTGTCTGGACTGGATGCATTATAATTTTATTGCATGTACTCATTCTATAAATTTCTTACTTTGCATAACATGATGTAATTCTCTGGAAAAATGAACTAACTATTGCTATAGTGTAACAAATGTACACCATCCCTTTTGATGTTTATAAAAGTGATTATGTCAAACGTATATATAATCTACAGAATAAGACATTGTACTCACAGGACACTCAAATATTGGAGTTCTCCAATTCTTGGTGACAAAACACCAGTGAATCCTCGAGCAGCCAAAGTTCTACAAGAGAGCATAAAGATTAGTCGAAAAACACACAAGATCAGAACAGAGGGAAACATAAGCACTCCAACATCATCATAATAATATAATAATGAAAGCAAACAAAGGAAGAAGGTACAGGGGCTCCCACTTACACTTGAACAACATTGTTGTTATTGTCACAAATAACAGAATTCCATGTGCAAGGGTTAACTTGATTTTGATTCCAATCAGAAAGCTGACCGCCAGTAACGTTCAGTTTTTGTTTCATATCATATAAAGCATCTCCTGCAAAACATAGTCAGTTATTCAGTCTTAGTAAGGTACTTGAGCTCCATATATATAGACCACAGTTATATGACTTAATTGGCATGTTTTCTCAGTTAACATTAATGATCATGCTGCTGTGTTAATCACGGCGCACCCATATTAAATGCTATGATGAGCTGATTGCAGCTGCAGAAACATGTGGTATCATTATTATCAAGTATCTAAGTCCAAGCTAGTCTATGTTTCCCAGATACCACTAGAAATGTCAATACATAAATATTTCAACCGCTGTTGTTTCGATAATCAGACAGCTGGCCTATCACTATCAAGGCACCGCCTTTTCGCTAGGCGACACTCTCCTATACGAAGCACTAGCGCCAAATTGCCTGCCTAGCAGCTGCATAGCCTGCCCAACTACTACCTATCTAGGTGCTCGGCGCCCAACTAGTACCTACCGCTTTCTAAAACACTGGTTATAATACAGCAACGGTTTAACAATACAACTGAATTCCCATTTGTTCAGCTAACAGGGTACCCAAAACACACTGATGCGGACGCAGAGGCAAGCAAAGGGCAGTACGGTAGTACCTTGGCGATCGGATGCAGAGAAGCACGGCAAGGAGATCACCAGAACCAACACAACTAAGCGCATCTCTCTAATCTTGCGTAGATTCCAATCCGGGTGGACCTCCATTCCACTCCACCCCATCAGCCCGGCCGCAGGGGGGCCTCGGTGGCCGCGCCCCCGGGGGCGTAGGCAGCGCGCTCAGGGAGATGAGAGCGTCGAGCTGGGCACGGTCGACGGAGGTCGGGATCGCGGAGGGGGCGGCGGCGGATCCGAGAGCTTCGGTGGGCGGATTGGGATGAGCAGGCAGAAGGAAAGTGTGAGAGCGGAGCAAGAACCTCGAGGGAGCGAGCACTGCTTGTTTCTTTTTGTTTTCTACTACTATTATTTCCTTTTCTAGATGGGGATTATTCGGATTCGTGGGCCGAGCATCAACGGGAGAATGGCCGAACGAGCCCGTCGACGCTCCCTCGGCACATTCGCCCAGACAAGCGTGTGGCTGAATATTTAATTATTAAATAATTTTTATTGGCAATTTTTAGTTACTATGAACATATCCACGTGTTGTTACGGTTGTTATACTGTTTACTTGGCATTTTCGTTCAACAAAATTACATACTTACGATAAGATTTTAGACTTGTACTCATGATAGTTGTGTGATAAAAAGAGAGAACAATATACCACTGTTATAGGCCTAAGATTTTATATTTCCTTCCGTTTTCTTCTATAGTCTAATCATATTCCTTATATTCAATTGTGTCTATCGAATCTAATCTATCGTGTACCAAATATTTGATTAGATCTTCTTCCTTATATTTTTTTCTTATCTAATGTTTTTTGTACCGGAGATTTTTTCTAGACAGAGTCTGATCATACTCTCTAGCTCCGTTCCAAAAATACATGAATTTATAGTAAGCGTGTCAGTCAAACGATGTCATCTTTGACCAAACTTATAGCAAAAGGTATTAGTATTTTTCGACTCGAACAAATTTATTATGAAAACATATTTCACAACTAATCTAACCGTACTTATTTTGTCTCATAAGTGGGACGGATGAAGTACATTTTTTGTACCATAGAATTTTTATTCCTATCACGCAATTTTTCTCATCCTTTCTTTTAGATTCCGATCATATCCATTTTAAAGTTTTTTTCCTTCTAAAATAGGGTCGGTAGGTCCACCATGCAAATTGCCGGCCTGGGCTGTCCTAGCCAAACATGCGGGGGAGCAGGCAGGAACGCCGGGCAGAGCGAAGCGGGGAACGCACGTCGCCCCGCCGGTGGAGTCTATGTTTGGGTCTTTTAGTAGTATAGAGAGAGAGAAAAAATATTTCACAACTATTATTTTGTCTCGTTAGTGAGACGGATGAAGTACATCTTTCATACCATAGAATTTTTATTCCTACCATAGAATTTTTCCCATCTTTTTTTTTAGATTCCGATCATATCTATTTTAAAGTTTTTTCCTTCTAAAATAGGGTCGCAGGTCTTCATCATGCACACATAGGATGCAGGAACAATCGCTCGTATCTTTTTTCCATGCATGCAAATCTAGTGGATGAAAATAATAGTTTTCTTTTCTTTGTAATTGTCAGAAGGGCCAGGTTCACCATGCAAACTGCCGCGACGGGCTGTCCCTAGCCAAGCATGGGGGGAGCGGGCGGGGAGCGCGGGAGAGCGGCTGGGAACGCGACGTCGCCCGCTGGTAGAGTCTATGTTTGGGTCTTTTTAGTAGTAGATAGATAATTAAAGTGAGCTTGAAAAGATTAATGGACCTGGTCAGTTAGCAATTGTAAAACCCTCATATAAATACGGGGCAACTATTTTGGATGGATCAATCAAGAACAATTTAGGGTTAATTCCCTTAGCTCTCAGCTCTCTAGCGCCGCCCCTACATGCCGCCGCCAAACACCATGCGCCTGCGTCGCCGCCGCTACGCCTCTCGCACCGCCATCGCCGATCGATCTACGCCACAGCACGCCTTCCGTCTTCCCCTCCGTTTGACCGGGAAATGGTTTGTGATAGATTAGTACCCGGAGACCAAACGATCCAATGGCCTCTGACTGGAGCAAAAAGTTCATGGAGGACGTCAACAACACCAACAACAACTACATTGCAGCAATGGAGGCGTCATCGCCCCCACCCTCAGCTAAGTACGTTCCGCCCTCCAAGTGCCTCCTCCTGTTTGTCGACACTGATGAGTTCACCATCCGCCGCGCCTCCGACTCAATAATTCTACAGCCAACAGACTGCTCGGAAACTTCTTCAGAACCTCCCAAACGGACCAGCAACAACCCCAAATTATTTTTTTCTGGAGTATGATGGTAAAGGAGATCCTTCGCACTGGCTGTACAAATGCGATAATTTTGTTCTCAATCAGGTAATAAAGGACAATGATCAGATTCAGCTTGCGTCATTCCACCTTCAAGGGAATGCATTTTCTTGATTTATTCGCTCGGAAAAAGAACTGGGTGAGCCAACTTGGCTAGAATTTTCAGCAGCAATCAACAGGCGTTTTGGGACACCAATGCATAATCATCTCGGCGATCTGACAGACACACGCCAACTGGGAGATTTAGACGCCTATACAAATAAATTCACCGTCACACTGAACAAGGTACAACGACTCTCACCTCAGCAGCAGGTTATGCTATATGTCGCTCGACTTGCACCTTTAATTCAGATAGAGGTACAACTGCATCAACCACCAGATCTGGAGACTGTTATGGCTCTAGTCAGTCGTTTCTATTTATCAACACATCGACAACGCTCAAACGTACACATCCATCGAAATAAAGAAGTCGAAATATCAGTTCATGGATTAACTGACATTACTACATGTCCTACTATGCAATTAATGATGAGAATGAATGGTACAAATTTATTGGCTTTATTGGATTTCGTTTTGACACATAATTTTGTGGACTTTAACATGGCAATCAAACTAGACCTACCAAGCTCCCCATCACACCCATTTCTCCGAGTTGTAGTGGCCAATGGGGACCATATATCAAATGTTGGAAGGTATAATGATATTGAGTTTTCTATTGCTAATGAAAGTTTCAAAGCGGATTTTTATAGCATTAAATTAGGCGGCTATGATGTTGTCCTCGGTGTTGAATGGCTGAGCTCTCTGAGAACCATTGTTTGGAATTTTAACAAATTGATCATGAAGTTCTGGTGTAAGGGACAACGAATCATCTGGCACAGTTTCTCTAAAGGCGAGGCTCTTTCATCAGGTATTCATGTCCTCTCCTCCAATCCCCCAATGGAGCCTCTGTTGCACAAATTTCAGAAACTCTTCAAAAAGCCTTCTGGTCTTCCGCCTAAGAGACGCTATGATAATCGTATTCATTTGAAAAATCTGACTTAGCCGACAGTTGTTCGCCCTTACCGTTATCCTCAGATACAGAAAAATGAGTTGGAACGACAGTGCAACGAAATGCTCTCACAAGGTATCATCCGGTATAGCACATCACCATTTTCATCTCTTGTTCTCTTAGTCAAGAAGCAGGACAAGACATGGCGATTCTGCATCGACTACCGGGCTCTCAATGATAACACTATGAAGGATAAGTTCCCAATACCTGTCATTGCTGAATTATCGGATGAATTATAAGGAGCCAAATTCTTCAGCAAGCTAGATCTTTGCTCGGGCTACCACCAAGTACGCATGCATCCTTCAGATATAGAAAAACGGTCTTCAGAACACATCATGGGCACTTTGAATTCTTGGTCATGCCGTTCGGTTTATGCAATGCGCCTTCAACTTTCCAAGCCTTGATGAATGATATTTTGGGTCCATTCCTACGCAAATTTGTTCTGGTTTTCTTCAATGACATTTTAATCTTCAGCAAGTCCTGGACTGAACACTTAGCTCATGTGGAAGAGGTCTTCAAGGTACTGTCATCACACAACATCTTCTTTAAAAAATCTAAATGCCTCTTTGGACAATCACAACTTGGCTATTTGGGACACATTATTTCTGATGCTGGAGTGGCCGTTGAACCTGAGAAGATAGAGACAGTCACTGCATGGCCAATACCTACAACTATCATGGAACTCAGAGGATTCTTGGGACTTGCAGGTTACTATAGAAAATTCATCATGAATTATGGTACAATCGCTCAACCACTTACATATCTTCTTAAAAAGGATTCATTCCTTTGGACACCTTTAGCAACATCAGCCTTCGAACATCTAAAGAGAACATTGTCCTCAGCGCCAGTCCTTCAGCTTCCGGACTTCAACAAACTATTTGTGGTAGAATGTGATGCCTTGGGTACAGGTATGGGCCATGTGTTGCATCAAGGCAATGGACCAATAGCTTATTTCAGCAAACGGATGCCTGACAAGTATAAGAAGTTGGCCGCTTATGAACAAGAACTCATAGGATTGGTGACAATAGTCAAACACTAGAGGCCTTATCTCTAGGGTTGCCCCTTCTTCATAAGGTAACTCATAGGATTGGTGACAACAGTCAAACACTGGAGGCCTTATCTCTAGGGTCGCCCCTTCCTCATAAGGTCAGATCACTACAGCCTAAAATACATATTAGATCAACGTTAATCCACTATTCCTCAGCACCAATGGGTTAGCAAACTACTGGGTTATGACTTCATTGTGAAATACAAACCGGGTAAAACCAATGTGGTGGCAGATGCAATATCTCGACAAAACATTGAGGAATCATCACTGATGGCTCTCTCAGAAACTCAATTTGGATTATTTGACCAATTATGTGTGGAAATTGCATTCAGTGAGGAAGCAATAAGTCTTATTGATTCTATAATCAACGGTAAGGGTTCAGCTTGGGAGGTCCGTAATGGATTGATTTTGTTCAATATAAAGGTATGGATTTCACCATCATCCAAACACCTTCAAACCATTCTACATGTCATCCATGATTCGGCTCATGGAGAGATAGAAAAGACACTACACAGATTCCGTCAAACCTTCTTTATTAAACATGATCGGTGCATTGTCAAGGAGTTTTATGCAATCGGCCCTGAGTTCATTAGTCAATTTTCAATGCCTTGTCAATTTTTTTTTTTTTTTTTAGAGAAGATCATTTTAATCCCAGTATTATATTTATGAACATGAACCCCCTTTTTTTTATGGAAACAAAAGTGAGTAAAATGAGTTGGTGAAATATTACCTTGCATACCTGAGTGTGTACATGTAGCTTCATTAAACTTTTTTGGCAATAGCTTGATTGTCCACCTCAGGCTGGCCACAAGGCTTGATCGATCATCATTCACAATTTATGATTGAATTGTGAGTGATGAGTGTAGTCGTTCCATCATATAAGATGATCATGTTTTCTCTTGACGATGACTTTCTCTCCATCTGCATAGAGTTAGTGTGTATACATATATACTTACCTATGAGATGGTAGGGTGGAGGAATTGATGGTTCATTGTTGATTTGTCACCTTGGGCTCGTGATGATATTAGTTTTTTATATTTTTTTTTAGCAAGGCAAGATTAACATCATTTTTTTTTCTTTTTTTTTTCGAGTTGATGTTGCCCTATGCCCTCAAGCATCATATGTCCTATGGTCTTCTTGATCTTAACCTGAAATGGTTAGTGACAAGCATACCCGAAGGTACATACCAACTTGAAAACATGCCCTTGCTTTTTTTTTTTTAAGATTTTTTTTTCAAGATAAACTGTCATGAACAATGGTTACTACACATGCATGTCATCATGAATTTTTTTAAAAGATCCTTTTAACCAACGCCTTCAAGCAACGGCGCCGAGAAAGCTTATTGGCGTTTCTTAACATAAGCGAAAAGAGTTCATAGCGCGCACGGAAATGCCGTTGTAGCTTTCACCGGAAGTATTGAGGGGTATCGTATTTTCCACGGGGAAGGCATGGTATAAAGTCTCTAATATGAATATGGACATGATAACACGACTATGCAATAGACCACAATCCATAATAGGGTTAAACCAATTGGTAAGATAACTTGACACACACACTTGAATCAATCTCAAGGATAAAGATAAATAAATCTAACAAGGAGTAGGCATATCCTAAATAGCTATGTTAAGATAGTAGATATACATACATGCTTTTGTAATGTTAGAGATTCTAAGTGAAGTTAGCCATGGTTGCTATTTTCTTACGCCGACCCCGGGCGCTTTTGGTTTGCGGCGATACCGGCATAGCATCTACCCAAATACGAGGCGTGGGGGATTACAAGGGGGCGGGACGGTTGTCACCACCACTGCCGCCTACCACCTCGTCGTCCGTATATGGAGCGATCCGAAGGTAACCTCTAGCTTAGACACCATGTCTACGCTATGGCCACTACTCTAGCATGACGTCAAGGCTTACCCGTCCCCGGGGTCCTTCTACTAGAGCACCCGCCTCGAGGGCGGGCAGCGAACCTATAATCCAACAACAACTAAGACTAATTCAAGGTAGAACTCAACATCTCAACTTAGCTCTTGGTCTAAACATGTATATATGATAGGTTAAGCGCAAAGTTCCATATGGCAAGATCATGTCATAAGAACTATACTCTAGTTCATAGCTATATTGATAAATGAAGAATAAGAACAAAATGAAGAACATAGCATTGACCAACATAAAGGAATTATATTGATCATACCAGTAACTCCAAGAAGATCTTGATCTTCTACATGTTTCCCAAACTCCTAATACTAACTAAAAGGAAGAAGTAACAAATGAAGGGAGAGAGATCCTTGTGTGTTGTGTGTCCTAAAGAGGAGGGGTGGCCTTCTTTATATAGGAAAAGAGGAAGGAGAATGGACGGCTCTCCATGTTTCTATCCTAAAATTTGAACTCCCTGGACATGCAACCGCCTCTTGCCTTGGCGCCATACCCAAAAACACCTTCATGCAAACCTTCCAAGCCATGCAACCACACACGTCTTGGCGCCAAATTAATTCCCGCGCATGCAACCAAGCATTCTTGGCGGGAACATATCTTACACGCATGCAAACATGTCTTCCGAGGGAGTTTTGGCGGGAATTCTTGGCACATCCCGAAAAGCACTTTCATGCACCGCCTTCTCTATTAGGGACAGCTCACGAGACAAGGCGCTGGGCGGGAACGGAGCAGGCGGCGGCGGGCGCGCACGCCCTGCGGCGGCCGGCCCGAGTTTGGCCCGCCTGGTGCCGCGCCTTCGCGGTGGGCTTGTGGTCCATTATGAGTTGCGTCCCCCGCGGTGCTTTGGCTTTGGTTCGCGGCGGTTTTGGCACGGTGGCATTCCCCTTGTCCAAAACGCAGATTCGGCGTGCGCTTTCCTTCTTTATTCGGCGTACTTTCACTGTTTCTACATTTGTGCCTACAAAACATATTTTCTTCGAATACAAATGGAACTAGGTGAGTAGTAGCGGTTTATGTGATATAAGTTTGCACTGTTTCTCATGAATTGGATATAAGTTGGCGGTATTAATTACTCGATAATGACCGCCAACAAATCCCCAAGCTTAACCTTTGCTCGTCGAGCAAATAGCTAAGTGTTTGGTTGTTGATCGGGGGTTGCTTCAATACCGATATATTTCAAAATGCATCATGTTTATAACTAAGTGTTCCTCCTTTGTTTAAATAAGTTGGCATTTTTGCACACCACCGTTTTTTTCTCAAGTCATGTGGGGCTTATAATATTTTTCCAACTGTTGGGTCATTGCAAGGTAGAATGGTTTTAATAGAAACACTAGTCATTCATTCATTGATCAACTAATCACCCAGGAGATTTTGTCATATTTTTTATATTCCTCAAGTCATTTCAAAAAGTAAACCATATGAAGGAACAAGTCACAACCTTTGATCAAGATGCATAAGTTAAATCTTTTTTTTTAGAGAAGGTATGGGCTAGCTTTTTTTTCTCTTTTTGTTTTTGGAGAAGTGGGCTCTTCTAAGCCCTCGGACACATGTCCATTATTCTTCTCTTTGTTTTTTTTTTTTTTAGGCGGGCATCGGTGTACCCATTGTTTTATTTATTTTGCGGACACGCGTCCATTTTTGCATGGCCCATACCCTATATCCTAGCATCATTGATCATAGGTGTATGACAGGTTTCGACATAAGTTATCACAATTTTAGTGGTTTGATTATTGAGGAATTTTTGAAATTGTTCTCCGGATGATAAGTGTAGCGTCCGCCTCCTCGAGGCGGGCCTTTACATCGGCGGCTCTCTAAGGATCAAAGCGCCCTCACGGACCAACACCGGTCTTTTTCTACGCACTTTGTCCTCACTCATGCGCGCCGGGAAGGACTTCGGTCGGTCACCCATCGCTCAGGCCAAGCACGCTTAACTTTGGAGTTTTTAAGAGATTGGCTTCAGGAAAAGAAGTTGCAACTTGTTGGTATGAGTATTCTATCAACCTTATTAAGCCACGAGCGGGGTGTCACATACTCACCCCTTAGGACACCGGCGTCCTCGTCGGTCAACCCCAGGCCAAGACCGTCCTCTCTTGGCCACGTCCGTGTGTTCAGTGCCAGCGCATGTGCCATGTTGGATCACACACCACCCATGCGCACCATGCTGCGCAAGCCCGACACACGCAGCGCCCGTGAAACCGCAAGGGTCGGCTCGATACCATTTGTAGCGCCCGCCTCCTCGAGGCCGGGCACGCTTTATCGGCGGCTCTCTAAGGATCAAGGCGCCCTCACGGACCAACACCCGGTCTTTTTCTACGCACTTTGTCCTCACTCATGCGCACGGGAAGGACTTTCCGATCGGTCACCCATCGCTCGAGGTCAAGCACGCTTAACTTTGGAGTTTTTTTAAGAGATGGGCTTTCGGAAAAGAAGTTGCAACTTGTTGGTATGAGTATTCTATCAACCTTATTAAGCCACGAGCCGGGGTGTCACAATAAGCTTCTCTTAGAACAAAGTCATAGCGATTCTACTTGCACCATATCTTATCGGGCAATAACTTAGTGAAGGATCATATATTTGCAATCCCACAAATCATTAAGTTTCTAGGGTGAGGCAAAATTATCCAACAAATCTAAACATAGGGGAATTCAAAGTTATAAACTAAGCGCAAATTGAACTATAATGAGCAACTATTCATCATTTCAACTTTAGAGAAAACATAAGCATTCCTATCTCACATATAAGAGTGGAATAAATCTTATTATTATTTTGTTTGTTGTTTTTATCGGCTCTTATTTCATTATATATATAATATATTTTACTTTTTTGTTTTTTTTTTTTTTTTATTTATATATATATTTATATTTTTAATAAAAGGGAAATAAATGAATTGGGAAATTTGGTAAAATGTATACTTACCTCTCTGAGGGGTCCTCCCCAAGCTAGCTTGTGGCCTCTGCATCGGGGTTGTACTCTTCGTTCTCCGAGGCGGCTCTATGCACGCATTGCGACAACATCTCGCCGACATCCATGAATTGTTGTTGGTATTGCTGGTCCGTAACTTGAGGGTCCCTTTGTAGAGTAGTGTGGTGGAATGGTGGTGGCATCTCCTCGAGTCGGATTGATTGTGCGTGCGGCTCCCGCCAATATTGGAAAACAAGACAAAAAGAGAACAAACTTCGGCGAGGGTTATGTCGGCCGAGAGTGAAACTCTACGAGCTTTGCTTGTGGATGGGTTGTGACTGAAATTCGGCGAGAGGTTTCTTGCACTAGAATTTGGAGAAGCTTGAAGAGTGCAAGAATTTGAGCGGCGGCGAAGCAAGAGAGTGAAAATGAAAAAGTGTGGAGTGCTCTCCGGCCACATTGCATTTTGATTGTGTGTTGCCCCCACGATCTGTGAGGCGAGCACATTGGGCGTGAGATGATAGCGATGGAAAATAGCAAGCGGCTTTGCCTTTAGTGGCGTGGTCGGGGCGGGGTCCGTTCGGACCGCATCGGGTCCAATGTCACCCGGCTTTGGCGGGGCTCATGCCAATGGTCAAGCTCGATCGTAGACCATTGGGGCAACCTTGATTGATTTCGATGGTCGCTCACGATTTTCAATTTTCCCAAGTTTTTATTTGCTTTTATATTTTTTTATTTAGATAATTTCTTCAGTAATAAAAACAAGATTTTATTTTATTAGTTAAGGTATTTCTTTCATTTTTTTTTAAAGATAGTTTTATATAGATGGTATATATAGGTTGTATATATAGATTTTTTTTTCTTAAATATATATAGTTCACTATAATGATAAAATAAATTAAAATAGTGAAGGATAACTAAATGTAAGAAAAAATTTTTAATTTAAATAAAAGAATCATAAAAATTATTACCGACTTACCTTCTTGAGGGGAGTACCGCTAGTTGGTGCACGCCATAGTTCGATTTGTGGATTGTGGCCTCTCTTGAGCGCGCTAGGAGACTCCCCAAGCTTGTCTTTGGATGTCATCAAAATAACGAGGACAAGAATACTTGGGTTGAAAGGTTTTTTTTTTTGTTTCTATTAATTTTCCCTTTTTTTTGGTTCACTAAACAAGATTTCATCTCCATTGTCATCTCAAGGACTTACCCTTATGAATTTTACAAATTCCTGCATGGATTAGTCCATATGATCAACCAAAATCTATACTAGCGACTTTTAGTTCAATAATCAAACTCGACTCCATGTCTAATTTGATTAAGGTAGACTTTGCTAACCTAATCACCATGCTTAATTTAGAAAGCCTATGAGAGCATGATCATCAATTGTATGACCACAACTTCCAAACCCAAAGCATACTAATTTAGAGAAAGGAAACATGGATAACAAGATTCATCCAACAGAGGTGAAGATATTTAAACAAGTGAACAAGATGATCATAGTATTTTTTTTTTTATATTTCTAAGGTAACAAAAAGAGATGAGAATGCAAGATATATGTTACCTTGTTGTGGTCCTCCCCCAAGCTAGCTCAAAGTCCATCGAATCGGGGTTGTACCCTGTGCTGTCGGGCTTTTCCTGCATGTTTACGATATGGTGGAACACGAGGGGACTTACCATCCCTTGTGATTACCTCAATGCAATTCAGATGCAGGTAGTAGCAATTCATCGAGCTAGTTGTTTTTTTTTTTTTTTGAAACTTTATAATTCTAGGGGGGGGGGACTTTCATTTCACAATACTTTTTATACTCTAGCAAGGCTAAGATAAAGATGCAATGTAAGTCTAGCCTTGTTTCATCTCCATTATAAAATAGTTTTATGCAATCGGCCTGAGTTCATTAGTCAATTTTCAATGCCTTGTTTTTTTTTTTTTTTTTGATTAGAGAAGATCATTTTAATCCCAGTATTATATTTATGAACATGAACCCCCTTTTTTTTATGGAAACAAAAGTGAGTAAAATGAGTTGGTGAAATATTACCTTGCATACCTGAGTGTGTACATGTAGCTTCATTAAACTTTTTTGGCAATAGCTTGATTGTCCACCTCAGGCTGGCCACAAGGCTTGATCGATCATCATTCACAATTTATGATTGAATTGTGAGTGATGAGTGTAGTCGTTCCATCATATAAGATGATCATGTTTTCTCTTGACGATGACTTTCTCTCCATCTGCATAGAGTTAGTGTGTATACATATATACTTACCTATGAGATGGTAGGGTGGAGGAATTGATGGTTCATTGTTGATTTGTCACCCTGGGCTCGTGATGATATTAGTTTTTTTTATATTGTTTTTTTTTAGCAAGGCAAGATTAACATCATTTTTTTTCTTTTTTTTTTCGAGTTGATGTTGCCCTATGCCCTCAAGCATCATATGTCCTATGGTCTTCTTGATCTTAACTTTGAAATGGTTAGTGACAAGCATACCGAAGGTACATACCAACTTGAAAACATGCCCTTGCTTTTTTTTTTTTTTTTTTTTTTTCAAGATAAACCTGTCATGAACAATGGTTACTACACATGCATGTCATCATGAATTTTTTTTTAAAAGATCCTTTTAACCAACGCCTTCCCAAGCAATGGCGCCGAGAAAGCTTGTTGGCGTTTCTTAGCATAAGCGAAAGAGTTCATAAAGCGCACGGAAATGCCGTTGTAGCTTTCACCCGGAAGTATTGAGGGGTATCGTATTTTCCACGAGGGAAGGCATGGTATAAAGTCTCTAATATGAATATGGACATGATAACACGACTATGCAATAGACCACAATCCATAATAGGGATAAACCAAATGGTAAGATAACTTGACACACACACTTGAATCAATCTCAAGGATAAAGATAAATAAATCTAACAAGGAGTAGGCATATCCTAAATAGCTATGTTAAGATAGTAGATATACATACATGCTTTTGTAATGTTAGAGATTCTAAGTGAAGTTAGCCATGGTTGCTATTTTCTTCGCCGACCAAGGGGCTTTTGAGTGCGCCGGCGATACCGGCATAGCATCTACCCAAATACGAGGCGTGGGGGATTACAAAGGGCGGACGGGGCTGTCACCACCGCCGCCTACCACCTCGTCCGTCCGTATATGGAGCAGTCCGAAGGTAACCTCTAGCTTAGACACCATGTCTACGCTATGGCCACTACTCTAGCGTGACGTCAAGGCTTACCTGTCCCCGGGGTCCTTCTACTAGAGCACCCGCCTCGAGGGCGGGCAGCGAACCTATAATCCAACAACAACTAAGACTAATTCAAGGTAGAACTCAACATCTCAACTTAGCTCTTGGTCTAAACATGTATATATGATAGGTTAAGCGCAAAGTTCCATATGGCAAGATCATGTCATAAGAACTATACTCTAGTTCATAGCTATATTGATAAATGAAGAATAAGAACAAAATGAAGAACATAGCATTGACCAACATAAAGGAATTATATTGATCATACCAGTAACTCCAAGAAGATCTTGATCTTCTACATGTTTCCCAAACTCCTAATACTAACTAAAAGGAAGAAGTAACAAATGAAGGGAGAGAGATCCTAGTGTGTTGTGTGTCCTAAAGAGGAGGGGTGGCCTTCTTTATATAGGAAAAGAGGAAGGAGAATGGAGGGCTCTCCATGTTTCTATCCTAAAATTTGAACTCCTGGACATGCAACCGCCTCTTGCCTTGGCGCCATACCCAAAAACACCTTCATGCAAACCTTCCAAGCCATGCAACCACACACGTCTTGGCGCCAAATTAATTCCCGCGCATGCAACCAAGCATTCTTGGCGGGAACATATCTTCCACGCATGCAACCATGTCTTCCGAGGGAGTTTTGGCGGGAATTCTTGGCACATCCCGAAAAGCACTTTCATGCACCGCCTTCTCTATTAAAGGGACAGCTCACGAGACAAAGGCGGCGGCGGAAGCGAGGGCGGGGCGGCGGCGGGCGCCACGCTGCGCGGCGGCCGGCCCATTTGGCCCCTTTGGCCGCGCCGCCAGCGGGTGGGCTTGTGGTCCATTATGAGTTGCGTCCCCGACGGTGCTTTGGCACGGTTCTCGGCGGTTTTGGCCTGGTGGCATTCCCCTTGTCCAAAACGCGATTCGGCGTCGCGCTTTCCTTCTTTATTCGGCGTACTTTCACCTGTTTCTACATTTGTGCCTGCAAAACATATTTTCTTCGAATACAAATGGAACTAGGTGAGTAGTAACGGTTTATGTGATATAAGTTTGCCTGTTTCTCATGAATTGGATATAAGTTGGCGGTATTAATTACTCGATAATGACCGCCAACAACCGTCTATCCAAGTATGCCCACTTTATACCTCTTTCACACCCATAAACAGCAACTTCAGTGGACCAAAGTTTCTTCTCAGAAATTGTGAGATTACATGGTCTACCTAGATCGATTGTTAGTGACAGTGATGTGGTTTTCACAAGCCAGTTCTGGCAAGAGCTCTTCAGACTATCAAATATTATTCTTACACCTACATCAGCTTATCATCCTCAAATAGATGGACAAGCAGAGGTAGTCAACAAAAATATTACAATGTATCTACGTTGCTTGACTGGTGACAAACCAAAGGATTGGGTCAGATGGCTACCTTGGGCAAAGTATTGCTATAACTCTTCATATCATACCTCTACCAAAACAACACCATTCAAATTGGTTTACGGCCGCGACCCACCGACCATCAAAGGTTACAATCCGGGTGAGACAACAGTTCTGTCTGTCGATGCTATGTTATCTCAGCGTGATGCCTTCCTCGACTAAACAAAGGTGATTATATCTGGCTCAAATTATTATCCCGATCGGCGGCAACCATATCACCCAGCGTATAAAGGCAAGCTCTCTCCCAAATACTTCGGACCTTTCAGCATTACAAAAGTTATTACCCCTGTTACATATGAGTTGAATCTACCGACTGGGACCCGTATACACAACGCCTTTCATGTCAGTATGCTAAAGCCACATCGAGGAGAGATACCTTCCAGAACTACCCCGCATACACGAAGCTACACGGTCCACGAAGGCTGAAGTTATTCTCAAATCAAGGGTAAGGCAAGGACAACTTCAGGTGCTTATCAAATGGAAAATAGAACAACAGCAGATGCTTCATGGGATGATGCGGAACTATTCAAAAAAAATCTATCCGAACCTCCAGCTCGAGGACGAGCTAAATCTCTAGGCGGGGAGAGATGTCACACTCAGTCAACGATTCACCCGGGATAAGCATAGTGGCTGAATATTTAATTATTAAATAGCTTTTATTGGCAATTTTATTTACTTATAATTAAAGTGAGCTTGAAAAGACTAATGGGCCTGGCCTGTTAGCTTGTAAACCCCTCATATAAATATGGGGGCAACTATTTTGGATGGATCAATCAAGAACAATTTAGGGTTAATTCCCTCCGCTCTCGGCTCTCTAGCGCCGCCCCTACACGCCACCACCGCCCGACCAACTGCGCCGCCCTACGCCGCCACCGCCGCCGCCGCCGCCGTCGCGCCGCCTCTCGCGCCACCATCATCGTCGATCTACGCCACGTCACGCCTTCCGTCTTCCCCTCCGCTTGATCGGGAAACGGTTTGTGGTATTGGGCGACCCCAGCGCATCACATACATTTTTAATTAAAATTAAAAAATGTATGTAAACCCTACTCCTACAACTACCCTTCGTAGGATGATGATAGATGTCGAGATTTACGATGTCATCACGTGCTCCTTATTATCGGCGGTGGCGTAAACTTATTTTAGATACTACGTGAATTCCTCACGCAGCGTTGCATAAGTATGAAGGAGAAATCTATGAGTTGGAATATTACTATCACACTCTTATTCTTTTTCTTTCTTTTTTTTTTTTTTTTTTTCATTATCTTTTTTTTATTTTTTATTTTACTCTATACCAACTACCATCCAGTGGGGCTCATCTGTAATTTTATCAAAATATATCCAAATAAGATCTTGTTTCGAAGGATTTATTAAAAGAAATTCAATGGTGTAATCATAATTTAATTTAGTTTTTTGGTTTGTGAGTTATAACATTTTTTAGTTAGTTCAAACGGTGGGCCTTTGGATGTCATTGTCTTAGTGGTGCTGCTGAGGTGGCATGCTTACATGTCGAGAGAACTCCTTAGTGGGATTCTCGATATAGATGTAGTAGATAACATCATTAAATCCTAGAATAAACACAGAAAAATGACAACACCTATACCAATTCATGGATTTGAATCCGAGTGAGTAGGTTCCACCATAAGAAACCTGACAGTTTATTCCGCATTTGATACTTAAGGCATAAGAATACATATGTTATAGTGTTTGTCGGATTTAGATTCCAAGTACGTACGTACAGGTGTTATAGCTATGTTTAATGTAAGTATTCAATAGGATATAGTATAGATGTGCGAATAAAACAGAACCTTTCAAATGCAAATGTTGCATTAGTTTAAGTTTAGTTACCTCTTTCTATGTGGTGGTAAGAGTACTACCTACCACTTATAGCAGTTTAAGTTTAAGGTTGCAAGAAATAGCAACTCTTATATCCTAATTCAAAGTGATCAAAGACTGAATAATTATTATTACATCTTTTAAATTGCAAGTGCACTATTTCATCTTCATTTCAGGGGATGCTTGTTGGAATATCGGTTCGGCACAAGTTGAGAACTTTTAATTATTTCATTGTTGCTATTTTGCTCTATTTTAGTTATTTTCCTTTGCTCTTTCTTAGTTCCATGGTTAAAGGTAATATGGGTAAGTTGAAGGTTGAAAAAGTTTATTCGTATCCAGAGGAGAAATTTTGTTTGAAAGCATGTGTACTTTTGAGGTGTGAAAGCGTTGTAGCAACTCCTGATCCAACCCTAACGATAAATATAATTTTGCTAGGGACTAGCAAAAGGTAAGCTTGGGGGGAACTTGTTGACACCTGTTATAGCATAATATTAATAGTCAACTAAACATGAAATAAGGGCATAAAATGAAGGAAGAATATCAACATAGACTAGGGGCTTTACTGACATAATTCCACGAGTTTTGGTGATTTATATCTTTGCAGAGACTAAACAGATAAAAGCAGGTAAAGGCTCAGAGTTCGCATCCCATACGATGAAGAGACTTGACCGTGAAATAACTCAACCCAATACGTGGACTAAAACATTCTAGAAGACACCAGAAGGCAGGCCTCCGAAGTAGAAGCCCAACATGAACAGAGTCCTGGCAGCTGCCTGGATGATTCCTGGCGCCCGCCAGGCTGGTCCCACCAGTCAGTCTCCCCTTTCTAGGTCGGTTTCATACCGCCATTGAGGAGAGATCTACACTGTTGCCAAGGTCGGTTTGATCCAAGGGCTGTGGTTCATCCAATGGAAGATTCTAGAACATGACCTGCAGGATGAATTCGGCCCAAATCAGAATTCGGCACATCTAAGCCTATGTGCATTATCATAATACATGGTGGAGGGTTTAGTACCATATTGCTTGCTAAAGGTGGAGGTAGGTCAGGAGACCACTATATAACAAGACCCCTACCCCCTGGGTGAAACCTTAATTAATTCCATTCATTATCTCTTGACCTGTTGGTCATTGAGGTGTCCCAATGTGAGGACAACCTCTCCACTATAGAATTAGGGCTAGACTCTCCAATGTAGTAGATTAGCAACTAGAGAGTTAGGGAGAGCGGAGCTGTGCTCCGGTTCTGGAGATGTCGACAGAGTTTGGTATGTCTTGTATCCTTTCTTTGTAAGTCGACAGAGTTTGGTATGTCTTGTATCCTTTCTTTGTAAGACTTATGATTCATATATTTATCTTCTCTATTTACTTCCATGTCTTTTATATATGGTTAGTATAGTTATTATGCCCTTGCATGGGATCTCCACTCTCGTATTGAGGGCTGTAGTTATCCATGGTAGCTAGAGTAGTAATCGATAGTATAGACATGGTGTCTAGGCTATAGGTTACCTGAGGTTTGCGCCCAATCCCACAGATAGTTGTGGTAGCCCCAGGGGTGACAGCCCTGATAGGCCGATGTAATCCACCACGTTCGGGTTGGTGTTTCGTAGAGCTTTTGGCAGCCTTCTCCCAACTACCTTCTTCCCGGTCTTTCTCGAGAGTTGGAAAGGACCTGCTGCTCCAAAGTGTATCAGTATGATTGCTATCATAGAACCTAAGTAATAGAGAAGTACCTAGGAACCTTGATCTCTCCCGCTGTCCTCTCAACCTGCTAGCTGCACATTTATCATGGAATTCTCTAGTGTGTGATCCATATCTCATATCATATACCCTTTACCCCCTCACTTTAGTCTAGTGGTTTGCTAAGTTAGTAGATTCATGATTGTGAGTTATTAGATTCTTTAGCCAAAGCTTCCCTATGGATACGATACTCTAGAATACTCTCCTAGGAAAAAGCTACAATGGTATTATAATAAACTACGGAACCTTCTTATTCTTTTAGCACTTAGCAAATACCAACAGTAACTTACTAGTTGCTTTCCACCACACTCCTGGGAAGCTCCACACTCACGATGTCACCATTACCAGCATCTTCTCCCTATAAAAACATTAAAAGAATTAAGCATTACACATTAACAGTATACAAAGTTTCGAAACAGAGCTGAAAAATAGACTAAACATCACATACCAGAATAATAGGACTTTTAGAACCTCGTATCCAACAAGATGCACAAACTAGTGCTTGAACTGTCGCTGGCTTTAAAGAACTCCTATAGTCATCAAGAACTCTACCTCCACAATTGAAAGTGGACTCAGATGATATGCTGCTAGCTGGTACATCTAAGAACTTCTTTGCCATACTAGACACAACAGGAAATCTAAGAGCATTCACCTTCAAATAGTGAAGTAAGTTGAAATTCTTATCATTTAAAGGATGGTTTGCTTCATCTAGGTAGATAAGCAACACAGATTTAGAAGTTTCTGAAGCACTTTGACTCTAGAAATGACTCAAATTCTCTTAAAACAAGACAAGCCATTGAGCTGGTTGTTTGCTTTGATGATGAGGCTGATTGAGTGGTTCATGAGCTGCTACTGCCACCCATTTTCCGACGTTGGTCTGACTCATGCTTGTTGTACAGCTCTTCTAACTCATTTTTTTATATCAACAACCTCTTCTTGACACCTTGATGAGCCATAAAGCTCTCTAATATAGAACTCAATATATCTCATTTTGAACCTAGGGTCAATAACCATTACATTGTTCTTCTCTTCCCAATATTTATTAAATTTGTCCAACATTGCAGCATCCATTTTCTTCAAATACGGGTCCTTAGAATTTTTTCTTTCAATAATGCGACTTTTCAAAATGTAAGGGTAGAAGACATTAGCACTAGGGTAAACTGAACCTGAAAATGCAGTGGTAGCTCCAGCCATCTCTCCTAGAATTGGTCTAATCTTCTCATACATGTTCCATAGAGAATCTGTAGGTTTCCATACATAGTTCTGGTCCACTTGAGCATAATAACCAACTGCGGACCTACACTCAATGCAAGTGTCAAGCATTTTATATGTTGAGTTCCACTTTGTTTTAACATCAAGAGATAAACATATTCAACTTTTTTTTTTTTTTGCGAAAAAACATATTCAAACTTTAATAGCATAATCATTGCAAACCTCAACAAATTTGTACAGACGACTTGGAGAAATTTGTACAGACGACTTGGAGACCTTTTGAAATATTTCACAGTATTCCTTAGATCACTTATGAGTTCTTCTATTGGGTCTAGACCATCATTGACAACCAAATTGACCATATGAGCAGCACAACGAATATGGAAATATTTGGGATCAAACTGACCATTCTTTTTTTTTTTTTGAAACAACTGACCATTCTTTCTAGCAAGCAACTTGGCTGACAAATTTGTAGTAGTTTTGATGACAGTTATTTGCATTACCTGTGTGCTTGTTTACCTTTCCTAGCTTAGTTGATAGGCTAGTTGATAGGATTAGAACTTATGGTGCAAAACTTTTTGTGTGGTAGAGATAGCAACACACCTAGCAAAATCGTAGTTGCACATATAGATAGATTAATTTCTTGCAATAGATTTTGATTAGGTGGAGTTAGAGGCCATAATTAGAAGTAGTTTTTAAGTTGCCTAATTCACCTTCCCCCTCTTAGGCGTCTCAGTTCCCTTCAATCGTCGCCGCTGACTAGAGCAGTCCGTGAGGTAGCCGTCCTCCCAACGTTGTTCCTTGGACCTCCCCGCAGAGTGGGGAAAGAATGGCAGGGCCGCAGGGGCGAGCTTACCCAGGGCGCTGGGCGGCTGCAGGGTGTCCGCCACCACGTCGACGACCGTCTGCTTCACCTCCGGACGACCGACATCCACCAGCGACAAGGTTGAGGCCGGTGCCCCGGAGGCGTGGAGCGGTGGGAGATTGAGGCGCGCCGGCGGCGCCGACATTTGCATCGGCCCCTGCGGCGCGGATGAAGCACCAGCGGCGCGTCCTCGGCGTGAAGCGCATGCTTAGCGGCGCCGGCGCCCGGCGGTGACAGGATGCCGACACGCGAGCAGGTCGGGGAGGCATAGGTCTAGGGTCCTCCTTCTCCCCAAGGAGGGCGATAGTGAGCCCACGGCGCGCCGCCATCGGCCGTCGCGGCGGGCAGCGGCGGCGCATCCGTCCGCATGCGTGGCCAGGGGCTGGGGTGGGGGGGGGGCGAGAAAATGAGCAGAGGTGGGGGAGCGGTGAGGACGCAAGGGAGGGGGGAGGGCGGGCGCCATCCGTCAACCGGCGCCGCCCGGCGGTGGCAGGGGGGGCCAGGAGGGGGAGCGGACCCAACGGTCACATCATGAGTACACTGTCTCACAAAACTTACACACATCAGACAGGTCAAGGAGACTCAAAACTTTCGACCAGACTAACAAACTTCTCGTGATCCAAACTCTATGCTGTTCTATGAGAGGGCTATCTGGTAGCTACCTACAGTCCTACACATGCTCATACCACGGTCACTTGCATATAACACGCAGATTGCGTTTGCCTCACACTGTCCGATATATCTGCCACAGCCTCTGGCGCATCAACAGCATCAATTGCTTCGGTAGAGAAGGATCAACTTCTACCCGTCTTTTTGCATAGCAACGTCATCAATTGCTTGGTAGTGAAGGATCAACTTCCACACCATCTTTTTGCATTGCTACAACATCGCCTTGCTCATCACTGTGGTGTTCTTCTTTGCTCTTGTCAAGGCCCTTCTTGCTGAACATGCTCTTTAGGTTATGAGCGGTTTTCCCAGCATGTTTCACCATGTGCACCGCCTTCTTCCTCAGGTGCCTTTTAGTCGGGCTGTCCAGCTCCTCTCTCTCAGGGCTTTCCTGCTGGTCATGTGGTGTTGACCCCGATCTCTCGGCCCCAGGATCTTGATCGACCACATATGTTACTGAAACCCTGCTTTCCCCTACCGGCCGAATGTTTGGGTGAGGCGTTGCCATTACACATGGGGAAGCTTCATCGTCATTCTCTTTCCTTGGGCTCCTGTGCAGCACTGCACCAGCTAGCTTTCCCAGACCCTTCTTGACCTTGTGGAGGTGGCGGTGCGATTTATTGCTTGCGGGTTCTTCAGAGCTGGAGTCACTTCTTTGAGATTCTGACAACGATGACCTTGGGCTATCACTACAAGCATCATTCTCCCGGTGAATTTTAGAATCCTGGCACCGGGGACGGCCTTTCCGAGGTTCCCACGTACTGGTGACATCACTGCCAGGGTGATGCACCAAAACATGGGCCCTTTCTGATCCTTCTATCTCAATTGGCTCAAATTCATCAGACATCTTCCGGAATTCATCAGAAGATTCACTTTCATGGTTGGTCCTGGAGGAGAAACTTGACCTCAGTGTGCTAGCTTCATCCACCTTATGTATTCCACACTGTTCCTCTTCATCATTAGGAACCTGCAAGCACAATGAACACAGAACACAAGTTGCCACTCAGTCTGAACTTAACTTTCAGTTCTAGACTGTACGGAAACATATATGCTGGGTCATGGACTAAAGGAAAATGTATCCTAGGCTCCTAGACAGCGTCCAGTAAATAATGAAGGTCAGTGATTACCAGGACGAAGTAAAAATTAATCTCACCTTTTCATTTTTTTCTTCTTCAAGTACAGTTACAGCAATGTGAATCTTCCCTGTCTTTATGTTCTTCAGTGCAATCCATATATCATGCCTCTTTCCACCTCTTAATTTGTTGATGCTTATGGAACATTCACTACACACATGGCATGAAAGATATGTTTCACTTTTATTTTTGTGATAGTTAATCAGAATGGTAAGAGTTTGCCAACATGAAATTAAAACATTTGTGACCTTTGTAAGTACAAAATGCAATTAGGCATAAAGCAACGTTATGGTATGCACTATTATAACGAAAACTTAGAAATGGTTAATGGAGACCAACCCAAGAGTGTCATCAAAAATGGGATCCTTATCTCGGACTTGAAGAGAAAGAAGATTGAGTGCTTCCCATGAAGTTATTGGTATTTTAAACTCCTCGAGCCATTTTGGATTAAGAGTTTTCTTATGGATCTTTTGTGTGAAAACGGTAGGGTCCAAGATGTCCTTTCACATATGGATCAGCTAGTCCTGCACATTTAAATTATACAATAGGCATTTTTCTGAAAGTTATCCAAATACAAGTCCGGAATCCTCCACATAAATTCAACAATAACTCACATGCCTTATTCTTAATATTTTATAAATACTCTACATACCATTTGGATCAGATGGCTTCATATCAGAACCTTCCAGGATCTCCACTCGAGCATATGCGATAGGTGGCTTCTCATCAACACTAAACCAGTTCTCTGATATACATGGACATCGAGTTGGAACAATTTCAGACATTTTGCATTGGAAACTATTAGCGCAAAAGAAAAAGCAGTATACTAGTAAGAAGAAACTGTTAGAGTAATAGGAATAGTACCACCTTGTCTACCCATGTGGGGTGTTAGTCCTATGTACTCTATATAATCATCAACCCATGAGGACCAATGCAATACAACCAATATTCCACCAATTCTATTCTCCTCACCCTGCATGTCTGTCTTGATTGTGTCGTCGCCTTTCTTCTCGTCCACGGCGGCTCGACAGCGTCGTCTTCAGCATCGCCTCCTTCCACGACGACTGCCTCGACGTGTCTCCATCATCGTCATGGCACCCCTCGTGTGCCTGCAGCTCCATCGACACGGCAACCAAGCACAACTACGTCGACCTCGGCCATCTTCAGCACGGCTTCTTCGACCACGGCTACTATGCCCTCGCGCTCGGCTAACTCGACATCGGCATAAAGGGCTACCGCCTTGCATGAGGACTCATCGGCTTCTCTCCATCCACAACACGCATCGACTATTTCATCGACTATAAAGACTATAAAGACTGCGGGGGATGTTAGTCAGCTTCTCTCCAATCTCACCGTCTGTAGCGCTCCCGCTCCTGCTGTGACCGTGGAGGGATGTTATAATAGGAATAGTATCACATTGTCTACCCATGTGGGGTGTTAGTCCTATGTTTGTAAGCCTATTATCCTATTATTGCTACTGTTTATCTTTGGTTGATCAATCAAGTTATTGTATCCATCTGGATTCGTCTTGCTTGGTCAATACAAAGCTGTGAGATTGATCTACGTCGGAATTATTTGATCTATCCATATTATATTATATCTTGTTGCTGTGAATTTTATCTTGATTGAGAAGACATAAGCGTTTAGAATTTTGATTGGCTGATTGCTGCTGTGGTCGACATCCAACTTGCTACCGAATCAGCACCTATTCATATTATTCAAATAAAGTGTTATTGATGTGGTTGGTTGGCACAAGTAATTAATCTCAGTTTGATTTCTTTAAGGAATTACGGCTTTTGTTTTGTTGTGGCTGCTAGCTGACTATTCAAATCCCAATATCTTTATTCAAAATTCATAGTAGTTAGCTGTTCATAGTAGTTAGCCGGTGCAAGCTACACGTTTGCTGTAACAGGGTAGCGAACAGGAGCCTCGCGTCGCCCTCGCGTCGGGCGGCTCGGGGCGAACCTAGCCGCCGCCGCCGCGCCGCCCCTCCCCTCCCCATCTGCCTTTGCCGCCGAGAGCGCCACCGGGAAGCCGGGCGGCTCTCAATGATGGTGGCGGCGGGGCTGCACCTCGGCCTCGTCTCGGCCCGGCGCGGCGGAGGCGGCGGCGCGTTGGAGGCCGTCCTCACGGTGCTCGCTGGCGGCGGCGGAGGAGGTAGTTCGGCGGGATCCGGCCTGCCTCCCGATCCGGTCCCCGCCCGGATTCGGTGGCTCGGCGGCGGCGGCGGCGGCCGTCAGCGGCGGGCCCGCCCGAATCCGGCGCCTGAGGGGGCGGCGCGGCGGCGACCTGGCGCGACCGTTGGAGTGGTGAGTGGCCTCGCCTCGGGCCCTCAGGCGCGGTGGTGGAGGTGTCGGCGGCGGGGTCTCCGGAGCGATTTGGAAGCGTGCGGGCGTCGCGGCGGTGGCGGTGGAAGCGCGGGGCTTTGGGCGGAGCAGGCGAAGGTCCGTCCCATGGTGGCGCAGTCGACCGCCCATATCTCGGGCGCCGGAGAACCCGGTGCGGGCTGATCCGGCGACCCGGGGCGATGGGCATCGCGGACGTCGACCATGGAGGCGGTTCGGCGGCGGCGATGGTGAAGCATTTGGTTCGACCGTATCGGAAAACCCGGTGGCCGGCCATGGTGGCTTCGGCGGCCCGTCAAGGTGGAGTCGTGGAAAGGGCGGCGAGGATGGCGCGGACGTCGGCTTTTGTTTTCCAGATCGTATTTGGCGATGGTGCGTCGCGGCGGTTAAGCGTAACGGCGTGGCCCCGGGGAGACATGGCATTGGCGCTCACTACTACGGCGGCGGTGGCGCTGAGGGCGCCACTTTCCTCGCTGGAGGCGCGTCTTTTCAAGCGGATCTCTACGGTGAAAACCTACACCGGTTGGGTGGCGGCGATGGCATCTTTGAATGACATTTTTCGTTGGAGACGTCGGTGGAAGATCCCTTAGATGTCGGTGACGCCGGCATCAAGGTGGCGACTCATCGCACACGCTTATGGGGTCTTATGTTGTTGCGGATTACGAGGATCCGGAGTCTCCATTGGTGGACGAGTTTTAGTTGTTTTATTTTTTAAAAAGTGCACCGGTGTTTCGGGTGACTTTACGTCTTTGTAACACTGTTTTTCGGTTGTATTTTTGTTGGCACGATGCATCCTCGGATGATTGAAGCCGGAATATAATTTCCATTATCTAAAAAAAAAAAAAAAAGCTAAGGACTATTCAAATCCCAATATCTTTATTCAAAATTCAGAGAAGTCGTTTGCTTGTGATTTTGTAACGTGAAAGATTGGGCATTTATTTGGACATCATAGGCATCCCAATATGTCAACGATATATATACCAATTTTGTGCAGCCATTAGAGTAAGCCCAAGTTTGGAGTACCAATAAAATCCAACGTCTCAGACATGAACACGGCGAAGGCACAAGGGAGGGCCCTACCAACCACACAGAAGCCATGGCCACTGCCTTGCTCCCGCCGCTGAGCCACCCAACACTGCCTCATGCAAGCACATCATTGCTGCAGATGACCTCCGCCGTGCTTGGTGCCTCCTATGTGAGCATGGCTTCATTGAACCGAGGAACTACGAATCTAGGCTACAGAGATGCCAGATCCACCTGTCCCCATCCAGGGAGACCCCCAGCACAATATAGTCACCAGGCCACAAGCAAGAAGCCAAGGGGTTAGGATGCCCGCCACCACCTTCATTGCAGCTGTACAGACTCCAGCAGCAAGGACGAACAGAGGAGAGGAGAGGTGTGGGGATGGCAGTGCTAACTCCGCCCGAGTTGCCTGTGAGGGGCAACACAAAGGATGATCTGCTTCTATCCTCATATGCCTACTCAATTGGGAGGGAGCAACTAACTAGTAAACCAAAGTGCAGTACAACAAAGAAAATTACAGCAATTACCTGATGATTCCGAGGCAAACTTCTCCAGATCAATGACTAGCATGTTGGGCTGCAAAACAATTAATTCTAAAAGTTATTTAGCTATTTTGTATACAATCCATCCAACAAAATGCCTTAGTGAATGCCCAAGCCATGTCAAAAAGCACATCATTGCAGGCGAGCATAATGTTTGAGGCTACAATAGTTGACATATTCAAATACACAAAACGTCTCTTGCCTTTGCTTGTTCAACAATGGACAAACGAATGCACGTAAAAGTATGGTCAATTTTGAACTTCAGTTTAATGCAGCAACTTAGAACCTTCATAATGAAGCCATGCTTTTTTTTAATGATGAAGAATTCATGGTGTAGGAAATAACCTCCACAAGTGTCTGTCCGAAGGCAACATCCAGCATCCTGTCCTGAAAATTTTGAAAAACAAGGAAACTGAGTACCAAAGAGAAATGTAATGACATTAAAATGTAATTAAAAATAGATGGAAATAATGAACTGAACTAGATAGACTTACAAGCCATCCAGAAATTCCTGGGAGTTCAGTTACATCAAGCCCATGACTGAACAATGGTTTCACTGTCATTTGGAAGTATGGAGGCTCAACAAAGCATACTCTTACACGCCCAATAAATGGCCACTGCCGCAGAAATCTCACCCCTACCAGAACCTGCACACAAGCCCTAGAGAGGCTTAGTAAGCACAACAAGCATGTTTTGCATGTGATCTTATAAATATCATCTGGAGAACTAGCATGGAAGTCAACCGACAACTGTTTTTAGTTATTGTGGAATATTTGCCTTCTATTTCTTCGTATGGACTCATTTTTTCTTGTCTACACAGCAGGGGGGGGGGGCACAGGCAATATTCTGCTCTTATCCATGTCAGTGCTCAGTTCCAATGTACACTTAGCATGTGTAATCACACTACGAACTCAGTGGTGACTGAAAAGAAAACTAGTCCAACAAACCACTTGTACTAAGATTCTAGAAATGATGTGCACCTTTCCTTCAACATGCATCCCAGTTATATGCATGTTTGTTGTAATGCCAAATCCTAATCTCTTCCTTAGTTGCACAGTCATTCTTGCATCCATATCATCAGCTGAAAGAAAATTCATCCCTATCTCTAGAACCTGGCATGTAAATGTTAGCCGTTTCATGGTCTACAAAACGAATATCTGAGAAAAAAAAATGGCATTCACATTACACACCAAGTGGTCATCATCAGTTGATTGGTTAACAACCCTAATATCTGTAAACATCGGTGGGTTCCTACCCAAATAAAGGCTTTGGATTACTGCTTTCCTCTGCAAATGAAATGTAAATGGATATTTGATCAGGTATATAACGGAATATATTATAGCTTAGTAAGCATACAAACTGGCAGCAGATTACATTCCGTTTTTTGCTTCTGAGTTTTACAACTTTGAACAGAACTAATCAAAATTAATGCATAAATATGAACACAGTAAAATAAATCTTAAGAAACTCCATACTTACTGCTGTCCATGGTTTGAACTTCTCTAGGAACCACGGGAATATGGGCAAAAGGAACTGCTGGGATGCAACCCTCTCCATGCAAACTGGCCAAATCTTTTCCACAGCATAATTAAGCCACCTGACAGTCTCTGCATCTGAGAGAAGCTGGTCCAAAAAGATAATGAGATGTAAGAAGTAGACTTTTGAATCTGATAAGGAAGCTGCACTAGAACACTAAATCAAGAAACTATAGTACCTTTCTTTGATTGGAACATTTCCTTTCCTCATATTGTATCCGCCGCCACAGCCTCATTGTGTACCTTTGATTCACCTAAAAATCATATCATTACTGTGATGAGATAACAGAAAAACTGTATTGACTCGACCTTTGATGTGAACATTGTTTCTGCATTGTATTAGCATTAGCATGCTCCTTGCCCTTCTAGAGGAATTTTTGTCAAGGCAATTTGTGGTCCACGGTACTAAGATGGCCATAGAACTAGTGGTTACTATAATTTCTTTGAAGAGGATATTATTTAATTTATTATATTAACTAGATCACATAAATACATGGATAGGTTAGCCAAAACTAAATCTGACATACAGCATGTGAAACATGGAGCTAGGTTGAGAGGTCTGATAGAGAAAGAAAAATCGAACTCGATGTTAGTAGAGAGATTAGTTCAAGTGCCCATTGGTATTTTGGTCAACTTACCATAATTTATAGGGTACTGCAATGAACTCTGACACAGGTCACAGTACAGTATCAGAACATCGAATTTGAATTACCAAGGGAAGGACCTTATGCAACTGTAACCACATCACAGGACCAACGCTATAAAAAATAGTAAGAATATACTAATGATAATTCAAATTTTGGCCAGAGTCAATTTCACATGATAAAAACATCGGCCATGATATCCACCCTAAATACAAAAAGAAAAAATGAACGATTGACTAGTAATTGACTTTAACTGCTCTACCTCCACTAGCCTACTAGCCTATATCTAGTTTGCACACAATTTGGTTTAGTACATCCCCCCGCCCCTAAATATTGAATGCGGAGAGATACTATTACCTCAATGCAAAAACACCTAGACAAAGTATTTTATACAGTTAAATGTACCAACGACCCTCGAACTTGCAAGGGGGTGTCACTTAGGTCCACAAACTCGAAAAATGCACTTTACGTAGGCATTTCTAGTTGACATGGCATGAGATTTTACATATAACCCCTCTAATTCTCTCTTCTTCTCACGTCATAGCCCATGACCAAAGACGTTGAACCCGGAAGGCTTTTGCTCTATTTGGCATTTCTAGCTAACATGGCATGCAATTTTACATATAATAACCCCACTCATTCTCTCTTCTTCTCACGTCGTAGCCCGTAGCCCATGACCAGCGCGTTGAACCCTGGAGGGCTTTGCTCCTAGCGTCGATGTTGATGGACATCGGCTGCCCAAATACGCACTACCACATCCATCCATACTCCGCCCCCATCTCCTCGCTCGCTCAGCGTCACCGTGTCTTCCAGTCCGGCCACATCCATGACCGCACCGCGTCTACAACATCCATGTGCCGTCTTTGCCTCCCTGCACTACACACCACGCGGTCGCCAAGGTTCCTCGGCTTGTAGAGGTGGGGCCACGTCGCGTGGATTTGGTTTTGCGGCGGGGCCAAGTGCGCGAGATGATGGAATGCGTGCGGGGGCGAGTATTATCTCCACCGTCATCAGTTCACCGAAGTTCGGTGACGGGCGCGTTCACCTTGTGCGCGCATGCGGGCGAGCACCTCCGCCAACATGCCAACTCGGAGGGACCGGATCTTGTGAATCGTGGGCGTGTGTGCATGAAGTAGTGGCTTTGTGTGCATGCTTGTTGATGTGCACGGCCGCGCGATAAGTTCGGCCGACTAGCTAGCTTTACGTGCGTTCGTCGACCCGTGGTGTACCTCGTTGCCGCTTCAACGTGGATTCGTGGAGACGAGAAGATGTCGGCGCTTGGGCCGGAGATATGATGCGCCATGGCGAGGTGATCGACAACGAGCATGGTAGGCGGTCCAAAGACAATGGGCCACCGGGTCGGGGTGGCAAGCGGGCCACTCGCGGTTGATAAGCAAACATGTGCAGAATACGTGGCTGCAACTTGTATGGCCAATCTTCATGGTGGAGCTTAAGAAAACTTGATAAATATTGTTGCATGACCTGATGGAGAGGTAGGGCACCACAAGATCTTGCACCGCGATGAACTGCCGAGACATCCACCCTTCCACGCATCGAGCCGAAACCAGCCCACGCAATCACGCCATATAGACATGAAGGCACGAACAGGGTGAATGAAAGTTCGGTGTTCTACAACCCCTTCAGGAATTGAAAGAACGAAGATAAAAAAACACTCATGCCTCACCAAAAATTTCCAAATAATCCATGGGAGAACACACACATAAGATGGCTGTATTTTCAATCCAAAGACTCTCTTCAAATGATGGTTATATGGTCTATTTGTACTAGGAACACCCTCGTAGTTGGGTGTTAGCATATAAGAATATAAACAAAAACTAGTGGAAGATCATCTTGGTGGAGAAATTGAAGGGTCTTCTTTCATTCTCGCGCAGCGCGCAGCCACCAACAGCAGGTGCAGCCTCCACTAACATGGCCATAACTCCCTATTCAGAAGTCCAAAAGATGTGCATCCTCTGTTTCTTGTGTTGGAAACTAGACTTCAATATCTTTCTGATGATGTAGCATATGAATGCTTAAACCAAAAATACTAATGTCATCAAGCCACGAAAACATAGCAATAATCCTGCATGCTTTTGGCCTTATGATTAATATCCTTGTCCACATCAGCGGCTCCCCGTGCTGCCTGTGCGTGCAGTGGGCAGTAAATATCAGTAGGGACCTATTTTGGCGTTGAATACAGTAGTCCATGTACTGCATAAAATTCAATTGATGGCAATTTCCCTCCTTTACAATATTCTGTCAGCCTATTTGCAGCTTATTGGCTAATTATGGCTAAATAAGCTGAAATTAGAACAAAAAACAATGTTTTTTTTCAGTTTTTTCTGGGCATGCTTCTCCCAAAAGCCTTAATTTGTGTTAAAACTTGCGGCATATTTGGGTGGGCTAGTGCTAGTTAATTGTTGGGTTAAAAATTAGCCCAAATTAGCTGGGTTGGTTAGCTAGTTGGCTAACATTAGTGGAGGCTTGGCAAAAAAGATGAGCCCACCTATTAACCGTGTATATTTGTTCCAACTTTCCAAATTTTTTCTACACGATTGGATGTAAAAGACAGAGGATTATAGAAAGCGTATATCATCCTTGAATGGACCAAACTTAAGACACATGAATATCTCTTGCTTTCATCAACGCTATGATTATTGATAAGGCCCGTTTTGGTCAGTCCTCACGCGTTAATGAGTTGATCAGGAACCAAAGACTGTTCGTGAATTCTAACTCTAATCCTGTTCATAACAATGCAGCGTGTTCGTCGATTTAAATAACTCTAATAATAATCCTAGTCATAACAATGCAGCTGAGTTGAAAACAAGGCGGGGAATATATGGAAGCCCAAAAAAATTTAAGACGGGAAATATACAAATCGAACAGCCAAATGTAGCAGTAGAGAAACGGGAGCCAGAGTTTGACTAATTCAACGGTCAAATCGGCAAGAAGCATTGAGCGCAATCGATTGGAGGCAAAAGGGGGAGAGAGACTCCGACTCGGGCGGGCGGGTCGATGGAGCATGCGCACTCACCGCAAATATGTAGAGGAGTGCGACGAGGAAGAGCGCTGGGTGCGCCCAGCCGGCTGCCGCGGCGGCCCAGAGCGCCGCCAGCACGAGCGCTGCGTGGTGCACCACCGTCACCTCCGTGATATCCATCGCCGGCAATCTCTTCCGTTCGTGTCCGGTCCAAGGACCCACTCCGCGCTATCGCTACTGCTCTCTCAATCGGCGGAGCCAGGGAGGCCCAGGCCACGCCGCCACGGGGGGACAAGAAGCAGCGGGCGGTGAGCGGAAAGGCGAGCCGGATGCAAGAAAAATAGCCAACGCGCCCAAGCTGATGTGGGCGTCTCTCTCACGCGCCGACCGCACCCCGAGCAGCGGGCACGCTGCGCTGCTTTCTTCGGTGGTGGCCTGGTGGGCGGCGGTCAGAGGATGGGAAATACAACCACATATCTTCGTCACATGGTCAAGCCGCGCGGGCGCGTGGCAACTGGGGGGATGGGGTGCTGGCGACCGGGCGACGCGGACACGACATGGCTTTGTTTGTTTACTCTCCTTCCGGCCGATGGATCATGGATGGGTTCTTCCATTCTGGTCAGCGGAGGTGGCGTCCGTTTCGCGATGGCTGACGCCGGCGCCGACTGCAGCCGTGGGGGGTCGAAGGATACGGACAGGAATGGTATGGTGGTTCGGAATTTCAACGCCGGTATGGACGGAAAAGACGAGTGGTTTTGAACTGGATTTGGTGGTCGAACATTAAGACTGTACTGTACAGATGCAATTGGACTTCTCACTCATCCTTTTTCTTTTCGGAAAAAATATGAGAGCTATGTTCTATTTCGTATATATTATTATTATTATTATTATGGGACTATCTGTATTTCTATTGACATCTGTATGTCTGTTGACAGATTTTCTAGCATACAAACAAATCTGTCAACAGATTTTTGACATGGCAAATACCCATTTGGAAAATATACCCGTTAACAAATTCAGATTGGCATGCAGAACTGATTAATTCAGATTGAATGTATCCACCTATTCACTTCACTTCACTTCACCAACTACGTCGCTGCACAAGTAGTAATTACACGATACAACCGATATAAAATACAGCAACCCACGTCGGGCATCGGACTGCTCCGTTTTTCACCGAATCAATTCAGATTGCTTCGCCTTCACCCGGATGATCTTGCTCTCCTTGTTTAATTCTTGATTCAGTAGTTGTCCTCAGACAACCAATATCTGAAGCTTCTTGCTGCAGTGACTTCCCATAGATAACAATTTGTGCAAAACTATCCAGAAGCAACCCATTGCACCTTGAGCAGTAGAAATTCGTGCGTGCTTGTTCAGTGAGAGTTTGCTTATCCAATTTGAGAAGTTCTGTGGTGCCTGAGGAGGCAAGTCATTCTGAACTGAAAAAAAACAAATCGGACATAACATAATCAGTTCCTCAACCGAGAATTTAGTTCTTTGAAAAAGAATATCAGAAGAATGGACTGGGATGATAGAAACAGCTTGACAAAGAACCTTACTTACAGAATTATGATCAATCACAATTCTGTTCAAGAGTGATGCAATGTTACATTTAAAAAAAATCAAATGAAGGTGATGGTGAAGCAAGGCTGTCGTAATTCAAATGCAAGGTCATCATAGAAGACATGCACAAACCTTGAAGAAGACATGGCACAAACCTTGAAGACGATTACAGAACATGTTATAATACTAAAATGTAATGGACAAAAGCATGTTTTAGTTATTTGAGTGCAGTCACCAGCTTTATCCAGTACGATTCTACTTTACACTATACTGCTACAATGAAAGAAATAATAGAGTTGCTAAGACTTAAGAGTGATGCAATGTTACATTTAAAAAAATCAAATGAAGGTGATGGTGCAGCAAGGCTGTTGTAATTCAAACGCAAGGTCATCATAGAAGACATGGCACAAACCTTGAAGACGATTACAGAACATGTTATAATACCAAAATGTAATGGACAAAAGCATGTTTTAGTTATTTGAGTGCAATCACCCGGCTTTATCGATGCGATTCTACTTTACACTATACCTGCTACAATGAAAGAAATAATAGAGTTGCTAAGACTTAAGAGCGAAGGCTTAGCGATTCCAATGAGATTAACTACGACCTGTCACAGCCTAACAATTTCATTTCATACCAACTTGTTAAAAACTTTTTGAATATTGCATTCCTCTTTGAGCCATTGTTTTTCATAAGCGAGTATTCCTACCGGGCATCATTGATATTGGACAAACATTATCGCCGGATGCCGGGCGAGAACTTTTTTACAGCCACTCAAATTAAGCATCGGGACGGGACTTTTGAACCCTTCTCAAAATAAGTGCCTGAGTTGTTTGAAACAAACACTACCATGTAGGTGAGCCACTTCTGATCGTCGAGGGAAGAAGGGGTCTCTATGGCGCGCATGGACGTGTAGCTGTTAGTATTGAAATCTATTAGCATTCAGCACACAGTACTGGTGGTGATTGTTACTTACAGAGGATAAAGCAAGTGGCGTGTCTAGTGCCAAAAAAGTTGGAAATGGTCAGAGTCCATATGAATCAGAAAACAGAACAAGGCCAAAAATGCTTCATGCAAATCCACTAGACACACAAAAGACACTTCACAGTTTCATGGCTAGTTCAGAAATGCAATTCACTTCATGTTTTCATCCAACTGAATGTGTATCCACCAATGACTGCATGAGATAAGAGAATAAGTACCTATTCCCATGGCAGTAGACCACATATGGGAACATTTTGCAGCTACCTAGTGCTAAGTTTGGCAAGTGTGCACCACATCTAAACATTAAACTCACCTAGGTCAAGCTACCCATTCGAACCCCCCTTAATAGTACGGCAAAAGGAAAAACAAAGTCCTAACGACTAATCGATGTCACCCAACTCCGTCGACAATCGGAACTAACCGTCCTTAACCTTGTCGTCCATCCTTTGAAAACCGAAACGATTTCCATCGACAGGGGGCATTCAAACCATCGATTACCATGACCTAACTTACCAATGTTTCTGCAAAACACACGTTAGTCACGATAATTAACATTGTCATCAATCATCGAAACCCACACTAGAGGGCCTAGATGCTTCACCCCTCATATAAATATGGGGGCAAACGTTTTGGATTACAGGAACAGTAACTCACGGGCGTCCGTCCGTCCGGACGGTGGGCCGAGCGATGCCAGCCCAAACACCATGGAGAAGCCTTCCTATCAACTAGTTGCGTTCCTATCCACTCGCTATCTATCCATCTGCTCTGTCTCCAGTCGCACGAGATGCTGGTGGCGGCCTTAGCTCCCGCCCCAGCACCAGCCACGGGAGCCCTCGTCGTCGGTCTTGCCCACCGCCGCTTCCTCTTCCATCGGCGAGCCACGGGGCCCCTTCCCTGCTCCACCGTGGAGGCGCATCCGGTGGCGACGCCCGCCACCCCTCTCACCTCCTTCGCCCGTGGTGGCACCACGCACAAGGTCCTGCAAGGTGGCGGCGCGTGCAAGGTTCGGGCCGACCGCCATCTCCTCATCCACCAGCAAGCCACGAGAACCCTCCCCCTGCTCCGCTGTGGTGGCGCCAAGCCCGTCCTCCGCTCCACTCATGGCACACTCACCCAGGATGTGGAGTAGCGCTCGCTCGCACGCAGGTGCTCATCCAGGTTGCCAAGCAGGTCCTCGCCCACGTTTTGTGTTCAGTTGTTTCAGATGTTTCAACCGAACCATTTGTATGTTGCAAAAGTAGATCGAGTGTTTCATACTTTTTAGATATATGTTTTATTGATGTTTCAGAAGGGATGTTTCAACTAGTTTGAGTCGTATGTTTCAACTGCTATTTTCTAGCTGTTTCAAAAATAGACCGGGTGTGTTTTTTAGTGTTTCATATGAAAGTTTCAAGTGTTTCAACTACCTTCATGTGTGTGTTTCATCTATTGGTCCCTGGCTGTTTCAAAATTAGATCAAATGTTGCTCCTTCTTCCACCTTTTCCTGCTTCATGCTATTGCCATGGTAGAGCCTGAGGTCAAGCTCGAGCTCCCCTCATGGCTGGCATGGCTAGCTAGCTAGTACGGGCGGAGATCGGGGGGCGTGTTGTGCGCGCCGCTGCGTGGGAGGCCGCCGTTGCTAGTTAGCGAGTTTTTGAGGGGCAGCTAGCTAGCGAGTATGTGCGGGGGTGGCTGGTAATGGCTGCCACAGGCGTTCGGACACACCCTGGTTGTGGACGTCCGGACGCTAGTGTGCCTGTTTAGATTAATCAGTAAGAACAATTTAGGGTTTTACCCTTGGCTCTCTAGGGCCGCCGTCCCGCCACGCGCCGCCCACGAAGCCTAAGTAAAATCGCATGGATGTCACAAAACTCAAGAAATCCAAACCAGAACATTACTTCTCCAGCACTGTAAAGATAAAATTGTTTGGGTCAAACAACAAAACTCATTTTTTTATGACCTAGGATTGAATGATGTTTTTTTTTTTTTTTTGAGAATGACACACAGTACAAATTATGAGACGCTCACAACACGCACGCACTCACCCCTATGAACACATTAACGCAAACCCTACCCCTATGAGCACCTCAGGAATCGATTTGAAGACCAGGCAGATCGGGAGATTCTCGAAGTCACCATTAGCGCCTGGTCGTCGGACGGAACGTCGCTACCACTTAATGCATAACGCCCGAAATCACGGGGAAAATCCCAAGAAAAGGTGCGCGAGCACCAGGGATTTGAACCCAGTGGGTAGCGCCCCATTTGGACCGCCCTACCATTGGACTACAAGCCCAGATTAAACTAGACAGGCCACTACCCAAACAGGCAATTTGACCCAGTTACGCTGGCCCGTTGACCCAGTGTGACCTTTTACCCGATCACTACGACTTGATCCCCAAGGCACTAAGGCAGCAAGCCGATTCCAATTCCAACTCCGCGCGCGGTAGGCGGGGCGACCCACTTCCGTTTCCTTCCCCTCACGCACGCGGGGCTATATTTCGCTTCCCGATCGACTCCCAGGCCATCACGCCCCCCACCTCCCGGCCGGCCGCCATCAAATTGTTAAGCAGCCAGACCCGCGAATCCGGCGTGAGAACAGAGGCTGTGTTGTGTCGCAGGGAGAAGGATCGATGTCGGGCAGGTCGAGCCGGATCGCGGTGGTGGTGGAGGACCGCTGCCGCCCCAGCAAGTGCGGCCAGCAGTGCCGCAGGCGCTGCCCCGTCAACGCCACCGGTACGTTTCAACTTACGGCACTCATCAAACCCTGTTCGATTTGATACAATTGGCGGCGTCCGGTTCGGAGCCTGGTACGCGCGGCAGGATTTTTTTTTTTTTGGAAATTGTTAAGAGCCTGCAGTAATCTGGGTGTTCATCCATGTTAACGCTTGTTTGATATGCATTCTGATCTAACCCCATCGGCCTCCCAATTCCCAATCGGTATGAGTTTTTGTCACATCGTCTGATATAGATGATCCAACGATTTCGTGTAGGACGTAGAAAGTCACAGCTAGGTGTCGTGTGTGTGAGTCTGCGGGTGGGTATATAAGTGCTAGATGCTGTATTTGAGATATGCTAAGGCATTTTTATCCAATTAGTAAACATACATCGAGGCTTGGAAGAATCCTTCCTCCTTAAAAATGAGATCAAAATCGCTGTCTCCATTCTCTAGCTCGATCACGTCAGAGAGTTAATCTCATCTCCAGCCACAGGTGTGACAGTTAATCTCATCTCCCAGCAGGCCACCAGCACACGTCAATTGGAGTGTATTTAATTAGGTGCAGGCGTGCAGCGAAACAAGCCTTTATTGTATTTCTTGCATGCACGATCCTCATAGCTACATGTAGTTAAATTTTGACTCCAATATTCTTTTCAAGACACTGTCTACTGTTTATCAATTACCATCGTTTCTCAGTTAGCTTATGTGTAATGCAAATCTTACTGAAAATTGATTGTGGGATTACACAATGATTATTTTTCTGATAGTTGAAACAACCATTACCACTCATGCATCTAGGGGCTAGTACAAAGAGGATATATCTTGAACAGCTGAACAAACCTTAGCTTTATGGCAGATTTCTTAATAAAAACCAGATTAAATTAGAATCCACATGAGCCTGCCTATAATGGGTCAAATGCACCTTTGCCACTAACTGGTTGAATATGGTTTTATTCAGCTCTATATCTAGTTTCACCATGTAGTAAATGATAGAAATCCTCTAAATATATCTAGACATAGTATATTTTACTATGTAATATGTAATTAGTGGCATGCCGACACATAATAACATGACTATGCAATATGTAATTAATCTACTCTCTTCATTCCAAATTGCAAGACGTTTTGAGTTTTTTTATATACATATATTTTGCTATGTATCGAGATATAATGTAAATTTAGATGCATAGCGAAACTTAAGCACCTAGAAAAGCCAAAATTTCTTATAATTTGGAATGGTGGGAGTAATATAAAAAGAGAGGGAAAAACTTTAGGAACAGTAGAAATCTAACAATGTAAACCTAACATTGGTTTCAATGTAGTTAATTTTTTTTAGTATGTATCGATAATATTATTAGAAATCTAACAATATTTCCTTTAGCAAACTCAGACATGCATCTATTTATTAGTTTACTGAGTGATAATTAGGAATTTCATATTGCTCTTGTTTATATTAAAACTTTATGAGATTTATTATCCACATTGATACTTGATAGGGCGTCAGTGCATAGAAGTTACACAATCATCGAAAATCTCCTTAATTTCTGAGGATCTGTGCATTGGATGTGGTATTTGTGTGAAGGTTAGATCCTTTTCCTTTTCTGATTATCTTTGAGGTATCAACCCAAGCTTGTAATGTTCTTAATAATGTAACTCCCTTGTGTTATTATATTTTCATCAGGTATGTCCATTTAATGCTATTCAAATTATAAACTTGCCAAAGGAACTTGACAAGGAGACAACACATCGCTATGGACCAAATTCCTTCAAACTTCACAGGTAAACAGATCATTCCCATCTTTGAGATACTTCAATCATATCCTTCTTTCATACTCGCACCAGCCGTTTCCTTCTCCAAATTTATAATTTTAAATGGTGTTTATCCCAGAAGTGTTTGGATATTTCATGCCACTATGCCTTTCAAATACAAAACATTTTCTCCTAGCTTTCATATCATAATCTCCTGTAGGCTGCCAGTTCCAAGACCTGGGAAAGTTTTGGGCTTAGTAGGGACGAACGGTATTGGGAAGTCAACTGCACTTAAAATTCTGGCCGGAAAGTTGAAGCCTAACTTGGGTAAATTCATGGTAAGGAAAACAGAAATTTTTTTGTTATTCATTCAGCTAGAAGTCATTGTACACTATAAGACTCTTCCCACCTATACAGGATCCGCCAAATTGGGACGACATACTGAAGCACTTTCATGGAAAAGAACTTCATAAATACTTTACCCGTTTTTTTTGGAAGACAAAATGAAGGTACATCAACTATAGTTCTAAAATATTTATCTCATAAATTAGGACCTACCAAATAAATGATAGCTGGTGTTCCGTTTATTGTCTAGTGTGTCATGTTTGTACTTTTAAATTAAACAGATACTCCCTCTATCCCTAAATATATGTCATTTTTGCTTTCGAGAAACAACTTTGACTAAATATGTATTAAAAAAATATTAATATTTATGGTGCATAATTAGTATCATTGGGAAGATCTTTGAATCTAGTTTTTAAATAAATTTATTTGGAGATAGAAATGGTGCACACATTTTCTACAAATCGTGTATCAAACTAATGCAAGACGCACACACACCCCTGGGGACGGAGCATAGTGGATAGTGGAGGCCAACCCCCCTCCTGTCTGAAATAACTTTGTTGAAACCTGCACTAAAGGAGCAGTGGCATTGTGGCAGGACTGACCTCATCTAACGGCAACAGTTCAATTCTGTAAATTTTTCTGATCCTCTTTCCTCTCTAGTTCGTAATGGTACGGACATTATAAATTGTACTACTTCCTCACAAATCTAGCATCTCCTATAGCTGATAATTTTGTGCCCCCTAATTATTGGGCACGCTCCGTCACTGCGCACACCAACAACGACAGTTATTTAGGGGACGGAGGGAGTATGGGTTTAACATCAAGTAGTCATTTTTAATCGATCTGTTAAAACTTTTCATTAGATGTTCTCAAGAAAATTTGGAAGGTGCTAATGTTATATGTGTTCTTAATATTTTTCTCTTAACTCCATTAAATTTTCTACTGTATCTGTTTTTGCTGGTCTGACCATGATTCATTCTTAGCCCACATGATAGTAATGTTTATTTGGCATAGCTATATCCAATGCTAACACATAATATTTTGAAATTAACCACTATTCTGGTGTTTCTCATGGTTATGCTTATGGCTGCATGTAGTAATAAGTAATAGCTATATGTGTTTTTCTTCTTTCTAATGCGTTTCAATGGCAGACAATTATTAAACCTCAGTACGTCGAGCATATTGCAAAATATGTTGAAGGGACAGTTGGCAACCAGCTTAACAAGATAGACAAGAGACAAGCCAAAAGATACTTTGTGTGATATTCTCGACCTGAATCAAGTAATGGACCGAAATATATCAGATCTATCTGGTGGCGAACTCCAGAGATTTGCAATAGCTGCTCGGGCTATGGAAGATGCAGATGTTTATATGTTCGATGAGCCATCCTGCTATCTTGATGTCAAACAAAGGCTGAAAGCTGCACAAGTTATTCGTTCATTACTTCAGCCCAAGAAGTAATAACAAAATTTACATCAAAGAACCATAAGTTTGTTGAAACATTTAACTCAGTCTGCAGCTGATAAATCGTTTTTTCCTCCAATTTTGCAGCTATGTAATTGTTGTGGAGCATGATCTGAGCATTCTTGACTACTTGTCAGACTACATATGCTGTCTTTATGGGAGTCCAGGAGCATATGGTGTTGTCACTTTACCCTTTTCAGTTAGGGAAGGAATCAATATTTTCCTCAATGGCTTTATCCCAACAGAAAATATGCGTTTCCGTGAGGACAAACTTACATTTAGAGTAAGTACTATTAATTGTGGTCATACAGTTCTGGAAACTAACTTATTACTTGTTTAATGGTTTTAAACCTGGTGAGTTGTTTGGTTTATCAGGTTACTGAGTCTGTCGAGGGAAAATGGAAGGTGAGACTTACCAAAGCTACAAATATCCTACCATGATGAAAACAAGATCTGGCTTCAAGCTATCAGTCACGAAAGGAAGCTTTAATGATTCCCAAATAACTGTACTGCTCGGAGAAAATGGTACCGGGAAGACAACATTTATCCGTATGCTGGTATATCTCCTTGTTATTTGTATATGTTTTAGAGCTACTGAAAATATATATTTTTAGTGGTGCAGCCCTTATCATTATTTTCATTTGAATGTATCAGGCAGGACAAGAGAAGCCAGACAAAGTAGGTGATGAAGAAGTTGATATGCCTGCATATAGTGTCTCGTACAAGCCTCAGGAACTGAAACGCAAAGTTAGCACTACCGTGAAGCCTCAGGAACGGGAACCCAAAGTTACCACTACCGTGAGAGAGCTTTTACACAGGGAAATACCTGGATCTTGCAGCGATGCACAGTTCAGATCTGATGTCATGAAACCACTGAGAAAATTGAAGAACTCATGGACAGGAAGGTTGCAAACTTTTCTGGTGGGGAGCGACAAAGGGTCGCACTTTGTCTTTGTCTCGGAAAGGTAAAAACACGATAGATTGCCCCTTATGTACTTTCCTCAGATCATATTGTTGATACAGAAGTTCCTTAGTATTACACCAGAAACTTTTTTTTTTCCTTTTGCAGAACAACTCGAATGTTCAAATATTTTAAACATATTCATGTGGAAAAATAGATATTAATATATCATACTTGCAATAACAGCAGTGTTCCTAATATTCCTAAAACATACATAAATTAGCATAAATATATCAGCCATTCAATGGATGTTTTTTAAAGATCCTCTGTTTTCTTTTTCTTTTGGTATGTGCAGGCTGCTGATATTTACCTCATCGATGAACCAAGTGCCCATCTTGATTCAGAGCAGCGCCTTCTTGCAGCAAAAGGTCATCAAAAGGTTTATCCTTCATCAAAAGAAAACAGCTTTTATTGTTGAGCATGATTTTATCATGGCAACATACCTTGCCGACAAGGTTGTCGTTTTCGAGGGAAAACCTTCTGTTGACTGTACTGCAAATGCGCCTGAATCCTTGGCGTCTGGGATGAACCGCTTTCTTTCAGTTAAGTTCTGTTTTCCTTATACCCCTGCATCTTAGTGGTAAAAAAAAAAAGGATAACTTTAACTTTCTTACCAGCATTTGCTGGCATACGCAAAAAGGTTCTTGGATATTTGAATAGCCTAGAAATAATTAGACAACTAGCAGTTTACAAATGTAGGTTGAATTTATAGGTACTAAAATATTCCAGTTTATTTCATTAGGATCTTGATGAGATGATTTTGAGACTTATGATCTTCCTTTGAACCACAGCATCTAGATGTCACTTTTAGGACAGATCCAACAACGCACAGGCCTCGGATTAACAAGCTAGGATCCACAAAGGACACTGAGCAGAAGGCTTCAGGGTGTCACTACTACCTTGATTAACGTAAGAAATTTCAACCTTTTGATTTCATCATTTGAAGTTTGACGATCAAACTTCTTCTTTTAAAAAAAAAAAAATGCAAGTTTTGATGTATCTACTTGCCTCCACAGAAAGCTTTCGCTAAGGGCACATCTACTTTTTGTGAAAGCTCCACTGGAGTCGGACAGCTCAATGCTTGTGCTATTGTGTTTATACATGCAAGCCCACTTGCTTCTCCCGGTGGTTTTGGTATGCTTGCATTGGTTTTCCACGTTTAATGATTCGCATCACACTTCTTTTGTGTCCGTCAAAACACTAACTGCCTGTCTCACTTTGATCCGCTGCTTTGCTACAGGGCATGTTTTGGAGCTTGCAAACATGAACTCGACGACCTGTCAGTTCATCTCTTTGCGTCTGCCAGTGCTTTTCGGTATGTTTGTGATGCTTCTTTTATGTTTGTGATGCTTCTTTTTTGAAACTACGAACGCTTATTCTCCCCATTCTGTCAAAACACTTATGCTTTTGTCACCTTGTATTGCTGCTTTGGCACCAGGGCTCTACGCACTTGCAGCCATGAATTCTAAGTATCGGAAAGTTGGAAACTGAAACCTTGTCAAACTATAGCTTCAGAGGTAATTTCTTGTGATTTTTAGATATTTTTAGTTTAGTTTGCCATTTTTTTTTTTTGGAAATTTTATTGATTTCGAAGGTTTTGACCACTCCTGTTCTTTTCAGGTCATTGAATAACACTTAAAGATAATAGACGTACTGGCGTGAAGCTACCTGTATGATAGTTTGAATAATTGAAGTGTTGAAGACTCAAAATACTACGCATCTGCTTCTGGGCTCCTGGCCTTATACGTTATAATATGGAAGTTTGAATGAAATTCTTATTAGTTTCAGGCCACTCTGGACTGTTCCATGGCCGGTTTCATATTCAGCTATAGCTTTATGTGTTATCTTTGAAACCTTGGGTTTTGATTTTTTGGGGTCGAGTCGTGGACTGACCAGAACAGTGTTTTCGTTACTATTATTACATGACTGCTATGATATATCTATTCAACTCAGAAACTTCAAACTGCTATCCATAGCTTTGTAGGCATAGGCACTCAAATTCTGTTCAGCGCAATGATGGAATATATTAAAAGCAAAATTCCATTTAGGACGCTGTCGCGTGGATGATACTGTTGGTTTGAGACAGTCTCTCCAACCAATAACCATGATATACTTATAGGAGGCTCAAAACTAAATGCAAGTGTAGGAACGATTCAGCAATCAAAAGGGTGAATGATTGCATAAGCTAAATAAAATTTTTCACATTTAACAAATCACTCCAAATTGATACAATACAATCTTGGCTCAAGTGACAGCCTATTGATATGTTAGTAAAACACCATAGATACTAAATTGTAATTCCAATTGATCTCAATTGTCAAAGCAAACTAGATAATAAAATTGTTAAAGTAACACAAAACATCTCTAGATATACTAAAAAAACAGATTTTGTTCTAGGCAAATGGAAAATATCTAGAAAAATGTAAAAAGCCCAAAACATTCTAATCGGTGCATAAATGTGTTTTCCTTTTAATTTTGCACGGCAAATATATGAGATGAAACAACAGGAATTGCAAGATAGATTAACGTTGAATGCTTATGCTGGCTGCGTATTATTTTTCTATTGCAATAGTTTCTAAAACAAGTTTATGCATCGATTAAAATGTTTTGGGAATTTTTCTAGATCTTCAGATATTGTACCCTTTTTTTATATCTAAATCTATTTTTAAGCATATAGAGAAAAATTCATGAGTTTTAAATATTTTTTTTGGTTGGTGTATCCGAAACTATCTTTATAACTACTAGATGATGCACTGCGCGTTGGTGCGGAAATTTTATAATGCTTATAGCAAAAATTTATGCAGCTATATTATGGCCTTGTGTTAGAAAATCATAATATGCTTGTGCAATCTTGAAATAAATAAGGTTAATGATTTAAAAAGGTCAAGTTAATTGAAAATTTATCTTCAAATGCATAAATCATGATTTCACTTCTCCCTGGTGGCGATGGAGGAGGTCCAACAGCATGAATTGCAAGGTACATTAATCTGTGCCCTAACAAATTGCTTTAAGCCCCTTTCGTGATGGAGGTGCAAGGGACAACTAATAGCGTGTGGCTTTGTGAAAGGATGACGATTGCTGCATAGGACTTGTCAAGGCAGGACTTAGATGATGTGGCTTCATGAAATTGCATGAAAATTTGGAGTGAGTTCCTCCTATTTAGATACAGTAGATAGTAGATATCAAAAGCTTGATTTATTTTTTTAGTTCAAAAAAAAAACCTTATTAAATGTTTACATTTTTAAATAAAAAGGATAAAACCCACTTCAGACCACTCAAAACTATGATAAAGAAATAATTTGAATGGTTTCAAAAATGTGAAGGGAAATTGTCTAGTTTTGGAATTTGGGAAAGAAAATTGACTATGACAATATTCAGCGAGGTAAAATAGATTTTTTCCATGCCTCTTTTGTATAGAATTGCCAATACTTCATACCATCTCCAAGAATTTCCTAAACCACTTCCAATCTTGATTTTTTTGGTAGGATTGAAAATACTCTTCAGTAGCTCATTGTCTCAACTCTCAATCTTTTCACACTTCGGAAAATCGATCGAATCGCACAAAAATATAAGCATATCGATCAACTAATCTAGAGGTGGAAGGGTATGGCGAAGAAACGGAATTAAGTATAGGGTTCGGAAAGATAATGCATACGAGAGAGAAAGTGTAAAAATAGTTGGATGACTTAAAGACAAACCAAGACTCCTTATGTAAAATTGTCTTGTATTTGTGAGGAGTAAACTTTTGAAAACGGTTAATTCAACATATGTACTCCCAAATTTTTTTTAGTCACTTGTAAAACTCATTAATTTAATAGTTAAAATAATAGTTAAATCGATAAGTTTTCCAAGTGGCTAAAAAAGTGGCAACGTATCGGATGCAAACTAACCCCTCCGTACAAACCATGCAAACTTATAATCTAGGCCATAGGATGCTAATCCAAGGGACACGAGAGGATTAGATAATTTACACTTAACTCCCGCCCTTAATCATACTTTTACAAATCCCCTCCCACCTCCCCGGTGGTTATCACCTTATACCAGTTAGAAGTTTGCATGGTTTTGCACGAAAGGGTTGGTTTACACTAGAAATGTTCAAAAAAAGTTGAGGGCACATTTGTTAGGTTGCTTCAACAATTTCTAACTAAAATCTGTAGGAATCTCCGACTATTTTTAGAACATCCTAACCATATTTTTTCTCTCAAGGTGGAAGGACGTGAGGAAGAATAAGGTGTGGGACTGAGGTCCTAATGCAAATATACGAGAGAAAAAATGTGGTGGATGGATACACATTCGTCGTATCCGCATAATTAGGTAGGGTAATATTCCCAAGGTGTTACAAATGAGGGGTACACGGTGACTTCACGGATAAAAAACGAGGGTAAAAATGCAAAGTTAAAAAAGAGTGGAAAATCATTGGAGTTTAAAATAGGGATACCAAATTCTTTTTTTTTTAATCTCGTAAAAAAAATCAAGTCCGACCCATAACCAAAGCTTGGGCTTGGCCCAACCCACTTTTTTTTTTTTTTTTTTTTTTTTTTTTTGAGATTTGGCCCAACCCAAATTGCTGAGCATCAACCAGACATGAAACCTCGCGCCGCCACCAAAATCTCCGGGGAGCGAAGAGGCGGCTGCGGCGAGTGCGCGACAAGCCGACAACGACGACGAAGGCGGCGAGGCCAGCGGCGAGAGGAGGAGGAGGGCAGGAGGCATGCTTAAGTTCCTGTCCAAGGTGGTGGTGGAGTACTGCCCTCTGGACCCGCGGAAGGCGGCGGCAGTTGAGCTCCTCGCGCAGTGCAACGGCCGCAAGGCCAAGGACTCCAACCCGGCCTGCTCCGTCGAGCTCCGCCGCCTCCCCTCCCCGCCTCTTTCTGCGGATCCCGAGTCGCAGCCGACTCTTCCGCCTCCGCGAGTGCTCGTGACCTACCTCAACGGAGCCGAAGAGGCCATCGTCGCCGCTGAGGGCGCTACGGCGCAGGGCATCCGTGACCAGATCCTCGCACGGGGCCGGCTCATCGACACGGAGCAGATGTTCCGCGACGGCGGGGAGAAGTGGCCCGTCGTCATCCCCGAGGAGGAGCTCGCCATGTCGTTCCCTGGCATCAAGGTACGGCATGTTGTTCCCTTTTGTGCGTATCTATTCATTTCGTTGAACGCCATGCTTGCGTGGGTGTTTCTTTCTACACTGCATTGAACACGCTCTAGATCATTTTTTTTTACAACAAACACGCTCTAGATCTTTTCTTTGATCGCCGTGTGTATGTTGAGGTATCCATTTGTGTTTTGCCATTGTGGACTGTGGTTGTTGCGAGCCAGTGATGTAGACATGTAGCTTGTTACACTGCTCATCGTATTGTCGAACAAGAATGCACGATTTGCTTGTCACCGGAATTTGTTACTGTTCCCTCCATTCCTAATTACAGATCGTTTTGGCTTTTTTAACACATAATCTTTAGGCATAGAGTATACCTAAGTGCATAACAAAATTATATATATAAGTGCATAGCAACATTATGGCCTAGAAAAGGCAAAATAACATATAATTTGGGACAACGGGAGTAGTTGCCTAGAATGGTATCGTCTGGGTTGGTTTCATGTTGTTTTTACCTCGAAGTTATGGTATGTAATGTACGTGCTGCTTACCTACATCTCTAGTAGCACCTAGTCACAGTTCATTATGAGCTTTGTTAAAAAAAAAAACAGTTCATTACGAGCAAAATTACAATAAAATATTGCAGTTGTATATGATACTTAGTCTAAACAAGCATGCCCGTGCAAACGTTTAATGCAGTTGCATAGTATACTTATTTCGTAAAGAGCACGTTTGTGCAAACGGTGAAATTCAGTGTCACCTGGATCGTTGGCTCTTATTCATTCTTGGAGATGTGGACATTCATGAAATTGTAGAATTTGGTTAATTTGGTTTATCTAGTTTCAAGGTCAAGTTAAAACTGAAAGGATTACAGGAAAGGCATAAAGTACCAGTTCATGGTTGAGAAAATTTTCTAACAAGCATAATTAATAAATTTATACAGCAGCACCCATAGGACCTTTAGTTCAAACTCATATATGTCCAATTTGCTGGCATATGACAAGGTTGCTCAAAAGTTGTTCAGGGCATATTCAGGATTGTTCAACTCTACTATAATTAATTTGACCCAAAATCTAGTGCAAGTTGTTTTTCTTGTCTGATTACCAGATACTGCTATGTGATTAGTTTTTACACGGCCAATTCATCTACATTTAGTGAATAATTATGCAATATGCATTCTTCATAATGTTTTCATTTATATTTGAAATTGATTAAGACAACTTTTTGTATGTAGTATAAATTGTATAATCATTAAATAAATAAGTAAACTGTATTGTATGTACCGCAATTTACACAGTTTGAGAACAAATAGGTCAAGGATGTAAATGCTCTTGATTTCTATGTGCATTTGCTAAGATGGCAAATCTTACATGGCCTAAAGTCCTAATGTGGCATTGTTAGCCCATGATGAGGTATGAGCAAGTTGCAGATCTTTGGCCCCGTTTGTTGTGGTGGGGTTTATCTAATATAAGCACAAGGTTTGCTATCCCTAACTACCACCAACAGATGGGCATAAGTGGCTAGCGGTTGAGTGGAGTCTTATGGAACCATAGATGGTGGTGCCCACCTTACTTTGGGATGGTAAAGTCAATTGTAGTGCACTGCTCATGAGCTGCATCAGCCATGCGTCCCAGCGGCGCTCTTTGTGCTCAACAGTCAAGGGTCACTCCCAGAAGCATTCATATATATCTATGCAGTGTCTTATTAGCTAATAACAGCATGAGTTGTGAGCGTCGGGCTAGGCTATTTGATCAACCTGGTATTAGAAATGACCTTCCTCGTTGTTTGGAATTGTCATTACATATAACTTGTTTTAGTATTCGTATTTACTGATTTGGAGCATACTCCCTTCATTCCTTTTTAAGTGTCGTTCTCACTTATCGAGGAATCAAAATACTCAACTTTGACCGAATATATACAAGAGATTACTAATATTTATGGTGCATAATAAGTATCATTAGATTAATCATTAAATATATTTTTATTATACACTTATTTGGAGATACAAATGTTACCAATATTATTTTTATAGACATAAGAAAGTTTGACTTGCACAAAAATCTAGGTGACACTTAAAAGGGACAGGGAGGGCGTACAATGCATATTGTCCTGTGCTCCCAAGCAACCATGCAGGATATCGCACTCCATAATCACATTATACTTGCAGCTAAAAAACTTCTTACTGCCTACTCTCGTGTGAGCACAGGTCAGTTGCTGCCAACTTGCCGCCTGCAACCAACTGTTGCCCTTATCTAGTCATGACTAAGGAGAGAGACTGAATGAGTGAAGAGTATGGGCCTCCACAATGAATGTATGTGTATGCATCATGACTACATGGAGGACTGATAACACCACACTGGTATCCACCTCATAAGGGCATGCAAATATTAAGGCTAGTGACTTGTTTGAGCATTTTACAAATTCTGTGGCTTGCACCCACCGTGCAAGTTGGTGGTACCTCAATGCAATTTGCTCAAATAAGTTTCTGGGATCAGGATTGATGCCACAAATCCATGATCTTGGTTTCTGGATCATGGTTGGTTTTTGTGGAGACTTTGAGGGGCCAATTAGTTGCATCAGATAAGATTGCAACTATTGTGTAGTTGAACTTGTTATGGCCTTGTCTCTACAAAAGGAATGACATTGACCTCTCACGTGGGATAGAAAACTCACTCCTAACGTATCCTTCTGTTATACTGCTAATTTGTGCTGCTCCTAACTGAAACTGATGTATTCCGATTCTTACTGTATTTAACCTCCCCAAAAGTCAGTCCATAACAACCTTTTGTGTGCCACTAGTATAATGCCAATTGGGTTTAGCTACGGGTGAGCATGTGACCTTGTTTCCCAATATTTTCTTGGAATTTTAATTAGGTCAAACTAAGACAACTTCTGGTGAACATTCTACATTGTTACCACAGAATTTTTGTATCAAGGTCTGTCATGTGTGATGTAGATGACATCCTCAATGAGTTTCTTTGCACATGCCTCTTTATTTTCTCAGTTATTGACTGGATTATTCTCTTTTTTTTGTTGACAGCCAAAGAAAGCTGAGGATAAGCCCCAGGCCTAGTGACCAAGTCAGAGTTTTCTTTTTTGATATAGCATGGTTAACTATGAACATTTGTACACCCACAAATGTGGTGTAAAAATATTCTGACCCCTGCCACCTAGAATGTGCGTTACTTGTTTGAAGGCCAGGTCTGGTTCAATTTTTGTTTTCCCACATTGAGGTATGCTTTCAGTTGGTGCTCTGTACTCAGTATATCATTTTTCGCTATTGTCAGCACAATATGTTGAACAAATTGACTCAGAATAAACACCTTCCATAATGTTGTGGTCTTTGAGTCACTGCTGCACGGTTGATTCGTCAGCAGTTGCTGTTGAAGCTGTTAAGAGTTGCTATAGTAGTGGGCGCTGATTTGGGACAACTGACAACTGCACAGGAGAATGAATCTGCATGATTGCCAGTTCACCCAAAGGCCATCCTGGCCTGAAAGTTCAAATTAGGTATTCAGGTGTAACAGTACTGAATTTACTGTAGTGTGTATTGTTACTGACTCACAAGCTCTAGTTCCTTTGACTTTGCGCAGATTTGAATGGTAAGTTGGTAACTGTATTTATAGTTGCAATTGCTTTGGGTCCTATACAAGGTTTGGACAAAAAAATTCAAGGTTGTTTAAGCATGTTTTTAATTAAAGAGAGTAACAAAACATGTACATGAGCAGGCTTTGGCTTACCTAAGACACAAGAACCAGAGGAACAGTAGGGAAAAAGAGAATTAGACCCTCTTACCGCCTAGAATGGGTACGCCATAGCATGAACTCAGTGGCTCGAGGGTGATGTTCTCCAATTAGCGAGGAAAGGCAGAGAAATCCCCGCAACCTCATGACTCTGAGCTTCCGAAGGGACGTCGTAACATCATTCCACTTTGCCTGGTGAGGCGTAGGCATCTTTCAACAATCAAATCTTTTAGCAAACAAAATCTCTCAAATCTTTGGGGCCTTGTTTGGATGTACTCACTTATCTCAATCCACATGTATTGGAGGTACTTGAGATACAAAATTAACTAATTTTCTTGTAATACCGTTGAATTGATGTGAATACAAGTGTGTCACGAGGTGGTGGCTGCAGCCTGCAGCTTCTGGCGTGGGCGCTCCCATGGGTGAGACTCGGCCCCAAAAACCACCACGCACCGGGGGCTCGGCCTTGGGTGCCATAAGCGAGCATGGGTATGTAAGATGTAATCTGTTGCTAATCCCTTCTCATATAGCGAGGGTTGACAATAGGTCAATGGCTGCATTGTAGAGGTAGTTTCCTTGCTACTGCGGTGCATTTTCCTTACAAGCTACTTGAGCACTTTCCTATGACCACTAGGGTTTTTTTCGACAGAGACTTGACTCCAAGTCGGTCTTCACTTAGGTAACTTCTAGGAAGGTCATTAGGGGCGATGTATGTAGTCACTTTTCGGCTATAAATAGAAAGCTAAGGGCACCCGGCCTAGGCGACTCATTTGCCTCAAGCTCTCGGCCAACCCGGACTTGGTTCGGTTCGATAACCGGCCCGAACTGAACTGGCGTGTGTGTGTGCGCGTGTGAGAGAAGAGGGAAGAGCTCATGCTCTTCTTCTACCTTGGTCGAGGGGAGAAAGGGAGCGGGCAGCGGGGAGGATTACTGGCGCAAATGGCGGTGCCAACAAGTGGTATCGAGCCATTACATCGCGCGTCCCCAGCCCGGCGGCAGCGATGAGGCGAACGATGTTGAGACCTCGGCCAGGCGAGAAGAAGGCGGAGGGAGACCCGGAGGTCTTTGGTGGCGGCGCGGAGGTGCGTCGCCGCGAGGTCGTGGTGCGGGCGGTGCGGGAAATGAGCGCGCGCGAGATTGGCGCGGCTCACCGCACCAACTACGGCGAAAGTGGGTGGTGCTCATGAAGTGGAAGCTCAAGGCGCGCCACCTCTAGGTGGTGATGACCCGGGCGTCGGCGGGAGGACGCGGTAGGTGTCGGCGATGGATGCCTCGCTTTCGTCCACCTCGTCGGAGTTCCACGAGGCGGCCCCAGGCGGAAGCGGTCGGGCGCCGCGAGGGCATGGAAGATCTTCGGGGTCGTGCTGGCGTCGGCTCGGATCGCGCCGGAAGGCGAAGATCCGGCGGCTGCGAGGAAGGACTTCAATGACGCCAGGTTCGCCACGGCGGGCGTGGAGGACTTAACCGACTTCGAGGGCTGGTGAGCGGATGGCTTCCCTCGGGAAGAAGGTGGAGGACGAGGATGTCATCTCAAAGCTGCTCGCGTGTGCCCGCCCAAGTATGCCGCGATGGCCATGACCATCGAGGCAAATGTAGACTTGGACACGGTCTCCGTCGAGGATCGTGGGTTGCCTCCGTCTACGGTGGAGGGGCGGACCAATGCCGCTTTGAGGAAAGAAGGATGATGACGGGAAGTTGTTGCTCACGAGGAGGAGTGGAACGCGCGCATGAAGCGGCTTCAGGGAGAGTTCCTCCGGCCGCGGCGAGAAAAGCCGGCGGCGACAAGGGCGGTGAGGCCGGCGGCAAGGGGAAAAAGAAGAACTACGGCCAACGCACGCTTAAGTGCGGCAAGACCGGGCACCGGGCGAAGGAGTGCCCGCAACGAAGAGGCGGAAGGGAGGAGGCCCACCTAGCTCGGGCGGAGAGCGGCGACAAGTGCGCTCCTCATGGCGTCCCTGCGCTCTGCGGGAGGAAGCGGAGGAGGTGCAAGTAGAGGAGTCCAGTTCGCGGGAGCGGTCCACCTCGATGAACCAAAGGCCGAGGTCCATCTTGGCACGGAGGGGATGAGGAGGAGTAGCGGTGGTACCTTGATTCTGGCGCCAGCAATCACATGGCCCAGGCACCGGGGCTTGTTCTCCGATCTCGACGCGGCGGTTTCACCGGCTCGGTAAGATTTGGTGATGGCTCACGGGTGGCTATCCGTGGGCGCGACACCGTTGTGTTTCGGTGCGAGAGCGGGGGCGCGACGGGCGCTAACGGACGTCTACCACATCCCCTTTGCACCGCGAACATCATCGGCAGGGCGGCCCGGGATGAGCGTGGCGGCGAGGTCCCGATCAAGAGCGGCGTCTTTCGCGGATCCGGGACGAGGAGCGAAGGCTTCTCGTGCGCATACGGCGGTCCCGGAACCGACTCTACCTTTCCCCAACTTTGAAGGTCGAAGCACCGAGTGTGTGGGCGGCGGGCGGGGCGGAGCGGGCGGCTGCCACGCACGCTCACGGCACGAGCCGGCGCCCGGGCGGCTAGAAGATGGTGCGGGGGCGCCATTATCGACCATGTCGGCGTGCGGCAATTTTGCACGGTGGGAGCGAGAGGATGCTTGTGTTCCCGGCGGCGAAGTATCCCGCGACGAACAAGCTCGGCTGATCCACGCGGACCTTTGCGGAGGCCAATCACGCCCGGCGGCCTGCGGCGGAGGAGGTACTTTCTTTGCTCTCGTTGATGATCACAGCCACTACATGTGGGTGCTACCGCTCACGAGCAAGGGCGAAGCAGCCCGGGGGCGTCAAGCGTTCGAGGGCACGGGTTGGGGGCGGGCCAGCGGGGAAGCGGCCGCGTGTGCTCCGGACGGATCATGGCGGCGAGTTCACGACGGTGGAGTTCGCCGTCTGCGCGGAAGGTAGTGTGGCGAGACACTGACTGCGCCGTACACGCCGCTTGTAACGGCGTGGTGGGCGTGAAACCCGCGATCGTCGGCATGGCGAGATCGATGATGAAGGCCAAGAGGATGCCGACGGAGTTCTTGGGGAGGCAAAGTGAAGCACGGCGGTGTTCATCCTCAACCGCTCCCACGGCGTTGAAGGGGATGACTCCCTCGGCTTGGCACGGGCGCAGTTTAAGATGTGGCATATCCGTGCACGCGATTCGGTTGTGTCGGCCATGTCCGGGCTGCAACCGGCCTCCACGGCCGGAGGGATAGGAGCACCAAGATGGTGTTCCTCGGCTGGGAGAGGTCAAGGCCTATCGGCTCTACGACCGGAGGAGCGGCAAGGTGGTCGTGTCAGTGGACGCCGTCGTCGACGCAGGCGCGGCTTGGAGTTGGGATGCGGCGGGGACGGGGACCGGAGGAGACGGCGCCCCCTCGGGAGGTTTCCAGCGTCGAACACTTGGTGATCGAGCATCGGCATGAAGCAGAGGAGGTGGTGCTGCGGGAACCGCGCGGCGGAGGCGGTGGAGCCGCCAAGTCCTGCACGGCGAGGCCCTAGGATCTCAGGGCTCCCAAGCAACACCGGAGGGGAGCAGGCCGGTGGTGGCGTGGAGTCGCTACACCGCCGAGCAGCGTCGAGTTCGTGGGCGCATACCACGGCGGCAAGGAGTTGAGATTCCGCCGGGTGGATCACGTCATTGGCGATGCGAGAGGTGCGGGGTTGGCCTCTCGGGACGCGATGATGACCCGGGCTGTTGCTATTTAGCGCGAGGAGCCGGCGACTTTCCACGGTGGTGGAGAAGGATCCCAAGCGGCGGCGTGCCATGATCGAGGAGATGGGTTCCATCGGGGAGAAGCGACACATGGGAGCTGGGTCGATCCGCCCGATGGGATCTTGGCCGATCGGGCTCAAGTGGGTGTACAAAGGTGGCCAGCGGCGAAGCGCCATCGTCAAGCACAAGGCGCGGCTCTTCGCCCATGGATTCATTCAGCCGTGAAGGGATTGACTTCGAGGAGGTGTTCGCGTCGGTGGCCCGCATGAGTCGGTGTTGCGCTATTGCCGCGGCGGCGAAGGGCGGCGGGTCCACCACCTCGGCGTCCAGTCGGCGTTCCCCCGAGCGGGGGAGTTGGCATAGGGTCTTCGTCAAGCGGGGCGTCGAGCTTCATCAAGGGGGGGCGGAGAACAAGGTTCTCCGGCTGCGGAAAGCCCTCTATGGTGCGGCAAGCTCCGCGGGCGTGGAGCAAGCTGGCTTCGGCGCCACCATGGGCTGAGCTCGGAGTTCACACGGCTGCGCCACCGAGCATGCCGTACACGACGGCGACGGGGGAAGGAAGAGCTCATCGTCGGCGTGTGCGTGGATGACTTGGTCGTCACCGGGGCTCGGGCGCGGGACATCGATGCCTTCAAGCGTGAGATGGCGGCTCATTTCAAGATGAGCGATCTCGGCACACACTCTATTACCTCGAGATCAAGGTGAAGAAGGGGAGGACCTCCTTCATTTGGGAGGCAGCGGGCTTATGCGAGAGAAGGCGATTAGCGGCGGCATGGCGGGTTGCAAGCGTCGCGCGACCCCGATGGAGGAGAGGATCAAGCTCTCCAAGAAGAGCACGACGACGAAGGTGGACGCGCGCGCTCTACGGAGTATCATTGGCGGTTGTGGTGGCTCATTCATACCCGCTCGGACCTTGAGTTTGCGGTGGGCTATGTGAGCGATTCATGGAGGATCCTCAGGAAGATCACTAGGTGGCGGTGAAGCGGGTGCTGCTTGTACATCGGGGGACGCGGAGTTTGGGGATTGTCTTCCCGGGGTGGCGGCCTAAACTTAAGGGCATTATGCGACGCTCTCGCCAAAGGCCCGGTGAGGGTGAGCTTGAGCTCACGGCTTTCGCTGATGCGAGACATGGCGGGCGACATCGGCGGCCGGGCGGAGCACCTCGGGTGTGTTGGTCTTCCTCGGCGCCAGTGCCAATCGTTTAGCGATCTCGAGGCGAGAAGACGCTGGTATTTGTCGACTTGCGAGTTGAATACGTCGCGGCCAGGCCACGGCGGCGTGCAGTGAATGCAGGCCGGCCGATTCCGGGCGAGCTAAGCGGAGAAGAAATCCGTCGTCGAGCGCGATGGTGGACAACAAGCCCGCCATCGATTTGCGATTGCCAGAACCCCGGCCCGTCACGTCCGAGCAAGCACATCGGCGATCAATTTTCACTTCTTGCGTGATTGTGTTGATGAAGGGAAGCTGGTCATCGAGTTCGTCGAACGGTCGGCGGCTCGACATCCTCACCAAGTCACAGGGGCGCCTTAGGTTCACGAAGCTAGGCGGAAGATTGGCATGGCCGAGGTCAAGGATTAGTAGCGGGATTAGGGGAAGAATTGTAAGATGTAACTCTGCTAATCCCTCTCATATAGCGGGGTTGACAATAGGTCAATGGGCTGCATTGTAGGGTAGTTTCCTTACCCGGTGCATTTTCCTTGCAAGCGCAGCACTTTTCCTAGCGACCACTAGGGCTGTTTTTAGCGGGAGACTTGACTCCAAGTCGGTCTTCACTTAGGTAACTTCTAGGAAGGTCATTAGGACTGATGTATGTAGTCATTTTCAACTATAAATAGAAAGTTGTTAAATAAAGCATGTTAATGTTGAGACTCGTGCGGGCGTTGGGCGTGTGTCGCACTCCGACTCAAAAGCGAGAGGTTCCTCCCTCCACACCATTTCATCTTATCCCCTCCCTCTCCTCTCCTTCGCTCGTCAAGTCGTCAACTCTCCCCCGCTCCGCAATTCTCTCTTGTGCTTGGCGCCGCCACCCCTCCCTTGCTGCGCCATCTCAAGTACTTGAGGCCGAGCTACTCCTCTCTTCCTCCGAAATGGGTGCCCTCTTCCCTCGTGCTCCCTTCCTCCCCACCCGTCCACGGCCTCTACCGCAGCCTCCATGTACCCGACATGAGATATGGCCCCCCCCACCCCAACAGAGCCATGGGCGGCGGCGGCGGCTCCGACAAGGTAGGTAATAGAGGGATGCGGATCGAGGGCTGGTCCTCATGTGGAATTTGATCCGAGCTCTCCTCCATCCCTCAGCTCCTCGTGCTCCTTCACCCGACCGACCGACCATAGTAGCTCCTCTCGATGTTGCAACCATGTTGCAAAATATTTTATTTTGTTGTTGCATTACGCTTCAATTTGATGTTGCAGTATGTTTTTTCAGTTGCTTTGATCTCATGGTGCAGTAGTTGCTTCCTTGTTGTTTGAGTCGTCTTGTTGGTGTTGTTGCAGTAATATACTATTGGTGTTTTCAACTGTTGTTCTATGTTGTTGTAATAATATATTTCATGATGTTTCAATTTCTTCATCCCAATGTTGCATCTATGTTGTTGGAAGTGTTTCCCGGATGTTGCAATAGTCCATTTCAAGATGTTTCAATATGTTTTAGATGTTGCAACGGTCGATTTTGGGGATAGAAGTTCCACATCATCCCTTCTTTGCGCTCAACATACACACGAACACGAGTGTAGAGGTTCCAGATCATCCCTTCTTTGCGCTCAACATACACACGTACACGAGTGCTCGTGCTGGGGCAGGACATGCAGATGCAGGGGCTTGGGCGCATGTCCTGAATCCTGATGATACACGTTAAGGTGGGGAAAGCGCTCGTGGGCGCGCTCGTGCAGGAGGGGGTGGCAGGCGTCCGATGGAATTTACCCCATCGTCCGAGCAGCAGCAACACCCCTATGCAGGAGGTAGAAATAACCCCAACAGAAATTTGGAATGAGGCCTCAGGGTTTTTAGGGCTCAAGCAGGGGCACGGTTGAGCCTCTGGCTAGTATCTGCATGTTTTGGAGGATAGAGAATGATGAATGAAGGCTGTTGTTGAAAGAACCAGCTCCGAAGATTTCAAGGTACCAGAGATGCTTCAGATTGCCAACTGAGGTCGGTTAGTCGCTTTCAATAGATTGGGCTGCTGTAGAACTTCTCTTGCTCTTAAGAAAATACATATACATACATAGTCATAGTCATGTAAAAAAAGATGAACACACAGAACTTGACGTCAAAACACACACCGGAACACCTCCCTTCCCTTCCTAGATGTAGAATGCAAATCCGTCGAGATTCGAGAACCATGGTGTCTGCTAGCTATGCACTTTGAAGCAGCTCAATGATGGGAACAGCTTCAGCAGGTCATCCCGGCTCCTCCTCTGTCAAACATGTCCAAGTAGAAAAATGACAAAGAAAAAAACTTCCAGAACTAAAAGTATAGATACACATATCATCAAACAGCATCATGGGAAACAAACGGTTGCGTCTTGCGGTGTGATCAATGCTTAAAAGTGTAGTTACAGTGACTTCGAAATACTCACCTTAATACCTATGCATCCATTTACATCGAGTGTTGTGAGGCTAGACGAGCATGATTTTTGACAGAGCCTCGAGGCATGCATCAGTCACCCCAACTATTCCAAACAAACTGCATGGATGCAAAACAGAACATACATTTAAGCACGATGAATGCCTATCTTCTTTAAGAAAAATACTACCATGTTACCTTAACAGTTCGAGGACCCACAACCTTAGCAATAGCCACAATGCCAGCATCAGTAACACGTACACACCTGTCAGATAGTAATTGCAGAGTTTAAATACGGGTGAATGGCCCGGTCGCGAAAAAAGTAATTGCAGAGTTTGATACACAGAATCTTATTTGACTGAGGGAAAACAGGAGAAGTTTGCTCCTCATGTACCAAGTCAAATTGAGAGGTATGTTAGACATCCACATCTTGATATGCATGTAAGACCATCGTCCGTTAGATTCTAGAAATCCAGTATCAGTAAATTATGGGAAAAAAAAATGGCTTGAGAGAGATCAAAGTAAATAAGATAACAGTTACACAGGCACCACATAGGTCTAGAAATGTAAGATTACTTAATGATCCTATCTCCTTATAAACCCTATCAGTAAAACTGCATGAAAATGAGGTAAGTGGTTAGATACCCTATCCATAGCTAGACACAGCTGCTATAATATAATTTTTTCTCAAATTTACCTCGAAAGGGCATAAAGGTTTAGGCTTTCAAGTGAAGAACATTTCAGAAGAACTTGTTTTAAGCCCATCATCTGTCAACTTAAACACACCTGGACAATTTAGCACACACAGGAACATTTACGTATCACATTCTACTTCTACCCAAACCGCAAAATTTGAGAGAACAAAAAGATGGGTAAGCACTAAGACACACATTAAATTACTTGTTTTGTGGATGGATGTATTCAGAAATCTAACCATACCTGGTTATGTTCAATTTCTTTAGTTCTTGGTAATTATTAGCAATCAGCTGCATTCCTTTATCTGATATACTCTGCAATTGCAACAACCAAACTTATAACTTGAATCATTGTTATAGCAGATATATGAAGGTGCAATATATATGGTTGATGGAGCAAAAAAGACAAAAGAAAAAATTGGTAATGAGAATGGACATTGCAAATGATCATCATATACATTTAAAATAAACTTCTAGAACAGTATGTCCCTGTCGGTTGCTTCAATATTCAAGAAAAACAACATAGGAAACAACAAAGTGCTATAGAACAAAAAAAACATGCTACCTTACAACCACTCAAGTTGAGGTCCACTATCTACTTGCAGTTCTTTGTTATGTGCCCAATGCTTGAGTCTGTCAGTCTAAGGCAGCAAAATGTCCAACAATGAAAACAAATTCAGATTCACCAAAAGTAAAACATTGAGTAAGAAATATACCCTACAATCCAATAGATAGAAGGCGCTGCAGATTAGGACAAAGACTGGTAACAGCTTCAATTCCTTTATCAGAGATCTTCTGACATGCATTTAGGTTTAGGAATTCCAAATTTTCAGTGAGATGCCACTCTGTAATCATTGCATAATGAACATTAGAGTTGAGAACATCATATTTAGATTTATTTAAAAGTACAAAATGGGAGCAAAGCTTGCCATTTCTTTTAGATGAACAAAATGTTGGTCCTCAATGTCTTGAGCAAATTCAAGGTTTAGTACTTTGAGAGGCGATACCTTGCCTAAATAAAGAATGGAACAATATATTATCAAAAGTATTCAAAACAGGACAAAAATGTGAAAGCATAACAAGTGTAAAAGGCAAAAAATAGCGACAGGCTTCTGCCCCAAAAATGTACATAGTATTATCAAAAGCGGACTATCAAGAATTATGGTTACCAGTGAAAGTGCTGAAATAAGTCGGTCTCAGCATTCTTCATCTCCCGTAGATCAAGTGCCTGCATTTTAACAGTGAAGGCTGAAGAGTAATCGTAATATTACTAAAAAATCAATTAGGACACCAGTAAATGCATACAGAGCACAAATCAATATTAGGCAGCTTAAGCATCACATTAAAAGTGACCATACTAATGCATCAAGTCAGTGTGGATGATGAGCAAGCAGCTTTGAATTAGTACCTACCTACTTTTGTTATTACAAAGTGCTGGACCTGGTTAGAGGGTTAGCGTGAACTCCACAAATTGAATTCTGACCACAGCAGGCCAAAACACATGAAAGTCCCGTGGCTGCTGAATTATAGCATAATAATAACAAGAGTTCCAATAAAAAATTAATTATACCAGAAATTAGAACCCAATATCACAAACTCGTGTGTGCAACATAACAGGAAAATGCCTGCCAGCACCATTGTTCGCCAAAAAAAGAGCAACTATGCTGCATCATCATACAATCAGACAAACTGCACAACAGGTGGTGACAAAACACACAACATCGCCCAGTTCCACCCAAAGAGGATGGCAATCAGTTGGACAACTTAGAAAACAAAAGCAGAGCATGCTTTAAGAACAAACTGATGAAGCATCCCTCTGTGATCATTTGTAATGCTTGCCATTAATCTCTGTTGGACAAGTTTATATCAGAAGAAAAGTACACAAGCTGATGATTGAAGGTGTGGACACGAGGAGGCTATTGATGGAGTGAAGTCAAGCAAGTCAGGTAATGCAGTTGGTTCTTTGTTAACTCAGGTGCAGCGGTCGGTTAAGCAAACTTTCCCCTCTTTCTTCGTGTGTAGCTGGTGTCTGAGGCAATTTCTAGCTGCTTGGGGATGGAATAGTCTGTATGGTTTTGCTTCTGTTTTTCTGTCTCTAAACCTAAATGTTTCAGAAATTTCCATTTTTCTTTTCTTATTGAAATGAGGTTTGCCTAACTTGGGCCAGACTACGGGAAGCGAAGCGCTTAAACATCAGAGCAACGATTCCAATCTAAGCCAGCTAAACCGGAAGTTAGGAGGTTGCCAGGCGATGCGCACTCCAAACCTGGGTTGGCGACGAGGGCACGGTAGCACCACGGGCTGACGAAACGCAGCGCGCATGCGTCCGCAGCGGAAGGCGCGGACCACCAGTTCCATCACCCGGCACCGTCTCCGGCACCATATGCCTCCTCGTCCGCCGCCGGCGCCGTCCTCGGTCTCGGGGTCGAGGGGGCCTCGCTCTCGCTGGGAAGCGTGGGAAATTTTGTTTCGCCCTGACAGGATGTCCCACAAAGCTTGTTTAGGCACAGTTCAACCTACGTGCCATTATATCGTACATTTTAAAGATGACTCTTTTTAAATTCATTTTACTATAATTTTTTGTCTCGTAAAGCCCTCTCTCTAACTTTGTACACATCATCTTCCGCTAATGCCACATCACCTTTATTAACTTTCAACTTATAATGCAACATCCCATAATAAGAAAGCACAATTACTATTTTTATTTTTATTTTTATTTTTTTTATTGAATTATTTTATTGCACGTAACCACAATGAAATAAAGAAGGATACAAGGTAATGCATATATATATATATAGAATATAGATAAAAAGTTGTGTCATTATACGGAATATTTATCTTATTAGGAATTATACACAATGTATCCCCATATATTGTTATTGTTTTGTTATACATCTTATGAATGGAAATATAATCCTTTTAAATTTTTATTGGATTATTTTATTAACACCTTCAAGTTTAGTGAAGAGTGATGCAAGTATGAAGGTCTAATTCATATCTACAATACTTATATCTACTATCTCACTTATTCCTATGCATTTTTTCTGCCTCTAGGAAAAACCACGTCCTTATACAACCCTCCGATTTAAAATCAACGGTAAGAGGTTTTCCACTGCCTGGAGCCTTCCACGAGAGCTCCTACCCCATCCAGCCCTCGACGATTTTCTTCAGTACACCGCCCGTCTCACCCGCCGTCTCCAAAAGTCTTCATCTCCGTCTCCGTCTTCGTCGCCTCTGTCCCCACCCCCTCCTTCCTTGCCGTCTCCCGTGGCCATCTCCCTCCACGCTCGCCGCAAAACCGCCTGGCCGCCCGCTCGCCTCCCATTCCGGCTGCTCCCAGGTCCGGTGGCTGTGGCCGTGGCTGCCCCGCTGAGCGCCGCCCGCACGCTGCCCCGGCGTAGGCCATCCTCACCCCTGCCCTCCGTTCAGAGCAGGCCTTGCACCAGCACCCTCTTCTTCTTCGTGTGCACGGTAGGTCCTTCTACGCCTTTGACGTGCTCGA
>JADLZK010007549.1:0-184409 GCA_015847255.1 Hyparrhenia diplandra
TTTGAACCTTTCCTCCGAAATATATCAAACTCGTGCTGATTCTATCCCCAATTCTCAGGCTTCCCTACCCTAAATTCCGTCCAATTCAGTTATCCGTTACAACCCGATCCGGGTTGTGACAAATTGGTATCGGCTCCCTTCAATTTGGGGCACGCTTTGTGGATTTCGATTTGGCTCAAGAAGGCGGCATCCAAGTTGCGAGACCGAGATGGCGGCCGTTGGAGGATTTGTCCACCAAGTTCACCGAGATGTCCACCAAGCTCGACTCCATCGGTATACCACCCAAAGGCAAGGACCTCGCAGAGCATGATGAAGGCAACGCCGACTACATCCATGCTCGGCCAAGGAGCACTGGCGATGCGAGCAAGGTGCTCAAGGAATTGAATGACCAAACCGAGGTCTTGGCGTCGTCGATCCGCGACAACACATCTCAAATCGACTACCTGCGGGCGCCGAGCCCTTCCCGAAGCGGCGAGGAGTTGTCGCCCGGTCGGTGTGTTGGGCGGCTTGCCCAAGCATGCCGGTGCGGGAGGAGCTCTTCCTTCTTTGGGTGGGGCACCGCCTGCCGCTCCCACCCCTGGTCGGACAACCCTTACCCGCGAGGGGTTCGACCTCAACGTCACGCCCGCCCTCGTCCCCCGTCCCGGCGTTTGATGCGGTTCCGACCCAGCGGGAGTGGGCGCACTTCCCGCGGCGAATCCAAGGATTCCGACCGGGCTGCACGACAATCGCGCACGCGTCGATGACCGATTCACGACCCATCTCTTCGCCCACCGCCATTCCCCAAATTAGAGTTTCCCAAATTTGAGGGTTCAAACCCACGCTTATAGAGAGACCACCGTGTTATGTATTTCGAGGTGTATGTTGTTCATCCCGCCTTGAAGACGCGATTTGTCGCTCGAATTTTGTGGGTCTTTGCGAAGACTTGGCTTCATATGATTGAGAGGCGTGGTCATGTTCATGATTGGTCCCTATTTGTGTCGGTTGGTGTTCGACAAGTTTGATCGGGATCAAGATCCTCCTCCGGTATTTCAAGCAATTTGAAGCTCTTTCGTCGGCCGATATCGTCAATGAGTATACTCTCGAACTTTGAACAGGCTGCTCATAACCTGCTATTGTATAACCCTGCTTATGATGAAACATATTTTGTCAATTGATACATTGCTGGGCTTAAGCAGGACATTAGAGCTACTTTGGTGTTGCATAGGCCAACCCGATGTGGATACAGCTAGTGCTTTAGCTATGTTGTAGGAGACTGAGATAGCTAAGTGCAGGGGCAAGACATTCAGATACAACAAGTTTCAGCAGGATAAGAAGGCACCTGAAGCTGATGAGCCCAAGTTACCTACTGGACAGCCTGGTCAGGAGGACAAGTTGACTCAATTGAAACAGTTTAGGAGGGCTAATGAGTTCTGCTTCAAGTGTGGAAACAAATGGGCTAGGGATCATAAATGTCCAGCTCAGGAATCTCTTCATGTTCTTCAGGAAATATTAGATGCAGTGGACTCTGATGATGATTCTGATTATACTCCTGATGCTGATGCTCTTACTAAGACAGTAATGTCAGTAGGTCAGGACACTAGCTCTTATCAGACTAAGAGAAAGACTATGAAGTTCTGTGGTAAGATTGATAATGCCAATGTGTTGATTTTGGTGGAATCAGGCAGTGTTTCTTCTTTTATCAGTGATAAGCTGGTCACTGCTTTGGGCCTAGTCAGTACTCCTTGTCTTCCTGCTACATTTACTACTGCTGATGGTAGTCCAATGGTATGCTCTCAGCAAATAACATCCTTGAAATGGAGTGCTCAGGGCCATGCTTTCACCACTACTGTGGGTGTGTTACCCTTGCATTGCTTTGATATGATTTTGGGGGCTGATTGGTTGGATGAATGCAGCACTATGTGGGTCCATTGGGCAAAGAAAATCATGAGGTTTCATTATGAAGGAAGGAGAGTTGAGTTATTTGGTATCTCAAACAAAGTTGTTCATTGTGAAGAAGTTTCTGCTTCTACTATTCATGCTCTTTGCTCTTCTGATGAAGCTTTATTCTGTGTCCATGTCAAATTGTTTTCTGATGAGGTGGTTTTACGCCTGGACACCCGGACTTCGTTGCGATCCGGGAAGGTATTCCCCGGAGTTGCGAGAGGTGCCTAGGGTCATTGTGGAGTTGTTGAATCAGTACTAGGCATTGTTTCAGGAGCCTACTACATTGCCACCCAGAAGACCTTTTGATTATCACATTCAGCTGTTACTAGGTGCTACTCCAGTGAATGTGAGGCCTTATAAGTATTCCCCCGCCTAGAAAGATGAGATTGAAAAACGATTATCAGAAATGCTGTCTAATGGAATCATTAAACCCAGTGTCAGTCCATATGCCTCACCTGTTCTCCTTGTTAAGAAAAAAAAAGATGGCACTTGGAGGTTCTCAGTGTCGACTATAGGCATCGAATGCTCAAACCATCAAGAACAAGCATCCAACAATGCCTATTGTTGAGGAGTTGATTGATGAGTTAGCTGGAGCCAAATGGTTTTCTAAACTTGATTTCAGGGTAGGTTATCATCAAATCTGCATTCATCCTGAGGACACTCATAAGACAACTTTCAAAACACATAATGGGTTATATGAGTTTTTGGTAATGGCATTTGGCTTGACTAATGCACTGCTACATTTCGAAAGTGTTATGCACCTCATTTTTTTGCCGATCTTCTCGTAAAAGGGGTTTTGGTCTTCATGGATGACATTCTCATTTATTCCAAGACCTTGGAAGAGCATGTTGTGTTGTTGTAGCAAGTCTTTGAGATTCTCGGCTAAACATCAGTTTCTGATCAAGCTTTCTAAGTGTTCTTTTGGCACACAAGAGATTGAGTACTTGGGCCACTATATTTCAGCACAGGGAGTTTCTACTGTGGCAGCTAAGGTGACAGCTATGCAGAATTGGCCAGTGCCCAAAAATGTCAAGGAACTCAGGGGATTCTTGGGTTTAACTGGTTATTATAGAAAGTTCATCCAAGGTTATGGCCTCATCGGTAAACACCTCACCGAATCTGTTGAAGAAAGGAGTGCCTTATGTCTGGACATCTCAGGCTCAGTTGGGTTTCTCTACCTTACAACAAGCCCTGACATATACTCCAGTTTTAGCTATTCCTGATTTCAGTAAGCCCTTCATTCTTGAAACAGATGCTAGTGATGTTGGCTTTGGTGCTGTGCTTATCCAAGAGGGTCATCCTGTGGCTTATCTCAATAAGGTTGTATCCTCTAAAAATAGAGCCCTATCCACCTACGAAAAAGAATGTATGGCCATCATTCTAGCTGTGGATAAGTGGAGGTCCTACTTACAAAGATGCTCCTTTCATTATTAGGGACCGATCATCAAAAGTCTTCTCCACTTAACTGACCAGAGGATTGGTTCAAAAATTCAGCAGAAAGCTTTGTTGAAGCTGATAGATTTGCAATTTACAATCCAGTATAAGCAAGGTCATCTAAATCTAGCTGCTGATGCTTTATCACGGTGCCCTCCTGTTAACTCACTTCTGGCAGTATCAATGTGTAATGCTGCCTGGGTGGACAATGTCAAGGCTGGCTATGCAGATGATCCTCAAGCTCTGCAGATCCTCAAGGCTCCAGTGGGGGATTTTTCTATCCATGATGGGCTGATTAATCATCGAGGCCAAGTTTGGTTAGGCTCCAACCGTCTGGCTCAACAGCATGTCTTGCAAGCTGTTCATTGTTCTGGCATTGGGGGTCACTCTGGATTCCTGGGGCAAAGGTGCAACATGTCAAGAAGCCTGGTCTGTTACAACCTCTTGACATTCCTGATCAAGCTTGGTCGGTTGTCTACATGGATTTTATTGAAGGCCTGCCCAAGTCCAACAGGTTTGACACAATTGTGGTGGTGATCGACAAATTTACCAAGTATGGGCATTTCTTTCCTCTGGCCCATCCATTCTCAGCTCTGTCCGTTGCTCAGGCTTATCTTGATAATGTTTATAAGCTGCATGGCTTACCAATGAAGATAATTTCATATCGTGATCGAATCTTTACTAGTGATATTTGGACTGAGCTCTGGAACTTGGCAGATACTAATCTCTTGCTGAGTACTTCTCATCACCCTGAAACTGATGGACAGACTGAACGCCTCAATTAGTGTTTGGAGAATTTCTTGCGTTGTACTGTTAACTCTTGTCCAAAGCAATGGAGTAAGTGGCTCTCAGTGGCTGAATTGTGGTACAACACAAGCTTTCATTCTGCTCTTGGCATGTCTCCTTTCGAAGCCTTGTATGGTCACAAGCCCAAGCTCTTTGGTCTGAACAATGAATTACAGCTTCACTGTCCAGATTTGGAATAGTGGCTTCTGGAGAGGAATTTGTTGTCAGATGTCATCAAACACAACCTGGAATGTGCTCAGGTTCGGATGAAAAAATTTGCTGATAAGCAACGATCAGAAAGGGAATTCAATGTGGGGGATTTGGTTTATCTGAAATTACAGCCTTACATTCAGAGTTCAGTGGCTCCTCGCTCTAACCATAAGCTGATATTCAAGTTCTATGGTCCATTTCCTATCCTGGCAAAAGTTGGCAATGTGGCTTACAAGTTGGGGCTTCCCGAGGGTTGTAAGATTCACCCAGGCCATACATGTTTCACAACTTAAACGCCATGTGCCTCATACGTTCGTATTGAAGATGACATCGGTCAGTGCCGGTTGACCCAACTGTTCCTTCTCGGCCCGATTGCAAATTATGTCTTCTCGTATGGCCAAATTGGGAGCTTCTTCAGTAATGCAGCTACAGGTGCGCTGGTCCTCTCTACCCGAGTATCTCACCACATGGGAGGAAATCAATGATCTTCGTCGTCGCTTCCCTGACAGTCCAGCTTGGGGTCAAGCTGGTTCTTATGGGGGAGGCAATGTCAGATACTGCATTCGAAGTGTGATTGGGCTACATTCTAAGTTGGGCCGCTTTGGTCTTGTAATTGTTGGGCCGAGGCTAGGATTCTTTAGCCTGCTAGTATGGTAGCGAGTATAAGTAACCGTCGTCTAGGCGTCGTCGCGGATCATCGATCATTTGAACTCGTTGTATCTTTGAACCTTTCCTCTGAAATATATCAACCTCGTGCTGTTCATGCTGATTCTATCCCCAATTCTGTGCTTCCCTACCCTAAATTCCGTCTAATTCCAGATTATCCAGTTACAACCTGATCCGGGTTGTGACAAAGGGACCCTCGGACGATGGATTTTTCTGGTTTGTAAAAATCTCGCGAACTAGCTCATCCATGTCTGAGATCAGCAAGACTGACTAGCCTATGAGTAGAGCCAATCTGATGCCCATTCCCCGTCTGAAAAACTCGGGAACTCCTTCTGAGATGACCTGTAGGGAAGAGACACAATGAGGTTGCTCTAGGGATTGGCACGACCACCAAGAATGCAAATGATTCTCGTTGAGAGATGAGCCAAACAACATCTCCAAAGCCTATTCCACAAGTTTTCTACGACAAAAAAAAAAAAAAAAAAAAAAAACAAGTTTACTCCAAATTGGACTCAACTCGATTGGACTCCATCGGTTTGCCCAGTTTCCAAACCTGGCCTGGCTCGATTTGGAATCCGGGTATGCCGGTTTTTTTTAATAATAAAGTGTACCTCTATATTAATTAAGAAAGATAGAAAAGTATAAATACTGGGGACACTGTGAAAGAAACGGAGGACAACCGTCCAAACCAACATACATAACCAAAAACTTACGCCCGACGAACGCCGACTCCAAATGTTGCAATCGAACCCATAGGCGAAAAGAAGCTCCACCGCACAATGGCTTTGATGTGGATCGCCGTAGATGCTCAAACGCTCAAATGAGCAGAATTTGTTCTTGAACGCCCATATAGGTTAGGTCCACACCTTGAACTCCGTCGACCTTGGATGCGGGCTCGCTGGCGGCGACCACCGCTGGCCGCTACGAGCTTGATCCATCCTCCTGTCATCCACAACGTCTCCGCATCCACCATACCCTTAAAATACATGGCCCCGCATCCACCATACCCTTAAAATACATGGCCGACGATTTTGGTTATAATGCCCAAAACCTCTTTTATTGCTTCTAACTCTGAAATAAATTAATCCAAATATATTTCTCGATCGTCTTGACAAGGAACTTAATGATGGAACCCGTTACACTTGTGATCGGCATGCTTTGCTGTCAGTAGCAGCATTGAACCGCATCACACCGGGAACAGATCAAGAGAAAAGACGGGATAAAAAAGGAGAGGCTGGTGGAAACAAGACTCTCGTCGCTGGCGCAGGGGAGGGGACAGTCAGATTCGATCAGTAAACTGCAAAATTTTGTACTCAGATAACTACTCTTTCCTTGATCCTTGTGCTTTGCACATAAAACGAAGTCAACCGATAATAATGCCAAGGTTCATGTACCTTGATATACTAGCTGTTTGCACATGCTAACTTGGGAGCCTATAAATAGCACCAAATGACTTTAGCACCAGCTGAGAAGCTGCTTATCTACCACATCTTGCTTCATACTAGTAACTTCCTCCTAAGCGAGTTGTGGATCCACACAAAGATCACAAATGGCTTTGCTTGCCTCCGCTCTTAAGGCAGCCGTTGTCGCTGCCATTTGTGTGGCTCTGGTGGTGAACTGGGTGGGAGAACCAGCACAAGGGTCGCCATCCTGCGCCTTTCATCGTTGCATCTCGGAATGTCCTTCCAAGTGCAACGCGACAGCTGCGAGCAATTGCGAGAGTGCCAAGGGCGCAGATTTATCGAAGTGCTTGAACGGCTGCCATACGGGCTGCCCTATGAGCTGCCCTACATGCGACTGCAACAAGGAATGCGACAGTTACTGCAAGACCACACCAGGCCCTATATACAAGGCGTGCTTGTCTGCAAAGTACCAATCGTGCAAGGACTCCTGCGAAAAGCGCTGCAAGGGAGAATAGCTAAATTCTGGCCGGCGACGTGTTATTACGGCGCTGCATGCTCGAATGGATGGGGTTTATATGCATTTTTGTGGGTAGTTTATCTGCATAGCATGGGTCAAGTAGGACTGTAGGAGTCCAGCGTGTTTTAGATTTGGGTCCTTTGCTTATTTGTTTTTAGTAGTTATGATGTAAGAGTGTGAATTATGCATGGACGACGATGATATAGTCAAGTCCTCACTCCTTACAAGTTTAACATTTTTTTTCTTTATTGGAATAAACTCTATGGTTCGTTGCGTAATTGTTGATTAATGTTGATTCCTTGCTTTCCCAGACCACCACCTTTTTTTTTCCATCATTCCTTGTGCCAATTAAGGGCTCGTTCGGTTGCCCCAGGAATGGCCGGAACGGGCTCTATTCCAGGCGGAACGAGCTGGGCCGGTTTGTAACCTGGTATGGGCCGGAATGATTGTTCGGATAAGGCGGCCTGGATTAGAAACGGACCTGGTTCAGCCTCATTCCGCTTCCTTCCGGCTCGGAACGAAGCCTGACCTCCGACCCTCGGGCTCCAATCCGAGTCGCGTGCGAGACGCGAGACGAGGCGCGCGGCTGGCGGCGCGACGAGACGGCGTGGTGGCCCGGCGGCGCACCGACGGCGACAGTCCTCCCATCCGGCGTCCACTCTCCCCGCTGCCTTCTCTCCGGTAAAGCATCGCTTCCTTCCCTCTCCCTCTAGGTCTAGGTAGGTCTAGGGTTCTTGGTACTGGGAGGCCTGACCAGCAAGCGCAGCGACGGCGGCGGCGTGCTGGCCAAGGTGGCTGAGTTCGTGGGGCGGCGGCGTGCTGCGGTGCTACCCGCTACGCTGCTATTGCCACACGCAGGACGCACGAAGCACAGGCACAGGAGCAGCCGCTCGTAACGCGGTGTCGCCGTCCGTCCATGTGTACACAGGGCTCTAGATCCGGCAGATGCGCGCGCGATCGATCGATCGATGTGTTGTCCATTCGTTCGTCGCTCTGTCTCTCACTCAGACAAGCAGAGCTCTGACGTACGGACACTCTCAAGTCCGATCTGGTGATGAGCCAGCGCTTGCTTCAGTTAAAGATTCCGTCCTGCGCCATGGCCATCATGCACACAGCACTGCACTGACCGGCTAGTGCAAATGTGCAATGGCAGCTCAGCTCAAATGTGTTGTCCCGTGCACTGCCGACCACTGCAGATGTTAACGTCCAATGTTGTGTGACAGTGTCAGTGCAGATAAAGCTTGTCAATTAGGCATTCGATGGTTTAGAAGGGTGGGTAGGAACTAGAAAGTCAACCAATGTCTGAAAGCACGCCATACTGCTGCATCATAGACCTAAAGATCAAACTTGCCAGGGTTACCATCCTAAAAATTATTGATCATGCTTCAGTTTCTTTCCTTCTTTTTTTTTGCTCACTATCTGTATGTATGTGTATGAACTATTGCTGGGTTACCATCACAGAATGGCTTCAAAAGTTTACCTTTTATTTAAGTGATAGTAATAGGTGCAACATGGCAGTTTAAGTATATTAGTTATTGTTCATGCAGATTTCAAGATTCAGCATGTCCAGTCCTCTGTTGCTTCAACATAGCTAATTTTTTTAGTAAATAGGCAGTACTAATTCTCTTGATCAAGTGTGTTTTTTTACTTAACAAATATCTTTTCTTGACTCCTAAGCAAGATGATTAATCTTACTTGTAATCATAATGGGCCACTCACTACCGGGCCTAGGCGTCTGTTTGTAGCATAGTCAATGTCTATGGAATTAGCCTGGTTCCTTTGTAGAACAAAGGCTCCTAGTGGGACTCTCGTACCAGCTGAGCTGATATGGGCAATCGGAGTACCCTGCTCTTAGGTAATACTAGGGAATTTCCAAAGGTTACTACATACTTCTCAGTATGTAGTCCTGGGCATTCTGCAGCTGAATTCTAGTCCTGCTGCTTGCCATCCTTATTTGTAGGATAAGGCTGCTCTTTTCTCTGACAAATTATTAGTAACTACCATGTTCGATAGGTCAGTCTACTTGATTTTACTAGATATTTTTGCTACTTGATTTGACATCATACAAGCATCACTGTGTTAGGTTTCAATCAATTTAGACATTCATATATTCAAGTTTGACTATGGCATCAAACTTTGCATGAATCTCTGTATCCATGCTTTATAACTGAGTCTTTGCTTTAGTTTTAGTAGTTGATATCGTGTGGCTTGATGTGTTAGTTATATGAGTGCACATGCATGCTTCCTTGCAAAACAAAGATGTGTGGCTTGATTATTACTGAATACTGGATATAGTCTGTCAATACTGAATACTGAATTTAGTCTGTAAGTTTAGTTTTTTTATTTGTGGTTGCAATTGTAAGCATGTAAGTGTAACAATGATTGCAAAATGGTGGCTTTCCTGCCCTGCCATGCCTATGTAGTTAGTACTGTCAATGCAAAGTGCAAGGCTTTACAACTTTATTTCCAACCTGCTGCTCCTTGCTTCCTCATTGAGCATCTTATTTTCTAAACATAAGGTCTGTTATCTTTTTCACTACTGCATCTTGTAAAAGTTATAGCCTTTGAGTATGATGGTATATTTTAGTCCAAGATACCCTGTATGTGTTTAGGCAAAATGCTAACTGCAGAACTTTGGTTTTTCCAAACATTCAGGTTGCCAAGGATCCATTAGGGAAGAGGTGGTGACTGCAAAACTATGGTTGTAGTCCAAGATACGGCGCCCGATTTTGACAATATAGAATATTTATGTTTTCAAATTGGTTACACAATTATGCTTTGGACTTGTGTGCACTCTGGGTGTTATTGTAATTTATGTTTTGGATCTAGGAACCATTTTCATGTTTAAAGATATTAGCACTTTGGGTCTGATGTTAAGTCACAGCCATTATGTGCACATGTGTACGTCTTTGAGCTGGTGAGCATGCCAGCCGTGCAAATCCATGGCTTGATTCCTGGTCAAACCGAATGTCACTTTTTTAAAGAGGTGGAATGAATACTGTCAGGATTGCAAGAGGAACAGGAATGAGTGGATCCTGCTGGATTCACTGGATCCTGGCTTGGATCGGTTCAGGGCAGGAACTAAACCTGAACCAACCGAACGAGCCCTAATGTAAGTTTTCAATCCTTGTTGATTCCTTGTTTTCCCAGACCACCACCGCCATCATTGTGTGCCACTGATCTCCCCAAAGCCCCCTTTTATAGCCAAAGAACAACAAACCCCTCTTCAGTCCAAAACATTTAGCACTGATTATACATCCTCACCTCCTAAAATCAATTAGGAGAAGAGTCGTCCCTCTAAAATAAGGACAATTTTCAAAGATGGGCCTCTTAAGTGGCCCCCTCTATAAATTAGACCTTTTCCTCTAGCATGACCCTCTTCACGACACAAGTGGCCCTTGGTTGTCGTACCGCTTTTGTCACATGGGACCAATCCGGTTGTCGTATCGACGTCGTGTGGGAGAATCGGTTGTGTCGGTGTATCGCCTATCATGTGGGACCAATCTCGGTTGTCGGGTGATCTTTGTCATGTGGGACCAAGCCAACTTAGCATGGAAGGGCTCCGGCTACATAAAAAGAGACCAGGGGAGGCTAAAGCAAGGATGACCAATCAAAATATCAATTACGTTTACCCTTTACTTGTATTTATTACTGTTCATCTTCTTCCTCGACGACTCCTCTCTTCCGCCTTGTACCCGGATTCCTGGCTCTTCTAGCTAGATACTGTTGCAGTAAAATTAGTAGCCTAGGTTTGGGGTTGCTAACACTGGGTCGCCTTGTCTATCTGACAACAGTGAGAAGAAGGGGGGTGGGGACGAGCGAGGTGGCTAGAAGTGCGGGCGGCGCGGCTTATTTCTTCCCTAATTTCCCCTATTAGCTTAGTTTAGTTTAGCTCTCTGTAATTTGCTTTCAATGATGGTGGCTTTGTCCCTCCTATTCCTTCAAAAACAAATGGGGTCAGAGCCGAGCTCGCCATGGAAGCACCCGCCACCATCAATGAGGAAACTTTGAGCCGCATCATTGAACGAGGAAATAGTCAAAGAAAATAGCCGGGATAGGACGGCCGGAACGAGGCAAGGTGAAAGGCAAGCCGGCAACACTCAGATTCAGTAAACTGAACAAAAACTTAAATATCTACTACTATTTTCTTGTTCCTTGTGCTGCACATAAAACGAAGTCAACCGATATTAGAAGTCAACCGATATTAATGCCAGGAGTATAGCTTAATCCTAGCTGTTTGCATAGGCTTGTGCCTATAAGTACCACGAAATGACTATCCATTTGAGCACCACCAGTTGAGAAGCTAGTTGTGCATCTACACAAAGACCACATAATGGCTTTGTGTGCCTCTGCTCTTAGGGGGGCCATTGTTGCTTCCATTTGTGTGGTTCTGGTGGTGAGCTGGGTAGGGAAACCAGCACAAGGGTCGCCATCCTGCGCCATGCATCGCTGCATCGCTGAATGTCCTTCCAAGTGCGACGAGGAGGCTGCGAGCTCCTGCGAGGGAACCAAGGCTCAAGATGAACCTAAGTGCAGGTACTACTGCGGTATGGACTGCAAGAATAAGAACTGCACTCAAGGGACTACATGTGACTGCGACAGTTCATGCGCCAGGGAATGCAAGGACTCTCGGGGCCCTATATACACTGGCTGCGTGTATTCTGTCACCCAACAGTGCGAGGAAAAAATGTGAAAAAAATGCAAGGGCGAAACATAGCTAATTTCCGGTGTAGGATCGGAGTCCAGCATGATGCTTTGGTTTGGGTCCTTTATTTGCTTATTATTGTGTTTTCAGTCGTTAGCATGTAATCTGAATAATGCATGGCCATATGTCGGGTCAAAGCCAGATCGAGCTACTGCACCATGAATGATGTTAATTAGTCAATTCCTTATAAGATTTGCAGGTTTTCTCATTCGAATAGACTCCTATATGTTTTTTTCGCGTATATACATTGCATTGCTGCTTGTATGTGTAAGAACGAGCTGTGCTTGCGAAATCACAGGAACAGTATGCATATAATTCATCAGTAATTCAGTACCCACAAGCTAGCTAAATATACATGCAAGCTTGGCAAACGAAGAGGGAGCCAAATCTACTACTCCCTCCATCATCTTTTACTAGGCGCGGAGGCCAGTATTCCGATACCAAGGAAACTTTATATCGAGGGGGAGTCGATGTGCATGTGCCGTATTTGATTGCGTACATGCAGCGAACCAACACAGTCCATGTTAAAGACCGATTTAGGGCTTGTATAAACCATCGACGGGATCCGTCTCTAGGGGCATCGAATCTATCCAAGTCATACAATCCACACACGAGACATTATTTCAAAACTATTTAATGCACGCACACACTAAATTAGTGGAGACGGCGCTCGAGTAGACAGCTTTGTACAACGCAAGATGAAGTCGTCTCTAGACATTGAAGCACGAGCCGAGGTCGTCCTTTTCGTGAAGAGACGAGGTTACTGTCTCTAAACATTGGCAAAGAGTTTCGTGAAAAAAATAACAACTTGGAGAAGGGTGAAAAGACCCGTTGTACATGTCATATAGTCTCGCATACAAAAGGCAGCAGGTTCCATGCAAATCAAGTAAATGCCACGGCCCACGCCTAACAAAACATCAGAGAAACAAAAAAACACTGGCGCCCCTATAAAAGATAATAGAGGGAGTAGTAGTGTGCTACCTTAACGTGCCTATTATAATTGGCGGTCGGTACTCAAAGAAAAGTTGTTTTCCTATTTTCAGTGACAACATGTTCGAGGCAGCAGAGACGACGCTGGCCTCTGAAAAATGTTTTCGCCCATCACCGAAAAACACTGCTGTAGGAGCGATCCATCCCTATCGTCTATCACTGACAAATCTTTCTTGTTTCTGCTTGTAAAAGTGAAGAATGGTTTAGGGTTTAACGAGACACCTTGCTCTCGGTGCTCGGCTGCGTGTTATATGGGATGGAAAACGCCCCTATCGTAGCTTACAGGTTGTTACAGGATGCATGCCGGTGATGATCATCTTGAGCTACAATCTAGGACTATACAACTAACTATATCTTGTACAACAATCAATGAACCTAGACACACTACTAGATATTCATCACCGCACATAATATGAGACGTGACAAACATTGTTTACAACCGTGTACAAACTATACTTCTAACACCCCTCCTCAATCTCAGCCACTATGGAGGTTGAGATTGCGTCGAAAATCAAGTAGCTTGGCAACCGTAACGCCTTCAGAAAGCCATCAGCGACTTGATCTCCTGTGTTGATAAACCCGATATCAAGCAATTTACTTGCAACTTGTTCACGCACAAAATGGAAGTCAATCTCAATATGTTTTGTGCGAGCATGAAACACAGGATTAGAAGAGAGGTACTTAGCTCCCAAGTTGTCACACCAAAGCCGAGCAACCGGAGAGTGTATAATTTTGAGTTCACGCAGCAACTTCTTGACCCACATCATCTCAGCTGTTGCATTAGCAAGAGCTTTATATTCAGCTTCGGTGCTGGAACGTGACACCGTTGCCTGTTTCCTGGCTGTCCATGACACAAGGTTACTTCCAAAGAAAACTGCAAAGCCACCGGTAGAAACGCCGATCATCGATCTGGCCGCCCGGTCAGTATCAGAAAAATGCACCGGCGATTCCGAAGCTGATTTCCCATCGCGCAAGCCAAGATTGATGTCCCTTTGATGTACCGGAGAATGCGTTTAGCTGCAACCCAATGGACTGTGGATGGAGCATGAAGGAACCCGACATACTTTGTTAACAGCAAAGCAAATGTCAGGCCGAGTAAGGGTGAGATACTGTAAAGCCCCTACCAAACTGCGATACCGAGTAGAGTCTTCAGGCCCGAGTGGATCGCCATCCTTAATACTGAACTTCTGCGTACTAGGTAATGGAGTGTCCACGGGTTTGCAATTTGTCATGCCTGACCGAGCAAGGACATCAGTAGCATAGCGCTGCTGACTGAGAATCAATTGATCACTGGTTCTCTTGACTTCAAGCCCCAAAAAATAGTGAAGGTTCCCAAGATCTTTAAGAGCAAAATCTTGCTGCAAGTTATGCAGTAGTTTGTCTGTCGCCCAAGATGCTGAGCTAGCAACAATAATATCATCCACATAGACCAGAACAAACATCACCAAATTACTATCCCTGAAATAGAAAAGAGATGTATCTGCTTTGGACGGTTTAAATCCCAACTAGAGCAATTTTTCACAAAGTTTTGCATACCAAGCCCGTGGAGCTTGCTTGAGGCCATAGAGAGCTTTAGTCAACTTGCACACATAGGATGGATGAGTTGGATTAGAAAAGCCGGGTGGTTGATACATATATACCTCTTCATTGAGATCTCCATGGAGAAAGGCGTTTTGAACATCAAGCTGTCGAAGAGACCACCCTTGCGACACTGCAATGGACAGAATGAGCCTAATAGTAGCTGCTTTAACAACTGGGCTGAATGTCTCCTCATAATCTATCCCGTACTGTTGCTTGAACCCCTTGGCTACCAGACGAGCTTTGTAGCGATCAATCTTCCCGTCTGCTGTTCTTTTGATCTTATAGACCCATTTGCACCCGATTATATTCTTGCCCTTTGGCTTCGAAACCAGATGCCAAGTATTATTGCGGAGGAGAGCTTGATGTTCTTCACTCATAGCTTGGGTCCAATTCGGATGTTGCAGCGCCTTAAACTGTCTTGGGCTCTCCACTTGAGACCGTAGAAGACATACCCCACCGACCGTGCCATCGGTGTAGGTTTTGGTTTCACAATCCCACTTTGGAGCCGTGTAACGGGGCGTGTTGGTGTAGTAGATGGTGTTGCGCTCGATGTTGGATGACGCGATCCGTGAGTCACCCGCCGCGACTTCGATCCGGTGAGCGGCTCGAGATCCGGCCGACAACCGGTGACCGGCGTCGTCGTGGAAGCGGGGCGGAGTCGTCGTTGTCCTTGAAGATCCCGGAGCCTCCGGTGGTGTCTTCGCGCCCGCCTCGACGTAACGAGCGGGCCGGATCGGGCGGATTCGCCCGGTGCGGAGCACCCGACCGTGGCGGCGAATCGCCCTCGGCCGTGGTCTTTCGCGCCGGCGTGGGAGCACATACGATGATGCCCAAGTTCACTTCCGTTTGAGCTCGTTCCTTCACCAAAACTTCGCCCGAATTTTGTCCTCGCACAAACTATGGATCCGGGAGAACTTGCACGGGCATTAGTAGTGTTAGGAGATACATCATGAAGATCAAGTAATCCGTGCACTCGAAGTGGGAAGAAGGATCAAGGAGATCATTGGAGAGAAGGATGAGTTCTTTACGAAGTCGGGCACCGGCGTTGGGATTGAGGCTAGCAAAGGGAAAAACTTTCTCATCAAAGATGACATCCCCGGAGATGTAGACTCTACCCTCGGCTAGATCTAGACATTTGAAGCCTTTGTGCTTAATTGCTATAGCCCAAGAAGACCTTAACGTTTGGAACGAAATTGCAACTTATGGTCATTGTAGGGGACGCAAGTGTGGCCAGACGCGCACCCAAACATCCTAAGGAAAGTGTAATCGGATCATGACCATATAGCCTTTGGAAAGGAGTTTGGTCATTAAGAACTTTAGTGGGTAAACGATTAATGATAAAAACATTTTGCTAGAAAGGCTTCATCCCAAAATTTCAAGGGCATTGAGGCATGAGCTAAAAAGAGTGAGCCCCATCTCAACGATATGCCTATGTTTCATTTCGGCTGACCCGTTTTGTTGGTGAGCATGTGGCCGGGGAAATATGATGGGCAATTCCAATGCGTTGGAAAAACGAGTTTAATGATCTATACTCGCCACCCCGGTCTGTTTGTACTGCTGGGATTTTTGTGTCGAATTAGCGCTCAACAAGTTGTTGAAAGTCAGTAAAGCAATGAAAAACTTCAGACTTATGCTTCAACAAATAAATCCATGTAAATTTGGAGTAATCGTCAATGAACGACACATAATATGTATGACGACCAAGCGATGTGGGAGCACGACCCCAAACATCCGAAAAATATAAGTTCCAAAGGTCTAGATGACACGCTAGTAGACCTAGGATAGGGTAACCGATGACTTTTACCCTTTTTGACACGAGTCGCATACATGATTATTACTTGAATCTCTAACAAAACTCAACTTATGACGACTAAGGACTTGATTGACGATCGGGCGGGCAGCAAGATGGCTGCCGGTGATGCGGATAGATGTGGACGGCTTGAAGGCAGCAAGGACTTCTTTATTCTTGTGGACACTAGGCGGCGTGGATCGAACGGGATAGAGGCCCCCTTCACATGGACCTTTGAGGAGTGTTCTCCTCGTCTTCTGTTCCTTGACAACAAAGTGATCGGGGTGAAACTCAAGAAAGGCATGATTGTCTTTAGCAAGATGATTTACGAAACTAGGTGTTTGTTGGTGCTGGGAACGTGGAGTACATTATTTAGATGAATTTGGCTAGTGGGAGAGTGCAAAGACGCATGACCAACATGAGATATCTCCATACCTGTTCCGTTTGCAGCGTGCACACAGTCACCTCCATGATACTTGTCCCGCACGGTGATCCTCTCGAGATCACCCGTGATGTGGTCGTTTGCTCCGGTGTCCATGTACAAATTGAGTGACTCCATACGAGGAGGTGGTAGCGCACGACACGGACTTGGGCGTGGACCATTCAGCGAGGAATCAAAACGCTTGAAAGCGGCGGTGAGCAGGATGACCTTCCTTACCACAAATTTGACGGTAGACACCGGGGCCGAAATTTTTCCCCCGGTGGGCCGTTGCCGGATCTCCCACCCGGCCACGCGAGAGAAACCTCCGCGACCGGTGCCGGAGTTGTTGGTGTTGTTGCCGTTGTTGCCGCAAAAGTTGTTGGCGTTGCCGGCTCCCGGCCGCCGCCTTTTTGTCACCATGTTCACCGACGACATGTTGTTGCCGCCCGCCGGTGCCCCCGAGCTCATGGCGTTGCTCCGGGCGAGTGAGTACGGGTGTACGCTCCCCGGGCTGATAGGTTCAACCCGGGCGGACACCGCGGACACCACAGATTCGAAGTCATCTGGTAGCCCGGAGAGGATGTACGAGATAAGCTCGTCGTCTTCCAATCTTTTGCCCGCGGACGTCATGTCATCCGCCAAGCCCTTCATCTTGGTGAAGTAATCACCAATGGACATAGCACCCTTGGTGCTGGTTGCAAGCACCATTCTTGTGGTGATGATCCCGGCGCGGCTCTAGGATGCAAACATCCCTTCGATGGCGACCACGCGGTGGACGTCGTAGTCTTCAACGTGACTTGAGGGAGGATCTCCTTCCCCGAGATTGGACAGAGATACGAGAGAACCGTTTGGTCCTTCGCCATCCGGGTCTCATACTCGGGGTTCTCCACGGGGTCTTCAAAGTTCCTCGGTCGTGCCATCGGCTTTGGTGGCGGGTGCCTTCTTCTAAACATCTCGGGCGGCTTGGCGGCCGGATCTATGAACCCGACCAACCGTGCTCCCTTGATGGCCGGCGTGAGCTACGCTTTCCACAAAGACATGGTTGCTGCGTGTGAGCTTCTCGCTCGGTGGAAGGAGGAAGATGCCGAGAGAGGACGCAGGAAATGGCGCGGAGGAAGAGGAAGCAGAAGCCATCACGATCCGTGAGGATTCTGGCTCTTGGTACCATGTAAAAGTAAAGAATGGTTTAGGGTTTAACGAGACACCTTGCTCTCGGTGCTCGGCTGCGTGTTATATGGGATGGGAAACGCCCCCATCGTAGCTTACAGGTTGTTACAGGATGCATGCCGGTGATGATCATCTTGAGCTACAATCTAGGACTATACAACTAACTATATCTTGTACAACAATCAATGAACCTAGACACACTACTAGATATTCATCACCGGCACATAATATGAGACGTGACAAACATTGTTTACAACCGTGTACAAACTATACTTCTAACACTGCTCCAATGTAATTTAGCTATTATCGAGGTTGAGTAAACTATTATTATCATAAAATACCGCGAACACAAGGTTTTGTGGTTCGGATTTGTGACGAAGTTATTGTCTCAAGGGTTGAGTTTGTGAACTAAGAGCATCTTCATGAATGTTACCTAAACCAAACCCTCTACTTCTTGATTTAGGCAGCCACCTATTTTGATACTACTAATTTTACGTAATTTGCTCCAACAATGCTCTTAAAACACACCACAAACCCATTAACCTAGGGAATGACACTTGAGACCCACACGTCATCCTCTCACATATTCTTCACGAGGAGCCGTTTGCTAGCAACATGCAGGTCGGCGGTGCTGGCCTTGCCGGCTGAGGCCACGTTGCCCTGGCTAGCCGCTCCGTCCGAACTACACCGCCGAGTTAGCCACACCATCTCGTTGATTGACAAGCTTTAGCGCGTTACCACTAAAGCATGATACACCTAAGGATGGCAAACGGTAAACCGCAAGCGCGGTTGTTAGTGTAGCTTTTTCGTCGGGAGTATTCGTGTATCGATTTTCATGACGAACGGAAGTGAACTAACAAAGAATCGAAGTTCGTCCCATGATGATATATACAAGGTGTGTATGCTAGTTGAGATGAGAGACTTTCTATAGCTAAGATATCTAGATAGGCTACATAGCTAAATGTGGTTTTATCAGCCCTCGGACACGGAGGAGGCGAGGGTGAGAAGTGGTGAATAAAACCACCACTAAACATGTGGTGGCATATACGAAGACCGACGGGGGTCACTACCTACCTCCGGCTACCACAAACAATCCTTGCAAAGAAGCGGCCTACACTGGTAAGGTATAGCCTAGACACCACATCTATCGACACTTACTACTCTAACCCTATACTTAGCTAGGCTAGAGCACTCTACTAAAGTAAATGAATACTTAAAGCAAAGCAATGTACCAATGAAGAACGAGTGAATAGCTACTATACTAAACCAGGTATGCAAAGAATAAAAGAACTCCGAATGTATTACTTACTAGAAGAAGTAAACCCGCAGAGGTACACCTTGTAGGAGATTCCCGACAAACCTGAGACTTCCTCTACAAGACTTCCCTCTCTCTCTCTCTCTCTCTCTCTCTCTCTCTCTCTCTCTCTACTTATACACTAAAGGAGCAGGACTTCACCTACTATATTGGAGCAGAGCTCTTCCTTGTGGTCCTGCCTTGAAAGTGTGGGAGTAGGGGGTATTTATAGCCCCAAGGTGGAGTAGGGGCTACTCCAGCGCCACGTTAGCGATCTGCATGACTTCATCTTGCAACCGTTGGATCAAACCACCTTGGGCGAAGGTATAGTATTGGGAGGTGATGCAAATGCACCACCCCAAATTTGGAAAAATAGTGGTTTTGGCTTATTTTCACCATATATGCACCATCCCTAATACAAACATATGCACCCACAAGGCAAGTGCACCACCCTTCAATCTGGTCTAGCTTTAGAACTATCGAGGGCTAAGGTAACTCGACATGTGTACAATGTGTAGAAGGTCGATGGATGAGTTGGTGGGTTTGGGCCAGGTCGGCCGACCCCTACTTGGGCCTTGGCCCACCTCCAATCCTTCAGAAGTGTGGTCCACATGTCATAGCGTGCCATGGAAGGTGGCATGATGAAATAGGAGGGGAGGGTCGGCCGACCCCTCACCCTTGCCTGTGGGCCCTCCTCTCTGCCTTGGATAATGTCCCCGCTGATCGGTGACTTCATCTTGTGGGTGCATTTTGCTATTTCAACCAATTTTGTACCACCTTGATCCATGTGACGACTTGATGTACCAATGAGAGGTTCCTTGGTTGATCCATGGATCGGTGACATGGCGGTGACATGGCTTGCCATGTGGCCTCCACTTGGCAGGGCTGTTCAACCCTTCTCCTTGGGTCAATTTGCATCATATTTACCTTGTTTGCAAAGTCCTGCGTAAAAAAAATACTTCAAGTACATGTGGAACTAGTTATGGGGTAAAATATGTTCATCAGATGTTGTTCTTCCTCCCAATTTGAGGATGTTGACGATGTTTTGAAGGTGTAAAATGTGGCGGTTTTCATCATCAACACCGCGCAATCTAGCCGCGCCGTCGGAGCTGCACGCCCGTAACGCCGCATGGGGATGCACAATAACACAACATGGCTTTGCCGACACTTTCTACTGTCGACATAGGGTACCTTGCCGACGGATAACGTGCCTTCGCCCGACAGTTTAGCAACAGTCGCGGTAGAAGCCGTCGGCAAAATTTTTGCCGATAGTTAAAGGAATCCCGACACTTTCGCCGACGGTTAAGACTTTTCTCAACAGTTCGTATGGTGGTGAAGCTGTTTCCAAGGTTTTTACACCCAATGCCCTGTCCAACAATAAACTGTTGGGAAAACTATATTGCAGATAATAGTTATAAATTCAATTTTAATGTTTTCATAAACACACATCACATTGAGCAAATACACCAACTAATGATCATTGTTCATACATAGAGCCATACACATATAGAGGTCCAGTGATCATCACACGTAGCAGGTGCTGCAGGTCAAGTGATGATCGTAGTACGTATGGTTTGAGCATATGGCTTGAGCATATAAGACTATTGGCCATACGGCTGTAAAATTCGGTAAAGCAAATATTCAATCTTCGGTAAAGCCAACCTATCAGCCACCTTACTATACGAGATTTTACTTGTAAAACTGTAGATGACAGGGCACTACTCAAAAGCCAGCAGCCGGCGCTTTTATTAACCATGCTCTAAGAGGTAAGTACTTTCCTGTTATTTTTTTTTAAAAAAAAAGAAAAACTTTTTTGTTCTCCACAAACTGGGCAAACTACCATTTGATCAAGACTAACAATGAAACTGTAGAAAGACAAATATCATGTTGCCACCTCCTGTGTCGTTGATGGTCCAAGTCTCCAACCATGTAAATTAATCTATCCGATGACACCCTCAAAACTCCATAAATAAAATTCAATAAGGCAAAAGGTTCTCCAGTATCACTGGAAGAGCAACACGATAAACTGGACAAAGCAACACATGTTTCTGATAATCTATGAAGCCATAATAACTCATCTAAAAACTAAATTACTGAGTAAATCTTTTATCCTAAATCTGGCATCTCAAGTTCAATAGCATGGCATCGGCTGCAGGGCTCCACAACATGTAACTTTACTGTGGAGGGAACTTTAGGCTCAATGTATGTCCTGATGGCCATGAGAGCTCGTTTAGCTTCCGTGAGAAGCTCAATGGGTAGTGAGGAGCACTTGATACATTCATGCTCGGGCACATGACACCTAAGAGTACTCTGATATGTCTCCAATGTAAGGCACTCAAGGGATGTCATATGCTCAACAACATGGCATGCTAACTCAACCAGGCTCTTTGCAGAAGAGAATCCTCGCATTGTCACATTCTTGATCCTGTGGTGGTGCTGTTCTTGCATCCGCCTCAGATCTGATGGATATGCGAAAAATTGAGACATGCTCCATCTTCTTCCAGTGTGAGGCCTACAAAAAAAATATATATATAGTCATGGTTTCTCTGTGACAGCTACTAATAGATAGCTGCAAATATCATAGAGAACAGTGACTTACATCCAAAAAAACATTCCAAGGAGGGACAAGCATCGAAAAAAGGAAACCAGAGAAAGATAATCAAAGGAGGCTGCTGCGCCGAGAGCAACAATACTAAGGTCCTTAAGATGTAAATATTTGCTATGCAGCATTGGTATATCAACCATCTACAAAAAGATATCAGATTAGTTGTACCCACAGGATATGCATGGCGTAGTAATTGTTATATAGTATGCATAACTCTAATCCACATTCATAGCTTTTAGAATAATACCTCCCTGGTCGAATATACGGTAAGAGTTTCAAGGTTTGGCATGCTTGATGGAAGTTCAAAACGAACATAATGAATTGCGCCCCGGAAGGACATGTATAGGTTCTTCATTTGCAATGTTTCCCCAAGTGACAGTTGTACATTGCTTCCTCCAAAGTAAAAACTAGATATATTTGGAGCTTTGTTGTCTATCACTCGCAGATTGATGCAATCCATGACCTCTAGGTAGCTAAGCCGCTGCAGGATACAAGGAACCCTCAAGCAAACTATCCAATTACAATACCTGATTTCCAGCCGCTCTAAAGCATAGGAATTGCAAATAAGGCACCCTATCTCATCTTCTCTAATAGAGACGGCACAAAGATGTAGTCTGGTTAGGTTTCTTAAGCAACCAACTTCAGATATAGGATGGAAGGAACAAAACGCAAGGGAAAGATAACGTATTGAGTCTCCACTCCCATCAGAAAAAAGTGAGAATGGAAAATTGTAATTTGCCTTTACTGGCAATACTAGTTCCAGTTCTTCAATTCCTAGTGTCACAGCAAACTGAAGCCAACTGTCAGGATAACAAGAGACCTTCAGTTTGTAATCATGTGGCATGTGAATCTTGATTTTCTTCACACCAATGCCTGAGTGTTTTTTCAGAATGTGGTCGACTTTCGCTAGAGAAATCTCTAGCACTTTCATTAGTCCCATATGTGTTTCTATCTAATCCCAATGTTGCATTACTGAAAGTGAGGTTGGGATGCCTTCTCCAGGAATGTAGAAAAGCACGAGACACACAGGCAGCTCTGGCAGCAGCTCTCATTGGTATCAGGGAGTGTATATGGCACCAGACATCCTGCATGCAGAAGCACAGGAAAGTTACAGCTCTAGAATTGTAAATACAAATGATACTGAGCTTGTAAGTGTATTAGGACATCAAGTTTTGTTCGCTACTTAAAAAAAAGTGTCAGTGGCCAGAGCTGATTAATTACTACCCAATCAAAGCCTTTTCACTAAAAAAAAAAAAAAAAATGTGCTACCACACAAATCAGGCATGTAGTGCCCAACAATACTGGTTTATTTGCATTTGTGCCAAATAAGGGGATGTTTGGTTCCCGCCACACCCGACACACTTATCTGAGGCACGGCGCACGATGCAGGCCTGATGTTTGGTTCGCTCATAACTTTCAGCAGCCACACGGTTTTCCCAGTGCCGCTGCCAACACAAACTGTGGCGCACATATTTGCCGCTGCCACCACAACTCACCACAGCTACGTGTGGCTGGGTGTGGCCCAGAACCAAACAGCCCCTAAGATAGACAGATGTTTTATTGACTTGCCATAAAGTAGTGCGCTAGTCCAGTAGATTGGACAAAAAAGAACAAGCATTTATGGACAGAGTGCCAATAGTGCATCTGAATACCTAAACAGCACGAGGTCTATGGAATTATAAAATAGAATCAAACAACTTCGACAACTACTCCCTCTGCTCCAAATTATAAGTTGCATTGACATTTTTTATTCCTCCATTTTGTTATGTATCTAGACATACTATTATATCTAGATGCATAGCAAAATGAATGTAACAAAAAAGTCAAAGCGGCTTATAATTTGGGATGGAGGGAGTATACAGTGTAAAAAACATGCATAAACCTTAATAAGTAACAACCTATTGGAAATAAACATGTCATACTTGTTACAAAGACATGAGTCATGGCCAACCAAGAAAGGAACCCATTTCTTTATAGATTGTACATATAACAAACTTATAGAAGATATATAGACTAATGGCAGGTGCTCATCATTAACTTAAGAAGCTCTAGGAAAAAGAATTTCCAGCTTATATGCATTGAGACAAGAATATGGTTGACAAATTGTGATGCTTAGGACCAAACACTATTTGCATTGAAAAAATAATTATGCAAAAAAGGAAGTTAATTACAAGTGCAAAAGATCTGTAGGAGATGAGATCACAAATATCATGCCATAACCTAGATAGCATAGATTCACTGATTTGTGCAGTCCAAACAGTGATCATGACACTTTGCTTGCACTAAATTTACAATTATCAAAAAGTGATGGCATACCTGCGGAAGGCTTGGTCCTGAACATATCTTCGTTTCAGCACCCTGAGAATCATCATCTCGCTGGCAGGGTGAGCCGTTTATTTTAGATTGTGAATTAATCAATCCATCTGCAGAGCATCATACAAGCTTACAAGTAATACAACCGCTCTAGGAACAAAACAGCAGACTCAACCAAATCAATGCAATCAGAATCAGGGGCGAAGCCCAATTCCAAATGCACCACCCTAAAAAAATTCCTAGTTATAATACCCAAGTTTTGACCCTATATGCACCCCAAGGCCCAATGCACTGCACCCTCCACAGCCAGCAGCCCAGCCTGCAAGTTTAATTTGATTGAGGAAGTCCTATGAGGAAAGATTGTTCTGGTAACTGTCTGCAGCATTGCTGCATTGTTCTGCTATGAGAAGATCCACATCTAAACTATGAGAAGATGGATGAGAACCTTTATAACATACTGAAACATAAAAAAAATGCATAGGGCAAACTAAGAGTTTACATTGGCTAATCGATCCAAGAAAAACTAAGCAGCACCCCGCACCCAACTAAACATGCATATATTTATTTATCGGCAAACTAAGAGTTTACATTGGCTAATCGATCCAAGAAAAGCTGGTCGGCACCCCGCATCCAAGAAAAACTGGTCATGGACAGAAATAACTCAATACGACAGGAGGAGCAGAAGGCTTACTGTAGGCTTCATCTCGCCGACACCGGCGGTCCAGGGACATGTGGCGCGTGAAATTCAGGGCGAGCAGAAACGATACGAGAAATCAACTGGAATTTCTCTTTCAGTAATTAGATCTGCTGCTCCTGTATCAATCTCTCCCTTTGGAATAGCTTCCTCTCTCTCCTTCGTGGATTGGGATTTTATCGGGGAGATAGAGTTGAATCCAGTCCCGCGCCGCCGCCTTCCCGCTATGAGTTGGGAGCTCTGACGAAGATTTCTACGGAGTACGTCGCATCGCCGTTTCTTGCGGATGCAACGACATCAGATGCTGCAGTCGATCTTGGGTCTCTTCCGGCCCATCAGCTTTGCCTCGGTTCGGCCATTTAGGCCCCTTTATTTAAAACACAAGAATTTTTTATAAAAAAATATATAAAAATCACAGAATCAACAGTTTGAGTTCAAAAAAAGGCACAGAAAATAGAAATATTTTCAATTTTCTGAGATTTTTTGTTTCCGTGCAAATCAAGCAAAAGCAGAAAACCTAGGTGAATTCTATCTATATATGGACTAGATTTTTTTGAGCTTTTTGGTTTTCCGTGCCGTAAAAATATGTGCAATATTTGCATCCTCAAATAAATTTGTTAACTAGATTAAAAAAATTCCAATAGTACCAATTATGAAATATGAATATTAATACTTTTTAATATGTCGTATTGAGTTATTATTTCTCCGGAAGAGAAAGCAACAGTTATTTCGGGGTACCTGGTTAGTGAGCTGAGGAAGCCAACTACAGAACAGTTCTATTCTATAGTGACATATTCACTCAAGACCCGAACAGTGGTACACTGGTACCCATGCTCTAGATCTTGGTTTGAATGCTTTTTTTTTTTTTTTTTTTTTTGAAAGATCCGGTTTTCGGCTTTGGTTATATTAAGAAGAATAGAGTTTCACGGTAACACCACCCACATGTAGCAGCACCGCTACGAGGGGGCAAAGCACCACGCAAACAATAGAGTGAAACAACAACCCAAATAGAAACTAAGTCTAGAGAAACCAAGTCTATTCTAACTCCACAACAACGCCTTCAGCAAGGTTACGACGCTCAGAACGCCGCCGTTGCTCATCCAAGACCGACCGGGTTTTCACCCGTGGAGAAAACTAGGGACGCGACGCCCCCAACAGGGAAATGGCGCTCGCTGGTGTCGCCGTCGCCGGGCTTTCACCCAAGGGACCCCGGTTCAGACATCGGCTCAAAGATCCCGGACTTAGGAAGTCGTCATCGCCGCCGCCAATCGCCCGCCGAAGCCCCTCCGGAGGGCATCGACGCCGCCGGTCAGCGCATCACGGCCGCAAAGATGCGTCGACCACCCCCACCGCCAAAGCGACATGCCGAAAAACCGGCCATCCACCGGCCGCCCACGTGTCCCACCAGCCGCACGGCGAGCCCTCTTCGTCTTCGTCTTGATCATGGTCGCGGGCCTCCGCAGCGACTCTACCCGGGAGTACGAACCGACAATGGTCGCTCGCGGGGGGAGCCCCGGACTACCTCGATCCCCCCGGCGCCACGCCCGAGCAAAGGCGGCATACCCACCAGCCCCGGGCGCCGACGATGAGAGAGACCGCGGCCAAGGCCATCGTCGGGGGGGCGACAAGGAGAAACGCCCCAATGCCCGAACAGCCCACCGACCACCATTGCGGCGCAGCTGCCACCACACCCGCCGCGAGCGGTCACGCGCAGCCGGCCACCCCGTGCACCGGATCGGACATCCGGCCCTGGGCCTCACCGTTGCCATGAAGAAGACCGAAGAAGAAGGTGGAGAACCGCCGTCGGCATCGTAGCGCCGCGGCGTCAAGCCAGGGGAGCCCCGGATCCAGGGCGCGGATGAAGAGAAACCGGGCCCGAAGCGCCGACGGCGCCACCACCATGGGCGCCACGGAGCTGCGCCCCGCCCGCGGCGATGGATCCGCCGCCGGGCGCCAGATCGACCATCCGGGCTCGGGAGAGCCAAGCCGCGTCGCGCCCACGAGGGAGAGGAAGGACGCGCAATCGACGCGAAAGCTCGGCGCCGTCACCGCCCATCTCCCGCCGGCCATCGGCGGCGCCCGGCGCGCCGCCGAGCCACCCTGAAAGCCCACGCCGCTCAGCGGTCGGCGCCCGCGACGAACCGCGCCGCACCGGCGCCGCCACACCACTAGAGAGGACGAGGCCCGCCGCCACCGCCGGGCGGCGGCGGCTCGCGGCGGCGGGCGGGGAGGAGATCGGGGTGGCCCGGGCGTGGCGGCAGCTGGGGTTTCCCGATGCCGCCAGCGTGGAGGGCGTGGGGGTGGGGAAGTTTCGTAAAGACGAACCCTTGGTTTGAATGCTGGCACTACAACATTCAGTATTGAGCTTGGGATGGATAGGGTGGATACCTTGTGTGATGAAACACCTCCTGTGATGTTTGTTTGGGCTGCTGGGTTTCTGTCTGACGTATGTGCTGCACATGGATTGCTCAACGGAATGCTCTATCAGGATGTGCTATGGGACGATGAGTTGTTGCATGCCATCTATGATCCTGATGATCTGTTGCAGCAGCTAGATCAAGAGTTGGACAACCTGATGCAGGGCAAGCAGGTGTCTGAAGAAATGATTTGTGAGCGTGTTGTGGGAAGAAATACAAGCTGAAATTGTCACACACCACGGTTTACTGCAGCAACTAGCACAAAGTGGAGGCTACTTTGATGAGACGAAATCTGATGATCTAGGTTCTGATTATGAAAATTTGGATGACAATCTTCTTCAAGACCAATTTGGTCCTAATTAGAATCCAGATGAGGTCAGTCAAACTTCCTCAGGCAAAACTGTTGGTCACAGATAGGAGTTTACTGGATGCATGCAGGCATCATCCAGTCAATCCTAGGAATGATGAAAGAATCATAACTGATGAATCGATTCCTTTTGAATTCACACAGTGAGCATAATGGTGATGTGGAAGTTGATAAAATAGTAATACAAGTTCACCATAACCCGGGTGCTGGTGTTGGGCTGCAACCTGAAAGACAGATTGTCATAAAGAACTTGAAAGGATTATCTTTTCTAAGACAGCAGGCAGCCATACAGGATGGTACTGATTCTGATTCAGATCAATGTGTACCTGATGAAACAAAGACCAATACAAACCTTCCTTGTGTGTGGCATGTTTGATGCTATAATGCTAAGGTGCTGCAAATCATCATTGATTACAAAAGAGGACTGAAGCATTGGAGAAGAAGCTGATTGGTTCAGACAAAGAAATATTTTCATTGAGGAGAGCAGTTAAAGACTCAGGAAGGAAATAAGTTACAGTTCAAACTTGACTGTTCACTATGCTGGTTCTTCCCTTTATAGTTCCTACTTGGTGCTGGCAGTCCAAAACAACAAAAGCCTAAAGTCCCTGACAACCAGGCCCATTATCTTTTTTTTTTGTGACCACGCCGTTGCGCGTTTTTCATTAAGCAGAATAAAAATCAAACAACAAGATGCGGCGGTAACAAAGCGATTACCGGCGCGAGACCTAACAACCTTGGATACATTACGAAGGATTACATCTTGACGGGTTTACGACCAAACACCCCGACACTAGCTACGCTAGGCGACCTCGTCGTCTAGGCCCTCGGTGTTGAGGTCGAGTGGAGATGTCCAAAGCTCCATTGAGAAGAGTCTCAAAGCGGCGCCGCTTAGCCTGCGACACACCCCCTTCGAAGACGCCCCCGACCTTCTCCTCGATGGTGGTACCGGAGCCACGCCGGCCTCCACTACGACGCCCAACTTCGAAGCAAAAGATTACGGGCTGTAGAGTCGCATTAGCCGCCTAGGCCGCGACGCGACACTGAGCGCCGCGCGCAGTGGTAGATCTTTGGAGTGCGCGACCGACGCAGCGCCGACCGACTTGATCAAAGGCGAAGGCAGCGGCACACACAACCGAAGCCGATCTCTTCTTTGCGAGGGACGCCGTCCGCGAGCGGTGTTAGCCTCATCACGGAAGACGGAGGCGGCTGGCTGCGAAGTGGGCGGCCCCACCCGCACCGAAGGCTCCGACGTCGACGCCGCCCGACGCGCGGAGCCGGGAAGGTGGATGCGTGTCGCCCCGACGACACGGCGACCTCACCGCCCGGCTCCACCGCATCCGCGGCCGAGCCGCACCACAGCGTGAGTGGCGAAGGGGGATCCACCCGCTCCGGTGGGATCTCTCCGAGGCAGGGTAGATGGGCGCCAGCGACTAAGGAGGCCGCAAGCTCCTCAGCATCGGTCAACCCAAACAACACGGTCCGCACCCACGCCCGACAAAAGCGTCGGCGGGTCACGGCATCAATGTTGTTGGCGGCCGATCTCCCTCTCAGCGCCGGGCGGCGGCGCCGCCGCCGTCGCCGACGGCGTGGACGCAACCGGCCCTTCACGAACCACGCGCGCCCGCCGACGCCGTGGGGCGCCCGAGGAGCCGTACTGCGTCGGCGATGGTGCCCGCGCCGCCGATGTCGGGGGTCGACAGAATGGCCCTAATAAGGATTGGAGCCGCGTGTGCGGGTCGCGAGCCCGCGAGAGCCCGTGGCCATTGCCACCATTGACGACGCCACGGCGTGGGCGTACTGCGCGGCGCTCGTTGAAGGGGGCGAGGAGGACGATGGTGACGCCGCCGCTTGCAAACTTGGCCCGGTGCCGTCGTGCCGGCGCGAGAAAAGGCAACGTGGACGGGGAGGTGCACGGGCGGCGACGTGACCCCCAATCAGCAGTTGAAGCGAGCCCGACGAGTGAACTCGGCACCGACCGTCGGCGACGAGGGTGGCGCGGAGCCTGGTGCCGTCTACGCCGACGGCTTACAACAAGAGTAAAGCCATCGGCGTCGACGGGTGCGGCCGCGCGGGGGACGGACAGCCGACGAGGAGGTCGCGGACCAAGGCGCTGTTGCGCCGGGACCCTCGCCTCAGGCAGCGGACCAAGACGGCGATGCGCAGGTACACGTGTCCGAGGGCCGACAACGTCCCTAGGCCTCGCCCGACGATGGACACGCCCCCGCCTGCGCTTAGAGTGACTGTTTCCGGCGCCGGAGATGAAGCCAGGAACAGCCCCCCTGCCCCCAACATCAGGGGGCACGATCGGCCCTGATGCAGCGGCGAGGGCGGTGTTGGCGTGCTTGACGACGCCAAGGGCCGCGCTGGGAGTCGCAGAGTGACCAGCGGCGCCCCCGCGAGCCCCAACGGCGAGCCGGCGCAGCACGCAGCGCCAAGGGAGTGCCGGGAGGGCTCGTAGTCAAGCTCAACCTCAGAGTCAGAGCCGTCGACAAGCAGCCCCGTCCAACGCTCCGCCTTGGACCTACCGACGGAAGGGAAGCGGGCGGCGTCGGGGAAACGACCCTCCCGCGGCTGCCATAGCAGCCAAGCTCGACGGCCGCCGCCGCCGACGAAGACGGCGTCGAGCACGGCGCCGACGGTTGCACCAGGACGACGATGGGCTCCGGCTCCGCGAGCTGACCGTCGAGCCCGTGCATCCTGCACCGCTCGAGCCAAGACGACGAACAGGGCGACGAGGTTGGGGTCGTCGGCGGCTCCAGGCGGGCCTCCCCGCCCACACCGGGCACAGCAGGAGAGTCCACCGACCCAGGGGAGGTCCCGGGCGGGGAAAGGCGGCGGGCGGCGCCGGCGAGGCGGCCATGGGCGCTGGAGATGGCCGGCCGGGCAGGAGCCACCAGCGGGCGGGGCAGAGCTCTAGCTGCTGAAGGACACCCATGGAACGGAAGCTCGGAAGGGGAGGAACTCGGATCTGAGGTCGGAATGGAGGGAGGTGGGCTGAGTTGGGAGATCGACGTGGGGGGTGATGGGGCGCCGTCGCCGTCGCCCAGGGAGGCAGACGGGACGGGGTCCAACGGCTCCATCCGCCTGTGTGTTGTAAGGCAGCAATAAGAACTGCGAGACTATTCTTACAACCAGGCCCATTATCGTATAGTATATATATATATCGGGTGTAGTCACAATACCGCCCCACGAAACATTGCTTGTCTTGTCCCCAAGCAATGGCTTGAATGTCGTGGTCGTCAGTGCACCAGGATCATGGCACATTCAGAGTTTCAGACATACTGCTGCCAGTCCCCTTCCAATGTCATATATGGTGTCTCCAAAGACAGTTAAGGTGTGGCGTCCTCTCCTAGTACTCATACAAGGAAGCTGGATCCAGAAACGCTCCCTTGGATCATACCTTTATGTTGTACACGCTTCCATCATAGCCAGAAGACGTGTAGATAACTCCATTTACTTGAGACGCAGCAACAGCAAAACCGAGAGAGCAGCGTATATATAAATGGGCTACATATTTCCCAAGGTAGGGATCAGGTATCTCACCAAAAGCAAATACTTGACCAGCCAATACAGCAGCAGATGCATATGAGCGGAGAGAAATCTTGGTGTGAGAATCAAGACACGACAAATTGATCTCCAGGTCACACCATTATAACCACCAATCAGGAATATTGATGGCTCGGCTAGAGTATATTGCACATGCTTCAAGATGATGACAGATACAGAAGGAAAGAAAAAGAATATCCAAGAACAGAGAAGGTCTGTCAGAGGCGCCCTCTGATGTCATGAACTCATAAGACTCATCCAAACAGTGTTTCTTACCTGTCTTTAATCCCCATAATGCTTGCAAAATTACAGATACAGGCAACTGGCAATAGCTCAACATTACAGGGCACCAATTTATGAAACAGGTAACAAGCAACAGATACCTCATGTCAGTCATATACTAGTCCAAACTTCTGAAAAACAGATGACAGGCAAGCAGCTAGGAATTTCATCACCAACACAAAAATACTGTGGCTGCTGCTGCAAACTGTCTGAAAACAACAAACTCTGAATAGATAGAGACTATTTCTACTGATATTCAGAACTACTGTATCTCACAAAAGACTAGAGGAAGGGACTAAAGCAAAACATCATCCATGCATGATCCTATTCACAAGGAAATTAAAGTGAACTCGCATAGGATAATTAAGTAGAGACTGAACCAGCAAAGGATACTTCAGTAGAGAACTGACGTAACCAGATAGACTACAGCAGGGCCATCGAACTGCAAGTATAACTGAACCAGGGCAAGTATGTGACAGAAAAATTTATATAGAGCTGATTAGCTCACTTCAGTATCTGCAAGCTTTTTAGTTTACACTCAAAACTTATGCACATGAATTCATACTGTGGCTGCTGCTGCAAACTGTCTGAAAACAAAAACTCTGAATAGATAGAGACTATTTCTACTGATATTCAGAACTACTGTATCTCACAAAAGACTAGAGGAAGGGACTAAAAAAGCAAAACATCATCCATGCATGATCCTATTCACAAGGAAATTAAAGTGAACTCGCATAGGATAATTAAGTAGAGACTGAACCAGCAAAGGATACTTCAGTAGAGAACTGACGTAACCAGATAGACTACAGCAGGGCCATCGAACTGCAAGTATAACTGAACCAGGGCAAGTATGTGACAGAAAAAAATTTATATAGAGCTGATTAGCTCACTTCAGTATCTGCAAGCTTTTTAGTTTACACTCAAAACTTATGCACATGAATTCAGTATCTATTTAACAGTACATCAATGGACTACTGCATTTCAGAAACTTTGTAGATTCAATGACTGAAATTTACATCATCAGTAAGATCAGAAGCTGACTGCGTGCATAATCTCAAACACATGACAGGTCATCAAATTAGATTGGGGAAAGGATTCCACTCATATATATATATTTTAGACTAGTTGCTGCTCTGAATTGCTGACAACAGAATGACAATACGTGCAAGTAACAAACATTGAAATACTGAGTGATTCTCTATTTGACAGCACAATAATGAAATACCTGTGCTCCACAGTTTTTCCTAAAAAATAATAAAATACCAGAATGTGCATCACAGTCACTATTCATTCGGCTCAAGTTTTCATACAGGAAAGAAAAAGTACATTCAAGAACAGAGAAGGTCTGCCGGTTATGAAAAAGATCATTGAAACAGGACATCTGTTTATAGCAAATCTACCTCAATCGCACATGAGAGGTAAACAAAAGACAAGGAAAATTTTCATAACAGAAGAAGAGTAGTACTACATCGAAAAACAACTAGCCAATGCAAAATTAACAAGAATAATGCATCTGCACTCTATTTGACAGGGTGAAGAGAATCACTACCAACAATAGAAGCCACTGTCAGGGAACAATTAAATTCGGACCAAGATAAAAACGGGAACCAGAGTGAAGGAATTAGCAGCATATGATCTCAGATTGGGCGTACCAACAGATCGTAATTTCAACATTCATGAACACAAGAATCTTGCCTGTTTCTTTGAACCAACTATCATGCACAGCGATTGAACCACCAGTTGTCCAACCCAACATCACAAGTGCATCAAATTTATAGCAAATCTTTCTCAATCCCACATGAGACTAAACAAGACAGCGGAAATTTTCAGAACAGAAAAGGATCGAAAAATTGATACAAGATAAAAACGGGAACCAGAGTGAAGGAATTAGGACCATATATTCTCAGATTGGTTGTAGCAACAGAACCATTTCAACATTCATGAACCAAAGAATCTTCTCTGAACCAACTATCATGCACAGCGATTGAACCACCAGATGTCTAACCCAACATCACAAGTGCATCAAGTTCCCAGACGAAGTGAACAAATCTAATCAACTAACTAAGAGCTAACCACCAACTAATCCCGAGCGCGCTCTAGGTCAGGCGCGCGATGGTGAGTAATAGCAGAGCGATCGAGTAAAGCACCGATGTATCTAGAAGTCCTCAAGGGGTATGTACTGCATCTCGTAAACCTGCCTGATATGAACGCCGATGCTCTCCTGGCGTGCGGCGAACCAAGCAGGCGAGCGCTTCCCGCGGATCACCAGGTTGGCGATCTTCTTGAGGCGGTTCCCGAGCCTGACCGCGAGGACGCGCAGCACCGTCGTCGCGAACTGGTCCCTCCCGAGGCGTCGGATGGCGTCCGCATGGTTGCGCAGGCGACGGAGAGCGGCCACGTTCCCGGGGTCGTTGAGGAGCGCGTAGAGGAGGTGGTCCCGGACGGCGCGCAGACGGTCCCCGAGGCGGACGACTTGATGCAGGCGGCCGAGCTCGCCGAACGTCCCTCCGGTCCACTGCCCAATCTTGACGACGAGGTTGTCCTGGAAGGTGCGGGAGGCCCGAACGGAGTCGACTCCGAGGACGCGGGCGTGGTGCGGTGCGCGGACGAGGAGGAAGGCCTCCGTGTCGGCGACCGTGGACAAGAGGTACTCCGGAAGACGAGGCATCGTTGCCCGCTTGGGGCTCCTGGTGCGAGGACGAGGGGCGAGCGCGGGGAGAGGATCCTAGCGCCGGCACAGGTTGGGATCGCCGGTACGGTGGTGAGGCAGGGGAACTGGGTTGGAAGGCGTCGCCGTCGCCGGCCGCCCGTACGGCTAGTTATATAGCCGAGGGAGGGGAGGGGAGGAGGGGAATCCAGCGGGTAAATGCAAAGTCGGTTGCCGTCGTCCTCTTCCTACACCGTCGGATCCAGTTTGAATGAGCGGTGCAGATCGAGCGGTTTGCCTCAGTGTGACGCCTTGTGCCCGCTGAGCGCCAGCCTGGCCGGTGACGCCAGAGCTGGGACCTGCTTGCCAGCGGGATTTCTTGGGCCACACACCGATCAAAAATGTTGGTGCTCTGTCTTCGATAATCAATAAGAAAATTAAAAAAGTTTAGTATTCAGTTTTGTACAATTTCTTTTTACTACTGGTTATGAATCCAGTTGCTGCATGTTCTAAAAAAAATGAATCCAGTTGCTGCAATCCATCCTTGTTACTGTGTGCTTAATTATTTTACCGTAATGAGTTTTTAGCTTCTGTGGCTTCCTTATGGCCTGTGAGTACACTACTATAGAATTTATTTTGCATTATAGTGGCCAAACTTGACTAAGCATGAAAATGGTAGGTCGAAAACCCCTATAACCATTTTCTACCTTTACATTTAAATACAAAACAAAAGGAAAAACAGTAAAGCCAAAGTTTAACACAAACTTACGGAAATTTGAAAACAAACCAATTTCGAAAGTGGACTTATGTCGAACACGGTCGATATAAGAAAATTCAATACGCAATATCAACCCACAATGCATAAAAATTAATAAGTGCCATTTTGGCAAATTTAGACTGCAAAAGAGAGCAAACTTATCATTTTGATCCATCTAGCTCTCTGTCTTTCGGTCGCCCAATCATATGCAATGCAATAACGGCGCCGCATGATGCGGATCGATGCCATGCAGGCGGACGGACGGTGATTAGTCCCACCTCGGCGACTCCAAAGGCGCTTAATGGGGTGTGCTTCCTATATAATGCGGCTATTGACCATCAATGATCCACACTTGCTTTTGCATATTTGCCTAGACAGTAATGATCGACAACAAAATTCAGAATTTTAAATTTGAGATATTCAGAACTAAAAGTAGAAAAGTAGAAAACGGTCGAACTCGGTTGAAAAACTCCTCAACCATTTTCTACTTTTACATTTGAAATATGAAAATGAAAACGGAAACGAAAAAAAGTCGAACAAGAAAATATGAATTTCGCTTGAATAAAATACAGAACGATGTGGTTCGATTTAGGATATTTTCATTTCGTTTTCATAACCGTGGTTGGCATTCAGTTTCCCCGCCACGGTTATTTGCTAGACGGCCTAACCAGCCGATCACCCAGCCACCCACTGCAGTTAATAGAGTACCTTGGCGAAAAACATAAATATGGCGGGCACTTTACAAAAAGTCGTGGCCCAATAGACCCAGCAATAGGCCAAGTGAGGCACGATAATCACCTATGAATATAAATATAGGTACTTAGGGTTTGGCTTCTCCACCCCCCCACCCCACCCCACACACACGCACACTCTTTCTCGCAGCGCAAGTAAGTCCCGATCGGGCTCGTCCCTTCCCTCACGCGTGTGACTGCTCTCCCTCCACTCTCTCTCTCTCTCACACACACACACACTCACTCACTCACTCACACACACACACACACACGTGGCAGCAGCGGCGACCTCTCCTCTTCACGGCGGCCGCACAGCAGCAGCAGCAACAGCAGGATCTAGTAGCGTCGGCCTCCCTCCTCTCGGGACATGGAAGCCGCCACTCCTCTCCTCTCCATGGCGGCCTCCCTCCCTCAGAAGCAGGTCGGAGGAAGGCGCGTTGGGGTCGTGGGAGCTGCGGCGGCGTGGAGTTGAAGCCCCACCCCTGCGGTGGCGCCATCTCCTCCTTGGGCCAGATCCAACGGCGGCGATCACAAGTCAAACGAGCTAGCTCGAGTAGAATCATTGTTGAAGCATGATCTTACGTTTTTAGCACATCATTTTTTTATTGATGTTGGATGATTAGTGCTCGGTACTACATAACATGTTTTACGTGGCCTTTTTGTTTTTTTAATCATGGTGGTTTTACATAAAAACCATTCTACAATTAGTGTCTCGATTAATCATGATTATTTTTATAATTAACCAAGGTGGTTAAAAAACCCGCCTTGCAAAATCTATTAACGGAGATGGTTATTGTAAAGAAGCCTACCTTCAAAAATACCCTTATGACGTTGGTAGCCATCCTAACTTCCCGCCTAGGAAAAGGGAAAAAAATTGGGGACGGCAGTGCCGTACGGACGCCGCGCGTACGAACCTGAGGTGTCGTCTCGGCATTGGATGCGAGGCCCGTCCGTACGCTCCGTCATGCAGTCGGCTCCGCATCGCAGGCAGGCAGGCAGGCATCGGCTCGATCGCTGGGTTGCCTTTGGCTCTTGGCTGTACTTGGCTCCCGTACAGACCTCTGGCTCGCTGCGTTTGCCTCTGCCACGTTCCTCTGGTTAGACCTTCTCCCTACAGGTCCTAGTAAAGTCAGGTTAAAAAAGGGGCATTGGCGTTTTTACCCTCGGTTTCGGATCCAATGGTGATTTTACCCTCGTTTTTTTGAACTGAGCATTTTTACCCTCACTTTTTCAAATGAAGGGAGTGTTTACCCTCCTTACTGTTATGTCGGATAACGGTGTTAAAAGTGACAATTTTGCCCATTCATTTTTACCCCTATTTTTTTCTTAGATGTATGTTTTTACCCCTTTTTTTAACTGACACGTGGGGCCGCTTTCTCTCTCATTGTTGGGTGGCAAACTTGTAAATATTACATCGTCTTCCTTTCTTCTCTTCTCCATCGGACATGGCTGTACGGACAACCATGGGGCTTGCTGTTGTTCATCACGGAGGGGGAGGGGAGCTTCGGCAGGGCCTCGGCCGGCCGGCGGAGGCGGCATGGCGCGCCACGGGCGCACGCGCGCGGCCAGGGAAAGGCCCGCACGGCCTGCAGCACGCACGCACGCGCAGGGCGGCGGCGGCCACCTGCTGCTTGCGCGATGGGAAGGGGCCTCCTCCCTTGGCAGCCGCTGAGGGCCTCCTCCCCAGGCCGCCGGGGGCACCAGCGACGCCGCCTGGACCACCCCTGAAACCCTAGCCCCTCAAGTCTCAACCCCTAGCCGGCCGGCCCCATGGTGGTGGTGCAGGAGGGGGCGGACTGTACAAATCGGCGGTGGGGAGGGAGGAATCGGCGCTGGATAGGTTGGAATCGGCGCTGGGCATGGGGGAGACGACGGCGGGCGGCCTCGGGATCTCGGCGACGGAGGATTTTTTTTCTTCCGCGGGCGGCGTCTCTTTTCCGCGCGGGGCTTCGTGACGGGGAAAGCCTGAGCGAGCGCGTGCGTGGTGTCCGGTTCCTGGTGTCCAACGAAGGGGTAGGGGCAGGGTGGTCTTTTGTCCGGCCAATTCTTTTTCTTTTCTGATTTTTTTCAGCATTTAATCGGTCCAACGCCGACGCCGTCCAAAATAAGGGTAGACGGACGTTTCATTTCAGTAAACCGAGGGTAAAAATGCACAGTTAGAAAACTGAGGGGTAAAAACGCCTTTGGCCTTCAAAAGGAGGGTAGAATCACCAAATTCCCTTAAAAAAATTGTACTTTCGTGTGTATATGATTCCGTGTATACGATTCAAGCATACAAAAAATAGTACTTTCCCCGTGTATACTTAAAAATCGGGTTATAATTTAAAAGAATAGTATTGTTCTGTGTATACGATTAAGTACAAAAAGTAGTACTTTCGTGTGTATACTTAAAAATCAGGTTATAATAATTTAAAAAATAGTACTTTCCCTCGTGTATATGAGTCGGTACAACAAAAATACAAGATGAACAAAAATAGTACTTTCCTCAGGCGGCGTCCAGTGCGGCACGCTGCCGTCCCCAATTTTTTCCAGGAAAAGAGGCTAATGCCCAAAGAGGGGACTTTTTTCAAAATTTTGCCCTTTTTCAAAACAATTTTCAAATCTATCCCTAGTTTGAAACAAATTACGCTTAGGTATCCCTTTTTGTCGCGCCAAATGCATCGGGCGTGACATTTACACATGTCGCCCAATGCATGTGGCGCGGCGAGGCCCGGCCGCCGTTGACCGGCCGGGCCGGGCGTGGATGGCCGTGGGTCCCACCGCGTCGGCGCTTTGTGCGTAATGGCGCGACGACGGTCGCCGCCGACGCATCAAGCGCGACGGGCCCGATAGGGTTTCGGTTTGGGGCACGGGAGAAAGCGTGTGGGTCCCCACATGGTCGCGCCCGGCCCGGTTTGGCTTGACGTGCAAGATATAAATGCTTCCACCCGGTTTCCTTTTGTCTCTCTACCGCTCTCTCACTCTCACTTTTCCGAAGCCGCAGCCGAGGGGACCGACAGTCTGTAATTTTGGAAGCTTCTTTGCCTTTTTTTTTTTGTCCCCAAATGCTTCCAATTGTCTTGTTTGTTTCCAATTTGATTTTGCTTGTCTTGGTACTTATCTTATGGTGTCATAATGCTAGCTAATTTTGATTTGATTTGGTGGAATTGTGCACTTAAAACCTAACCCTAATTCACATCATTTGAATGACATGATTTCCCTTTGTTTTGTAGTTTATAGTGTGTATTTGCTTGTGTGATGCTAATAGGTCCTAAATTTTGGTTGATTTTCTTTGTGTTCTCAAAACCCAAACCCTAATTAATTCCATTGTTCATGGCAAAAAAATTTTTTTGTGATGTTTATTGATTCTTTAGCTATACTATGTTAGCAATGATATGCTTAGATGTAATTGTCCTCTGTAATGCCAAACCATAATTGAACTTCGTTGTTCGTAGGGAAAGTGAAAGGCATGTTTGCTACTACGTGAGATTACTTCCTTGTGAAATGAAGGCTATTACATGTTTATCGTTTTGTTTAGGTTTTATGAACAATTGTATAGGGTTTGAATATTTATTCATGTTTTATTGTACAATTATGATCTGTTACCATGTATGGAGATGAACTTTTATGAATGTTCATGTAATACTTGTCATTTTGTAATTGCTTTTAATATTTGTAACACTTGTCATTTTGTATCTTTTGCTAGCTTCCATGGACTTGTCCTGTTAGGTGCACCATCCGGAGGACCATGATGGGAGGGTCCATTCCCGTCACCGTGCCGACGCCGCTTTGTCACTGTCGGTGGCCGCCACGCGGAAGCTTGATCGGGCATCCTTTGTCCGCCGGACGTGCTTTTTTTCTCAAGGTTCTACGGGCGTGGTCCTCGACAGGCGGATGGGCGTGAAGGATGCAATTTTTATCCGGTGGATCGACGGTCAAGAACGGGTGGATCATTCCATCTTGTTGTTTCCATATGACCCTTGGAAGACCATTAAGCTTGATCGGTTTATGCGGTGGGTGCCTCCGCCTCGAACCCACCTAAGATGACCGAAGCGGAGAAGGTTGACGCCGCACAGACCGCCTACGTAATCCTCCCTACATGCCATTGTGGGGAGAAGGCGTTCCTCCAACTTCCGAGCCGACCGGATTTGTTCACTCCTTTCTATCGTTGTGGTTAGTAGCGATTTGGTAACCGGTTTTTTCCGGCTTGTGACTTTGAGGAGTATGACTATGGACCAAAACCCGCATGGCCTAACGAGAGGTTGCAAGAAGAGTATTCCAATGGACGCATGCCATGGCCATGCCTTGGTCTTCGGATAAGAAGTGCAAGTGCGGCATCAAGGCCCGTGAAGGAGTTGTTCCCTCGAGTTAGGGATTGGTTTCTCTTGTGGCAATGCTTATGGTGGGCCAAATGAGTTCTTTGTGAGTACAACGAACTTGTGCTTTGCATGCCTATTTTATCTAACTTTGGCAATGCATAACTATGGTAATGTTTATTTATTTTGCACTCAGTTTGGAAAGACTTGTGATTGGGAGGATTTCTGTGGCGCGGTGAGGCTATGACCAATTTGTTTTCTCCCAAGTTCAAGTCCCCTTGGAGAGGAAAAGGATGATTGCGAGGAGGCAAAAAGCTGAAGAGAGAAGTTAGAATTTGAAGGGCGGTGTTGCAACACCGAGGGTAACACACGGACGAAGCTTCGGTAGAGACTATTTGTAAAGCTAAAGGAAAGGACATTAGTCCTTTCCATCTCCAGATTTTACAGGTGACGAGCTTCGTTCAAGATCTCGGCCGGAAAACAAGGAACACTACGACCGCCTCGAAGCGGCGGAAAGGAGGGAGCATCGTGAGGTTATGGAGAGGGTTCTCAAACATGAAGCTCAACGTCGACGGGCTTTGATACGCGAGCTTTGTGAGCATTTGTTGTTCTTCGAAAAACTTGTTTTCACATTTCGCGCTACTTATTAAGGTCGTTGTAATGTTGACATGTTTGTTTCTCATAGTTCCTTCGCCACCACAAGAGGACGAGGGTAACGATGACGATGGCAAAAGACGTGCACGATCGGGACAAGGGTAACGAGGACGAGGCCAAGGACGTGGACCACCAGGACAAGGAGAACGCCCATGAGGATGTTTGGAATGACTCCCACTACGATGATTGGAATCGGACTTTCTGGGAGGACGATCATGATTTTGGTTGGCCTTGACTTAGCTATGAGGAAGGCATTAGTGGCCCACTTTTGTTCGAACCACAACTTAGCAAAGCTTTTGTTCGAACCACGAAGTGTATGATGCATGGACCCTAGAATTGTGGGTGACCAACTTTTGTAACTCATTGTAGTGACTTTAGTAACTCTATGCTTTGAACAATTGTGATGCATGCGAAGTAATGTCTAGGTGTTGGCATTTCAATCTACGTACATCGTTGTGTTCATTATACTCAACCACGAACAACACTTCCTACTCCAAGGAGAATAAAAGACCAACACCGCATACATAATTGTTGATACATGACATGGTTCAATACAACAACTAGAGATGCAAGGTTCAATACAACAACTAGAGATACATGGTTCAATTCAACAACAAGAGATACTCCTACTAGAGAGCATAGTTTCGTACATGGTTCATTACAAATAGATTAGACATTGTTCCATACATATGGCAACAAATGAACGTTGCACTTCACAAATCCTCGTCAGGTGCCCCAATCCTCCGGATATTCGTGCGTCCCGGTGCCCCAATCCTCCGTATCTTCGTCGGGCGTGTCCCAGTCCTCTGGATATTCGTAGCCTGGAGTCGTATAGTAGCCTGAAATGTAGCCATCATATGGTAAGGATTCGTCTGTGTCTGAATCCTCCGTTGCATATTCGTCGCTTGGGCTAGTAGAAGACCCCTCAAACATAGGCATCACACTCTTTGTTGTACTTTGCATCAACCTCATCTCGCTAGCTTCAAGCCTCCTCCCAATTGGTCCTCGCCGCCCTCTCCCGCAAATGTGCCAAGTCCAAGACAATGTCCTCCCGCACGGGATGCACAATGGGAACAAAGTCGAGGGCATGTAGTATCCGATTGAAGACGGTTTTAACATCGGGCACGCCGCATCCGGCCGCTCGCACGAGGTTCCGCCGGGCCTCTTGTGGCACCGTTGGAGCATTGTCGGCCTGCTCGGTGTCCTCCCACACGTGAGGCAATCGTGGGTACTCGCTGCCCTCCTTCTTGTCATGCTTTCAAGTCGGCCCGGGGCTAAGGCAATGAGCTCATCCAACCGTGAGGTGTCGCCGCCACCCTCAACATTTTCACTCGCATCCGGAAGCCTTGGCCCACTCGGCCTTGGCACGACGCGCATGCTCCGGCTTCCTCTCTCTCTCTTTCCTCGTAACTTGAGCTCTCCTCCTTTCCTCTTCCTCCCCTGACGCGCCTTCTCGGCCGGCAGCTTGCTTCATATCCTCCCTCGCCCTCCGTTGAAACCATGCCCTAAACTCCTTGTGGCCTTCCAATTTTTTCTTGTTTTCCTCACTGATCTCAAGGTCGATCCACTGCATAAAATCACAGAGTGGAGGTGGGGTCTGGAACACAAACAATTGTCAGGAAGCCAATACATACTTATCAATTAAAGGAACCAAAAACAAATATACGCACCATGAAACTGCGGCGTTGTTTCGGGGTTGGCTCCCATTGATAATTGGCACACATCCAATACTTCCGCATGTAGGTTTCCTCATCATCTTCATCCCATTCAACTTTGCATGGATCACCACACCAACACTTGGGCACCGGTACACCCGGTGGGAGAGGCTTATGGACATAGGGATCCGGCAGCCTCAAGTAAGGATTGAAGGCCTTCTTTTTACCACGCCTCGGCATGCGACAAGTGAAGCTACGAAACAATCGAACATCCAAAATATACTATGAATATACTAAGAATATACTATGGTGTGCCCTACACAATATAACTATGAATATACTATTGTATTGGTAATTTCCATTTATAAGAAAATCACATCATTCCCATTTAGCACGTGGCATACTAATGAACAATATAACCAAGACCAAATAAAGTAATGGAGATACTAATTAACAACTAAACCCTAAACCCTAATTAACAATACAACCACACCAAATAGTATGAATTCAATAAAGAAAAACAAATCCAAAACACTTACATAATCCACAAAAAGGAGGAGGCTTCGGGGCTTCAAGCAACCTTGAAGAGTTTGGGGGAGGATGAGAGGGGCTTGGGAGGGGAGAAGGAGCCTAGGGCCGGTGTGGGGGTGGAGGAGGGGGGCTATGGGGGTGGGGGTAGTGGGGGGGAGGAGGGCTTTGGAGGTGGGTTGGGGGCTTTTGGAGGTGGGTTCTATGGTGGTGGAGGCGCACCTTTGGAAAGGGAAAGAGAGAGAGGGGAGGGAGAAGACTGGTGCGGAGGAGGAAGAGGCTCTTTTTATTACGCACGCCGCGCCAGATAGGTTGGCGCGACGTGCATGTCGCGCCGACGCAGGCGCGACGATGGGACGTGTCGTAACACCATTCGATGGAAATCGTGACTCGTCGCGCCTTAGTTTAGGCGCGTGAGCCGCCGCGCCAAAGACCCTCGAGGTTACAGTTTCGGCGGGGGGTTCTTTGACACGTCGCGCTAGGGTCTTTGGCGCGACGCGTCGCGCCTTAGGGCGCGACGGGCTACAAACCTGGGCCCTTGTTGTCGACGCGTCCGCGCTAAGAATCTTGGGCGTGACGTGCGGGACACGTGGCGCACTTTGTCGATTCCGTCGCGCCGGATGGTTTGGCGACCGTCGCGCCAAATACCCCCCGGTTCCATTTCGCCGTGGGGACTCTTTTTTGTCGCGCCCTAACGCCCTAAGCGACCCGTCGCGCCAATGACTCCGGCGTGATTCTTGGACACACGGGCGTGGCCTTGTGCCGACACGAGTGGTCGTCCGCGCCGGGGAATAGGTGCGACGTCCATCTGTGCAAATGGCTGTCGCGCCTATCCTTCTGGCGCGACCTTTTTTTTTTTTTTTTTTTGCAAATCACATAGCATCATAGCATACCACAAAAAGTCACAGATTCATACATAACATTATAGCCCAAAATATCACAGATTACATAACATCATATCATCATACCACAAAAGATCACATAATTCATACATAACATCATACCAATTTGGTCCACACATAGCAAATCCATATCACATTTCACCATAGAGTCTTCAACCATAGTTCACACATAGATCACCAAAGTGTTTACAACCATAGTTCACCCAAGTTTGATGGCCACAACTCACATAGTTCTGACAAAGTTCAAACATAGTCGATACATTCACAAACATAATGCAACATCCAAACATCCGCACTCCAAATTGCCATGCACGGAGTCCAGACGAAGGTCGTCGCCGTTCCTGCACACAGAGGGATAGAAACGATTACAAATATGTATTCGATTATGAGTTATGTATTGTAAGTTGTCATTTCCCCAACATTGCTTCTAATTTGCCAAATACGCACCTTCTCACGGCTTTGGCGTGTATGGTAACCTAGGACGACACGGGGACGGCCGAGAGTCGTTGGAAGGACATTTGGCGTGCCAACGTCCGACCGGTCTTTAGCTTTGCGTTTAGGCCGGGTGACGGCGCCCCCCTTGAGATCCCCCCTACAAAACCCAAATTGTCATATGTGCCGCAAATGTATATATACGCGAGGTGACAACAAGCTCAAGTTCTACAAGATAGAAGAAAAACCTCGAGTTTGGGTCACGGGAGGAGCATCGTTATAGTTCGAAGAAGAGCCAATGACGCCCCGCTCATAACTTGATCATCGCTTTTCTTCGCCACTTTGCCTTCACCATTTTGCCTTCCGGGCTTGAATCTTGAGGGGTTTTACGCAATTGTCTTTCCCCGCTTTCGAACTCCTTCTTGCACTGGATGCCTCTGCTGTCTCCTGCGCCCAGCTCTTGCTCACTTCAGCTCTTGCGCCGGAGGGGCCTCCTCCTTAGCTGTTGCGCCCGGCGCCGTCATCATCACCTCTAAAAAACAGCTCAACTTGCGACCGAGGCGGCGGCAGAATTTCTTCACTTTCTGCAGTCAGTTTTTTTGGCAAAGTTAGGACTATGGAAACAAACACATGCAAGTAACTGGAATGTATTGAGTCAGGCGTCGTACCTCTGCAAATTCTACAAAGCTCACTTCCTTCTTGGCCCCGTGCGCCCTATGTATGCTCCGGCTTCATTTTGACAGGTTAGCTGCGTGGTCTATGTGCAGGGGAACCCCTGAAACAAATATAGCGCTATAAGCGGCGCTATAGCGCCCCGGCTGCCGCGGCGCTGGCTATTGTATATCGATATTGGCGCATTGGTAGCGCTATTTCATTTGGATTTTCCACGCTATTGGGCTATATCGCGCTATTTTTCACGCGTGATTAGGCCGGTGGGTCTATGCGCTTATTCTTGCCGCTTATAGCGAGCTATGGTTAAAACTAATAGCGCCCGTAAAAGTCCGGCGCTATTTTCCATAGCCAGCGATCAAAAACATGGTTGAAGGTTAAAAATGAGAATGAAAGGTTGAAGGAAATGGCGTTAGTGCTACCACGTAGTTAACGAGAGGAGCTCTCTGCTGGCCGGCCTTCCCTTGTTATGGTGTCATAAGGGTCTTCTTGGTCGCTCTCCCCATAAAAGATTGGGGTCACCGAGACGGGGTCGTGGAGACGCACTCTAGTCACCCGGTGCAGGTACATCAGGTAGGCATGGAACTCTCTGCCCACCGAACGAGGCCCACTATCGAGGGGCCACACCCTCCTTCGGCCATCCATCCACCTTTGCACATGTTGCGCATGGATGGTGAGCCAGTCGCTGCTGCCACCAAACCTTCTCTCGCCTCAAAACACGGAAGCATCGATTGTTAGTTTGGACTACACAATTAAAAATATAGGGAAGGAACTATAATATGAAATGCCTTACGTGCGGTGCATCGAGGTGGAATCCGTGAGAGGGTAATCCCGCTTCCTCCCGAATCGCTTCATGACCCTCCTCGGAAGGTGGTGCTCCACAACAAAGGACATGATCATCATCCCGGCAAAGTGCTTCTCCAAATAAGCAACTTGTCATCATCACTCCGGCGGGGGCGTTCAAGTCCCGTCCATGGTCACGCGCTCATATGGAGTCCACTCCACCTGAAAATTGAGATATTTAGACAAGTCCAACGACTATTTTAAAGTAGATAACAATATGTATAACAAAATGACTCACCTGACCCGTAGGTCAACAAGTCAGTCGTTGGAGTACCTCCCTGTACCTCATCACCGACTCGCCCTTCACCATCTTGTTTTCGTGCCACAAAATAAAGCAATGGGGCCCCCGATACTCGTCATATGGCCATGCCTCGCATAGAAAATTTAAAACCAGGAAGACACTTATAAGAACATGAATATTACATAGGGCAACTAAGATGAGAACATGAATATTAAGGCATGTATGAGTTACGTACATGAACTGGCTTCCTGTAGTCCCTTCCGGTGGGAATGCGCTCCCAAATCCAAATCTGCAGGAGGTACACGCAGCCACCCACGTTCGAGGTCTTCTTCGCCCTCCTACAGGCCTCACACAGCTGCCGATACAGCCATGCTAGTGTTGCAGAGCCCCAGCTGTGACGGCCGATCTCCTCCCAATCCTGCTGTAAGATTGGGAGCACCATCCAGGACAAGGTGTTCCCGGTAAGAGTCGGGTAGAAGGAAAAGGCCGATAAGGTGCCACAACCACACCTTAGCAAACCTCTCGACCACTTCCTCGTGGGCGCGTGGCACGCATCTTGAACGGCGCTTCACCCAATTGGAGGACACACCGAAGTCTTGTGCTCCTTCTTTCCCTCCGAGGTGCTTAGGGTAATGTCCAGGTGAACTGGAACACCAAGTCCTTCCAGGTTGGGCGTGGTCGATAGCACGACACCGGTGGACCGTGCACCTTGAGGTCCAGAATGTAGCTCACATCTTCTAGGGGTGATCCGTCATCTCTCCACACGCAGGTGGAAGGAATGGGTCTCCGGGACGCCATCTCGGCCCACGGCGCGCAGTCACCGGCGCCCCCCGTCCATCTCCGGGAGCCCGCCCACAATGGCTCGAGCAAGGCCCGGGGAAGCCAGCTCTAGCCCAGGTAAGGGCGCACCGCCGGGGTCCCAACGAGTGGCTTGTGAGCTTCGGGGGCGCAGCGGCTTCTCAGTTCTGAAACAAATGAAGGAATGTAACGATTACATATGATAAACGAAGAGCGCAATATTAATTTCCCAAAAATAAACATGGGAACTACTTGCCTTGCCCAAGTCCACCGCCAAGTGCGATCGGTGGTCCTTCTCATAGCAAAGTGCCTACGTAATTTGGACCCAATCCTCCCTGCTCCATCCGAAAAAGGCCAAACAACACAAGATTAGAAAAAGACATGAATTATGGCAATTAAAACAATAATGCATTACGAAATTATTACAACAAGACGTGAAGAAATTATTACAACAAGGTTCAACTAACAACACCTATGTACTGAATACTATCGTGAGTGGTTGCGGTGTGACCCGGTCCCGTGGCATTTAGAGCACGGGCCGGAGGCATGGCCTCATCAAAGTCTCCATAGCCATACATATCGAGACCATAGCCATTTGAATCATACACATCAGGGCCATCGGCATTGGAATCGTCCATAATTCCTTTTAGGCGTTTTCTCTTCCTTCTCCCAACCTTTTGCTTTTCTAGATCCGGGTCGGGTACATAATCCAAACCATAGTATGCAGGCCACTGCGAAGGATCTAGGTATGGCTCGAATTTGGATTCCCACACTTTTAGGGTGTTTGATTTGAGATAGAATGGAGACATGAAAAAATGATCTTCATGGTCCAAACCCCTCAACCTACAAGCGGTGATGACGTGTGAGCAAGGCACATGAAGTAGCTCATGAATGCAACAAGAACACTCCGGTTTTCGGAGGTCCACCCTATAATATTTGCCACCGTACTTTCACCGCCGGGATTGGTTCCTCCCGCGACATTATGTTGTAAATTAGCCTTGAAGCTCCGTGAGGCATCACTCAACTGATTGGAACCTATGGCCTCCGCAATTTCCAGGTGTCTCCTACCGGCCCGGCCCCATTTTTCTTTAGAAGCTTTGGCAATGTTCCAGCGTTTCACAAAGTATTCGTTGCACTTCTTAAACGAGTACTCCACAATACCAGAGACAGTAACGCACGGATACCCTTGAACACTTTGTTGAACGATTCCGATGAATTGGTGGTCATCACGCCATACCTAAGTCCACCATCATCAAATGCGAGAGCCCACTTGCCCACATTACTCATCTGGCCCTGAAGCCAAGTCCTCGCAGGAGTGTTTAGGACCTTGTTCAACTCTGATAGCTTCTGCTTAAACCTCTCCTTCGTGCGACAACAACACACAACCTTCAACTTCTACACCACCTCCTTCTTCCGTTGTCGCTGCCAAATGTTGGCGGCAAAGTGCCGCATGCACCATCGATGCTCAAGAGGGGGAAGCCCATCTATCTCCTCTCTAGCAGCCGCTAGCAATCCATTGTGCCGATCAGATATCATGCAAATCCTACGGGACGTACGACGGATGACATCTCTTCTAACAAGCTTCATGAACCAAGACCAGCTCAAATTGTTCTCGCTCTCGCCAAAGCAAACGCTAAAGGGACAAGTGGTTCTCCGGATCCACACCCACCGCCATCATCGAACACCTTTGTACTTTCCTGTAAGGAATGTTGCATCAACAAGCACTACAGGACGACAATGCTTGAATGCCTCGGCGGACTGGGGAAAACACCAAAACAATCTCTGCAGAACATGTTTAGGCACGCCGTCCGTCATCATCCACTATCCGCAAAGAAAAGGAGATACCACCTAAGCCCTGGATTGTAGTGTTTCATGGCTGAAAGGATCCTAGGAGCTTGGTTGTATGCCTCCTTCCAATCACCCCACAACAGCTCTATAGCATGCTGCTTTGCTCGCCATGCCTTCATGTAGCTCACTCGATATTCGGTCCACCCCTAGATGCTCGATCGGGGGAGGCAATTTGGATATATATCATTTGCCGGCCTTAACAAGGCCGACAAGACTACGACTCGTATAATAACGGGTGCGTGTTACGTGGATGAACCCCCTTAGGCTTAGAAGACCGACAAGTGTGAGGTTGCTTCACATTTTGAATCCTCCAAGTCTTGTTTGGCGGCTTCCTCGCCCAAACTCCCCAACCACATTTCTTCTTGCAAAGCACTATGTACCGCTTCTCGGCGTCGCAGATGATCAACACAAGAGGGGCCTATGATACCTAACGGCGTAGTCCGCAAGAAAAAACTTGAGATGATCCAATGTGTCAAAGACCATCCCCTTCTTAATCTCCATCTCCTCGCCTCGTCCCCTCATCGTCCAACAATGACCGGGCCAGGTCACACACACGGCATCATCAACCATACTAATGTCCATGAAGTTGGGTGCGGAGGGAACCTCAACATGGACCTCCCTCAACCGACTTAGCTCGGATCGGTGTACTCCATCCTAAATGACCCGTCGTGGATGCAATATCCCCCCTGTACTCTTGGCTTTCATCATCCGTACTAGGCTCCGACCTATACTCGTCCTCTAGAACCTCCTCAGAGCTACTTTCACTAAAAATAAGCTCATCTCTGTACTCTCCATCGTCATCTGATCCTACAAACATGTCGTCCATAGCACCAATCTCCTCCTCATCACACTCTTCCATACCTACCATCACTGCATTATCATTGTCTCTAACAACAGCCGGTTGCAGATCTTCCTCCTGAGTAAGGTGCTCTACGAGCTCCTCATCCACGTTCTCAACCGCAGGCACAACAACAGGGTTCATCACCTTCTCCACAACAACTTCCAAGCAACGAACACTACTCCCATTCACAACCTCCACAAAGTTGTTCCAATCATCTTCACATGACAAAGGCATGAGTGCATAGTGTGCTCGTTCCTTCCTACGATCAAATCGACCAATCAAGCTAGACGGCCATCCATACTTGTCACGACAATGGCCGACCAAATCATCAAAGCTAGGAGGTCTACCAAAAAAATGAACTTGTTCATGCATGTTCTCAAACTTGCCATCCTCTCTAACTTTGCCACCAATATAAAAGCGCACTAAACGATCCATCTACAAATTATTCGGGACATAAAAGCTATAAGTAAAACAACCATATTGCCAATATATATTACAAAGAAACTCAACACCTCCATGCAACTAAGACATTTATTCATGAAAAATTTATTCTAGGTGAAATTCATAGCGAAAAAATATCCTAAAACGTTTCCACGTACCACATTGCATCAATAAACGGCCCAATCACTAATAATTTCACATTGGAAAATAGAAAAATATGAAACCCTAAACCTCCATGCATGCATCAATGAACTTCTTTCATGCAACTCGATCTCTTAACCAAATCCACGTACCAAATCGAATCCTAAACCGATTCTACGAACCACATTGTATCAATTGACGCTTCAATCACGAACATTTTCATTCAAATCAAAATACTACCATGAACATGGCATCAAATCGAAATGGAGGGAAGGAGAGGAGGGATTAGCACCTAATCGAGTTGGAGGACGGGGAGGCCGGCTATCGATCCGCCGGCGGCGGCGCTTCCTCCGCCGCCCGGGCTGGCCGGCGGGGAGGGCCCTCCGACCCGAACCGCGCGGGGGCGGCGGGAGTGGCCGGTGGCGGCGCTAGGCCGCCGGGCGGCGGCCCGTGACGCTGGGAGGCCGCGGCGGGGGGGGGGGCGGGAGGCCGGAGGCGGAGCCGGGCGGCGGCAGCGGGCGGACTCGGGCGGATCAGGCGAGAAAGAAATGATTGAAGTCGGGTAGGTGGAACCCTACTTCAACGTGTCGCGCCTAAGCTTCCGGCGCGACATGGGTGGGCCCTACACGCTTTTCGCCGAGGCCCAAACGAAAAACCCTAACGGGCGGTCCGCGCCCGACGCATCGGGCGCGACCGACACGCGTGCGCCTGGCATGCGGCGCGACCCGGTGGGACCCACGTCCATCCTCGCCGGCTTCCGGTCAACGACGCCGCTACGTGGCACACCACGCCGCGCCGCATGCGTAGGCGCGACATGTGTAAATGTCACGCCTATGCATTTGGCGCGACAAAAAGGGATATCTCGTGTAAAATGTTTCAAGCGGGGATAGATTTGAAAATTGTTTTGAAAAAGGGCCGAATTTTAAAAAAAAATCCCCAAAGAGGCCCAGACGGAGGGCCAATACGCGCTCAAGTATAACAAATATTAAACATAGGGTCCTTTGATTTATGATTCTGAATAAATTAAACTGTAGTACATTTGTAAGTGCTCACTCCATCCTAAAAACAAAGCATCGTCTCACTTTTTATATAAAATGGTATTGACATTTATATCTCTAAATATATTTGTTGTAAAATATATTTCAAAATTAATCTAACATCATAACTGTCAATAGACTTTACAATATTTGATTATGCCTAAAAAAGTTTGATTACTCAAAATTTGACATATATATTTTTATAATGATGGATGGAACATTCCATAAATACTCATGCTTTTGAAATTACCTTTTTTTTTTTTTGAGGGAGTAAAGCCTTTATTAAGCTTCATGAGAAGTACAAATGTGATTGGGAAAAATTAAAACAAACATGTCTACTTATAAGTTCACCATAGACACTACTTCTAGCTAAGAGATGAGCATCAAAATTCGATTGCCTCCTCTTATGAAGAAACTCAACAAAATTGAAGTCGTGTGATCTAGCTCTAATTTCTATATGTCTATATATATAAGAGCCCATGCTCCCTTGTTGGATGCTCCTGATGAATCTTAAAGGATCAGTGACTGGAATGCTTTTGAAATGATTGCAATATTTATTTTTGTTGCAGTTCTTTTCTTTTTGAATTCTTTTGTTGCAATTCTTGATACTATACGATACAGCAGGCCAGGCCCAGGCGTGGTGAGCAACGACGGACCCATCAAGACACCTCCCGAATGGGCTGGGAGGGCTGGAATCGAACCAATTCTAGCAGCCCATTCCTCTTTTCCTTCTCGTCCAGTCCAATCAATCCGCAGTCCTCTCGAGCTCGCGGCAATGGCGACGAGCTAGCTTAGGAGGGCACACGCCTCCTCCGTCCTGTCCCCAACCACTCACCCAGTTCCACCCCTTGCGTCCTCAGTTCGGGGTGCAGGACCCCGTTGGGAAAGCCGCGGGCAGAGCACCCTGGTTGGCCTGCTGCTGATCTGATTACAACTCGAGATCACCACCTGGTTGTTTGCCTTCCATCACTTCCTCCCTCTCGATTGATTCCGCGGGCATGAAAAGTTGGGGGTCTTTTTTTTCCTGGTTCAGCCCCTCTGTTTTTGCCAGGAAGATATTGCATCCTAGTTTCTGTTTTTTTTAGTGTTTTAATGTTTCTGTGTGTGTTTTCAATCGGTGCTTTCTTATAAGTTCGAACCTGATTTATGCAAATTTTCTCGTTCCATTTTCCAATTCCTTATGTATGTGTTACGCACCGTTTCATGACAGTAACTAAATCGATGAATACTGCAGGAGATCAACCACGCTGGCGCTGGTGGGCTATGGGCAGAACAGAACTGGTTAGCAACAGAGGTGCTTGTGATAGCCGTTCTTCCTTTTTCTGAATGTACAATGTAGTAAAATTTTCATCTGAAACTGAAACTAAACATCCCCATGAATGTTCCTTGCAACATGGGTTTAGTCAGATCAAATGATTTACTGATTGCTTTAACTAAATCATCGATGTGGATAATTAGGTTATTTGGTTGGGGCAGGAAGGAGGTAGTCTGCCTGGTGTTACTGTGGTTATGTAAAACTGTGAATCCAATTTTCTTTATTTCTAACATTAATGTGGAACAGACAAACTAGGCCTTTTTGTCAAGAAGCTGCTGCTGGCAAATATTGTGGTTCAGAATTCGGTATAAACTGATTCTAGATTTTTTTTTTCTTCAGGTTTCGAAGCTGGAGGCAACCATACTCCATCTAGCATCAGCCCATGGTCTATCATTGGAGATAACTCTTCCATATTGGTGGCGGCTGATGGAACGTCATGTTTCAGTCGAAACACTGTTGCTGTGAGGATGGAGGTCCTCTGCAACGACTCCCCAGCTGGTGGTGTTGGCATTTACAACCCAGGCTTCATGCGCTTATTATTGCTAAGATCAGTGTGATGAATGAATGTACAATGTCATCTAAACAATTTACTTATATCAGTACTTTTGTATTATATTGTTGTAGCCGCATGGTGCCATGTTATTTGGTTTGTTCATGAGTAAACTAGTGATGCCAATTCATAAAAGCAGCAACTGTAGGAATAGCATTATTAGGATTTGAGACTGCCAGAACTCCATGTATTTTTCTTTGCATCCTTATGGTAGTGGTTTCATGTTCTGATGTTGCACATATGTTCAGTACATGTTCTGTTTTTCTACCTTTTCCACTTTTTTCTTTTCTGTGATATTACCATTTCAACTTGCAGAACATAGAAGGTGGAAAGGCCTACTACCTTGTCATGTACGTCAAGTCAACGGAACCAGCAGAGCTGACAGTTCAATTGACAAGCTCTGGCTTCAACTACGATAATGTTAGTATATTTCTCACAGTATTGAAACAGGATAAAATATTTGGTTATTCACATTAGCTGAAAACATTGCCCTGCTATAGTGTTTCTGGCACATCAAATTGGACAAAACTGGAGCAAAAATTGGTGGCTAAAGACACAAATAGAACTTCAAGGCTTCAAATAACAACTAGCAAGAAAGGAATTATTTGGTTTGATCAAGTATCACTCATGCCTGCAGACACATACAAGTTATATATTATAACTTTTGTTCTTTATGGTACTGCAACGGAAATCAGGCTGTGCAAAAATATTGTATAATCGTTTAAACATACATAGATGAAGAGTGAACCTTAAAGTATATGGAGTGGCAAAAGGAAAGCAATCCTAGTCTGTGAGCCAAAACGCATTAGAATGTTAGTAACCTCATTTTAAGACACAATAATCTATTAAATCGTCATTTATAATTATAACTACTTACTGTTTTTGTTTGTTTGATGAATTTTAACACACACATAAATGAATTTGATAGCTTTCTAGCATATGGTCATGCTTATTATACTTGTGAGTATTTAACGTCAATTCTTCTGTATACATGTAGGGACATGGTTTTCCCACTGAACTTATAGCCATGCTTTTGGATTTAAAACCACGATTCTTGAGATTTCATGGTATGTGATGTGTTTCCTTAATTAAAGTCAAGTATTGATGCTAGTAACGTATATGATATATTTCATTATTTCTATGTGTGCAGACATATTTGTGATAATTTACTAGATTGCATACAACTCTTGTAGGTGGTTGCTTTGTTGAAGGCAACTGGTTAAGAAATGCTTTCAGATGGAAGGAAACTATTGGTCCATTGGAAGAGAGGCCTGGGCACTATGGAGACATTTGGAAATACTGGACCGATGATGGCCTTGGCTTTTTATGAGTTTCTACTGGTACATGTTGATTGATGCCATCCAATTTTGCATTGTTTTGATTTCACCATAACTGATCATATGCTTCTTGTGAACTATTCACAAAAGCTTGCAGAAGACCTCGCGGGATCTCGATTTAGGTGTTGAATGCTGGTAGGTTTTATTTATAATTATACAAAAAAATCCTTTTTGTTATATGGTCAATCATCAACAACATCCCATTAAGTTGGGATTCTTGTCTTCAATTTTAGGTATCAGTGACCGTGATGCACTTGACAGCACAATGATTTCAAGTTTTCGTTAAGGTACCTTTTGTACTATACAGTCTATACTACTATCTAGACCTTTTTTGTTTGCATGATGTAACATAAATCCTTTCTTCGATTAGTTCCATGCAATTGTTGGTCTTTAACCTCTGCGTAAAAATATCGTTGGCAATTGTGTCTTCTTTTTTTCTGGATTTGGTATCAGTTAAAACCATATAGTCTTAGTGATCTTAACAAAGGAGAATCCTATAGAAACTAATTTCCATCCAGAATCTGAATAACAGAACCACATGTACTTTGTGTTTCTTGATGATTTTAATTTTTGAATGCACTAATCTGTGAGTTTACTATTCCTGCTATAGGATGCTTTGAATGGCCTTGAGTTTGCAATGGGAAGTGCGGAGTCAATATGGGGTTCTGTTAGAGCTGCAATGGGGCATCCGAACTATTCCCACTGAAGTTTATTGCAATTGAAAATGAAAATTGTCTGAATGGATTTTACCAAGGTACTTAAAATCACTGTCTTGGACAATTATCATGAATATCTTGGTCTGTTCCTGACATTATCTAATTCTTCTTATTAGGAAATTACATCAAATTCCATAATGCTATACGAGAAACCTATCCAGACATTCAAATTATTTCAAATTGTGATGGATCATCTAAAAGACTTGACACTCCTGCTGATTTTTATGATTGTCATATAATATTTGCATTGTTTCTCTGACCTTTTTACTTATTTGTTAGACAGATATGCATTGTTTCTCTGGCCTTTTTATACTTATTTGTCAGACAGACAGTGCACTTTATGTCTTTTTCTCATTTCCTCAATATGATTGTAATACTGAGAATATTTCAACTTAACTTTTGTAGGTGTATACTGATAATGCTGCTAAACTTTTTCATGCAAAGAACCAATTCGACAAGACATCACGAAGTGGGCCAAGGGTATGCGATTATTTCCAGTTCTTCACCTCTATCATTCCTCTTCATCTTTTGTGACATCTGTCCTCTTTCCAGGTATTATCAGTGAATATGCTGTCAGAGATGGTCGAAATGGAAGCCTCCTTGCTTCACTAGCTGAAGCTGCGTTTCCTACAGGAGTAGAAAACAATAGGTATCGTCATTGGATCACACATAATTCCTTTCTTGTACTTGTGGGATACTGAGATGGCATCTCTGACATGTATCTTTTCAGTGATTACATTCAGTTGGCCAGCAGTGCTCCTTTGTTTGTAAATGACAAAGACAGAACGTTAGTTCTGATGACTTTATACTTATTTCAGCTCTACTAATGTTCTTATACATGCAAAGTGCTAATTGTTTCTGAACCTTTTTATCAGCTGGAGCCCAGACGCAATAGTCTTCAACACGTGGCAACAATATGGAACTCCTAGTTACTGGATGCAGACAGTTTTCCGTGAATGAATCAAGTGGTGCTGTCATTCATCCGGTTACAATCGCATCCAACTACTCTGACTCATTGGCAGCATCCGCAATAACCTGGCAGGACACTGAAAAGCGCTTCTTGAGGATAAAGGTAAAATAACAGTTTCTTATGTTCTTATATCCTGTGTGATTCCATCAATTCATTGGATAAGTGAGGGTAAAGGTAAAATATCATTTTCTGATGTTCTTATATCCTGTGTGGTTGCATCAATTCATTGGATAAGTGAATCAACATTTAAAACTACTGAATCCAGGTATCCATATATGCAGGGAGTTTTTATAATCTTTGTTGATCTTCAAATGCTTTACAGATTGTATACTTTGGATCTGGTGCTTTAAACCTTAGTATACGTGCAAACTCTTTGCATCCCCTTCGGTTTTGATAATGTCTAGAATCTAATAAAGCATTCCCATGTTCAGTGAGTTTGACTAACATGTATACTTGACACAGGTCGTGCCTGTCACCAAAGGGCTACCGAATGCAGCGGAATCTATGCATACCTTGCTGAGCCCCTTCTCATTCACTTCGTTTGATCTAGCCTGACAAAATCCATTCCGAGAGTAGCACACCAAGTATATAAAAAAAAAAAAAGAACAGACGACCCTGCCAAGAGATCACGGAGGCACGGAACTTGAGGCACCCGCCATGCACCAGGAGAAAGAAGAAAGAATAAATCGACTCGTCTGCCAGGGTCGACTCACTCGTCTGCCGGAGTCGACTCACGCTGATTAAACGAAACGAAGGCAGTACCGCTATCTTGTGCATGTGAGATGAGGAACAAATGAAAGTGATTTTTTTTATTTGCACATTTGGTCTCAGCTTCTCAAATACACATGCATTATGGTGGTGAACCAACGCTCCTGAGTTCAATCTTCATTGGAGACAAATTTACACGCCTTATTTTCTTTTTAATAAAAACCACCTAGTTCCTTCTAGATTGGGTCTCGTTTTTTTTTTTTTTTTTCATTTGGTGTTTCCAAATCTCCCAAACCACCAGGATTATTAGAATTTTTATGCGTCATCACAACAAAAATGTTTGTATGCATCAGCCTGTTTCATAACCTACGGGTAGGAAATTGCTTTTCTTTCGTAGAATTCCTTTTTTTTTCTGCTAACCAACTTGGTAAATTGCTTCTCATTTCACACCGAGTCTTAGAGTTCAGAGCCCTAGACAAATTAGACTCTGACAGGACAACAGGACGACCGAGGGTTTTCAACATCACACCACAACCAGCAGGTGCCAGCAGGCTGCAGCCCGCACCGTGCATTCCTCAACCAAAGTCGATAAATGCACGAGGCAAACAACATTGTTGCATTCGGAAAATATTGTGACACCTGTTTGATGCTACTGTATTAAAATCCTCCTATATTTCTGCCTTGTTATAGCCATATCTCAATCCAAGGATCATATTGCTGAGTATGTACTCAAGGAACAAACATTTGCAGCCAAACTAGGTGGCGAGTCTTACAGCTACAAGCATATCTGCATCGGCTGCGTAACCTTTTCCATCATCTAAAAGGAAGCACCAATTATAATGGAATAACACATGATACTGCAGCTGCGTGCCTACACAGGGAGCACGAACCCAAGCTGCCAACTTACCTGAGATAATCGGCCCAAGGCAGTCAGATTAGACATTCCCTTTAGGTAGTGCATCAAATGTTATGCTGTAGCATATCCAAAATTAGTTACATAGCTGCAGACATATGGCTTTGGTCGGGGCCTTGGCTTTAAGTTAGACATCATAATACAAATTAACAGTTAACAATTATTATATTATATATATAAATCTAAGATGATGCCAGCAGTCAAGTATGAAGGAGTTAAGCCTAGCTTCAGTACCATTTATCATTAGCTTATCTTTAACTATGCTTAAGGCTGACCAAAGGATGATTAGCTTGTAACCTTGGCAGCCAAGTTATCTTACTTTTATGCTTTAGCATCTAAGAATATGCTCTAGTGAGCTTCTTGTACTCCAAGATGAACTTTTCCTATATATAATGAATAAGGCCTAGAGGCCAAGTGTGTCTTTGTGAACCCAATCTTTTGTTCAATCCCAACAATTGGCATCAAGAGCCAGGTTCCAGGGTACCCTACCTACCACAAAAAGCCCAACCTTTCTTCCCCTTCGATGGCGTCCACGCCGACCGGCGCCGTGAGCGCGCCGCCGCCTTGACCGATCAAGGACGCGAGGCGCGGGCGCCGGCGGCGGTCTGAGATTGGATCCCAACAACCGATTCGATGCGGCTACGAGGCAGCGGAGGCGGCTGCAATCACGGCAGTCCAGGCAGCAAAGGAGGCCGCCGCCATGCCAGCCGCGGCGAAAGGTAGCAGCCACGCAGCGTCCGAGATCGCGGCGGAGAATCTGAGGGGGAGGAGGGCGTGGAGCCGTGGTGGTGGTGGCGGCGGCCGGCGGAGAGGAAGATGGTGGGGGAGGAGCCCGCCACCCGGCGTCGATCAGCGCGGCCGGCGGCGCCGTCGATCTCCGAATCTGCCGGTCTTGGCGAGGAGGCCGCCCCGGACGCCATGAGTCGCCATACGCCCGGTCGTTCTGGCGACTCGGTATTTGGGACTTCATGGCCGATGCTCGACAAGACCAACCCATCATGCTTGGTCTCGCACGATGAAGCTCAAGATGCAGCCCGAGATCTACGGGATGCCGTCGATGGAGAGCGATCCGACCGCGACGACCGACGGGCGCTCGGTGATCGCCAGCTGGCGTGCCCAAGGAGATGGGCATCCCGCTCATCGACAAGCCGGCCGCGAAGAGGCGTGGGCGCCACGGCCGCGGCGGCGCGCATCGGGCGTGGGCCGAAGTGCCCGGGGCGTTACGAGGCCGCGCCAGCGAGGTGGGAAAACATGAGCTGCCGTCGGTGAGGAGCTTGAAGAGTTTGCGGTCGTCTTTCCACTTTGATCGGTGAGATGGCCATCCATGGCGACACGAGATCACGGAGCTCGCGGGTGGTGGAGAAGTACTGCGTGCGGTCCCGCTCGAAGTACTGCGGCTCGTGGTTGCCATGCGAGCAATTCGTCGACTTGAGACTCTCACGGTCGAGACCGTGGCGGGCGGTTGAGGCCGTTGGCCGATCGTGAAGAGCCTCGCCGAACCTCCGTCACCATCGGCGGCAAGCTCATGTACGGAGGAGCGGTGGAAGGCCGTGGAAGGAGAAGAAGAAGGGAATGGCGATTCGCGGTTCGACATCGAACGACCGATGTCAAGAAAACGGCGGCAAGAAGACCCCGGAGGCACGCGCGGCGGTCGTGGCAATCAAGGCGATCGTGATGATGCCGGGGCGCAACGATGACGCAGGGCCAGCCGCGGCGACAAGTGTCTCAACCAGGCGGGAGGTCATCGGGCACACGACGCCGCCACCAAGCGCCGAGATCGTGATGGTCAAGGCGGCGGAATGTCGTGGGTCACGGCGGAGGAGCCGTGTGGCAGCGGCAACCAAAGCGCGGGCGTGGTGGCTAAGCCGAGGTCGCGGAGGAGGGACGGAAGATGATGAAGGGCTCTGTTCTTTGCACATGGGTCGCATCGGCTGGAGCATGATGGCGCGGCACATTTGGCGCCGCGGGTTCTGAGCTCGATGACGGAGTGCCGCCTACACCTCGCCGCCTTGAACTCGCTCGAGGAGGAACCGGCACGCGTTCACGGATATCACCGGCGGAGCGGGAGAAGCTTTCGGCGGGCGGTGTGGACACGGTGCCACGCATCATATGACCGGCCGTCGGGAGCTCTTCGCCCGACCGAACACCGGCGTCCCGCGACGCGCGGTGCGCCGGGGATGCGTCCGAGGTGGACATCCATGGCGTCGGCTCCATCGTGTTCCAAGGCAAGACCGGCGAGCACGGGGGTGCTCCGCGGAGTCTACTACATCCCGGAGTTGAGGAATTCAATCATGAGCTTGGGCCGGCTCGATGAGGGCGGATCGAGGTGAAGATCAAGGACGGCCGGCGAGAATTTGGGGCCGGCGAGGCGGGCTGGCGGCTAACGTCAGCGTGGCCGAACCGGCTCTACATTACAACTTGAGGCATTTCTGGCCGTTACGCCCCGCCCGTGCTTGAAGGATGACACGGCTTGGCGCGGGCACGGCGCTACGGCACCTCCGCCGATGCCCGCCGTGCGGCTAGGCAAGGCCGAGAGATGGCTCGCGACATCGGTGATCGATCTCGGCGGTGTGTGTGACACTGCGTCACCACCAGCGAAGCGGCGCCCATTCTACCGCGTGAGTATCGTGCCAAGGAGCAACTGGAACTTGTGCATGGAGACCAGGCGGCCCGTGACGCCGGCGACACACGGAGGCGCCCGTTACTTCTTTTTGGCGGTGGATGACGCCTCCGGTACATGTGGGCCAAGCTTCTTCCGTGTCGAAGGACGCGGCCGAGAAGCTATCAAGCAAGTGCGGGCCGCGGCTGAGATGGAGAGCGCGCAAAGTGAAGGTTCTTGAACCGACAATGGCGGCGAGTTCAGCGGGCGAGTTCACCGCTTATTGTGTTGATCTTTGGTATCAAGAGACATTACTACGGCCACTCCACTCCCGTGAGAATGCGGGATTGTCGTAGCGAGAATCAAACGGTGATGGCCACGGCGCGGGCGCCGCTGAAGCGAAGGAAGTTGCCGGCAAGGTTTTGGGGGAGGCTGTCCGGCGATCCATCTCTCAACCGCTCGCCCACCCGCGCCCGGACGGCGTGACGCCCCACGAGGCTGGCATGGGCGCCGCCCACCGTCGGCCATCTCAAGGGTGTTCAGGTGCGTCGCCTACGTCAAGGAGCTGACCTACCGCACCAAGCTCGATGATCGCGGCAAGGCCGGGCGTGTTCATCGACTATCTGGAGAGGGGCTAAGGCGTGCGGTGTTCGACCCGAGACCGGACGCGTGAAGGTCACCGCGACGTTGTCTTTGATGAAGGGCTTGGCAGGATTAGTCCTCTCGGGCCGGGAGCTCGGGGGCGGCCTCCCGGTGACTTCACCGTCAGTACACGTGGCGGTGGGTGCGCCGCAACCGACATCACCTGCACCAGCAATCGGGGCTCAGGGGAACATCATTGCAAGCACCCCGGCGTCACCCGCGGCGTCCGCAAGCCCGCCCGCCACACAACGCCGGAACCGGGCGCACCGGGCGCCCGGTCGAGTTCACCACTCCTGCGGAGGGCGATGAAGATCGCGCTGGATGCGACCTACGACAACGAACCACTCGATGCAGGACCATGGAGAACATTCTCGGAGGGCTCGATCCCCAACTCTTCGCCGAGCTGCATCTCCCACGCCGGTGAGCCCGCATCCTATGCGGAGGCCAAGGAGGAACACGGCAGGCGGCGGCCATGGAGGAAGAGTTACGGTCCGTGGAGCCGGAGCGGCACTGAGCCGAGATGCGTCCACGGGCGGTCCACGCCCTATCACCCCGAAATGGGTGTACAAGGTGAAGAAGAAATGAGCGCGGAGGAGGTGATCAAGCACAAGGCTCGTCCTTGTGGCTCGCGGGTTCGTCCGGCAAGAGGGCGTGGACCGGCGACGCATTCGCACGATGTGGCGAGGATGGATGTGCGTGGCGGCGTCTTTGCTCACCCACCCTGCCGCGGGGAGGAATTTGGGCCATCCACCATATGGGCGTCAAGTCGCGTTCCTCAATGGCGAGCTCAAGGGAGGTCTACGCCCAGCGACCACGGGTTCGCCGTGCGGGAGAGAAGACAAAGGTCCCACGCCTCCTGAGCGCTATCTCAGATGGTGCGTCAAGCGCCACGGGCATGGAATGCCAAGGCTGGGACGCGACATTGAAGAAGATGGGAGCCGGCGAGCAGCCATGATGCGTGGCTATGCCGAAGCACAAGAAGCGGCTCCGTCTTTGGTGGTTGGCGTGTATGTCGGCGACCTCATCATCACGGACCGATCGCGGCGTGAGATCGGTACATTCAAGTCCGAGATGAAGGCCGTCGCCGACATGAGCGATGCGGGGTCGCGTCGCTACCTCGGCGTCGAAGGGCCGAATGGCATCAACCTCCGCCAAACCCACTCGCGCAGCGCATCACGGAGCCTCGGTGGCATGGAGGGCGCAACCCGGCCACCACTCCAATGGAGGAGCGCCCGCCGTGAGCAAGCACAGGCGCCAAGGAGTTCGATCCAACCAAGTATCGGCTCGTGGGGAGTCTCCGGTACCTCGTCCACACCACGGACATGGCGTTCGGCCGTCGGGTTCGTCGATCGTTTTACGAACGGCCTACAACCGAGGCATCACTAAATTTTGTGAAAGGGTGCTCCGCTATGTGGCAGTACACTTTGGACTATGGGCTGCACGCCGCTAAAGCCCGAGGATCATTTCGATTGGTTATTCTTGTGATTACGATCTTCTTGGCGACATTGACTCAAGCAAGAGCACAACCGGGCGGCTTGTTCTTCCTTGGAAGGCTTTGTATGCAGTGGGTTGGCGTCGATCAAGCAAGGGTTGTAGCCCTGTCAGGCTGTGAAGCTGAATATGTGGCCATGACTTCCGCAGCAACTCGGGCATTGTGGTTGTCAAGATTCTTTGTGAGAAATCACGGGAAGAAAGGTTGAGCTCGTCGAGTTGAGAGTTGACAACAAGTCGGCACTTGCCCTTGCCAAGAATCCGGTGTTCCATGAGAGGAGCAAGCATATCGGACCAAGTATCACTTCATCAGAGATTGCATTGAGGAAGGAAGCATCAGGGCTGACTTCATACCCACAGCTGATCAGTTAGCTGACATCCTGACCAAGTCCCTCGGCAAGGCCAAGTTTGAGGAGATGAGGAGGAGAATTGGTCTTGAGAAGATCAACAAGTCAAGCAACAGCAAGGCTTAGGGGGAGAGTGAAGGAGTTAAGCCTAGCTTCAGTACCATTTATCATTAGCTTATCTTTAACTATGCTTAAGGCTGACCAAAGGATGATTAGCTTGTAACCTTGGCAGCCAAGTTATCTTACTTTATGCTTTAGCATCTAAGAATATGCTCTAGTGAGCTTCTTGTACTCCAAGATGAACTTTTCCTATATATAATGAATAAGGCCTAGAGGCCAAGTGTGTCTTTGTGAACCCAATCTTTTGTTCAATCCCAACAAAGTACGGATAGCATGACAGGCACGGTATAACTATGAAAAATATAGCAAGCAAAAACCAGCGTAATCTAAAATCAATGTAACAGAATCATCAAATAGATGTGACTAAAATTATCTCAGGAAAACAAATTTTTGCTCTCATGGGCGACTCATTACTAGAGCTTACTCTCGGTCCAGAGACCCAGGTTCAAGGTATCTGTTTGGTATGAAGGGTCGATAATGTCTTTGCTCACTATTTTTGGGAGAACAGGCAAGTTCTTCTCTACAAAGTTCAACACAAATGGCTAAATCTAAAATTGGAGCTAACAGTATGTTTCTTGCTTAATGTAGCATACCTTTCCTTAACAAAGCACCTTAAGTTTAGTGTTCTACAATAAAATACAATGGTAGAAGGTAGAAACTGACCTAAGTTTTATACTTGTATAAGGTATGAACATGCCCTAAACAGTAAACATACAAGATTACATCCCACAATACAGGTGAAGGGCCAGTCGTTATGAATTAATGCTCTAAACATATACTCCCACAATAAAAAGAGTACTTGCATCCCAAAATAACAAATTAAAAAACATAACAAGCAAGGTATGCCTATACAGGTGACCAAACGATGTCTCTAAGCATCACAGTTGTAAAAACATTGAACTAATTAAAATAATTTTCAAAAGAACTTTAGATAAGTTTACTGACAACTTGATGCAAAAATGCAACTAATCAATGATGAATGACGAACAATTCACAAAACTATGTGATGCAAAATGGAATATTTCATTTCAAGAAACGTTCTAAAAGAAATTGGTATGATAGCAAGCAAAGCATAAATTTTCCTATCAGCAATCAATCAACATACTGTTAGCAGAAGATGTCCAATACAATATCACTGAAATCAAAAGAACAGAAACTAAAAGTCTCCCACACGCCACATGAAGCCGCTAGCTAAGTTCAAAATACAGAAGATGTCCAATACAATATCACTGAAATCAAAAGAACAGAAACTAAAAAGTCTCCCCACGCCACATGAAGCCGCTAGCTAAGTTCAAAATAAGTCACTGAAGCCAAAGCGTAACACTTCCTAATCCTAAAAAGATACATTGCCGATGGTCCTTAGCAGTGACTTTTTGTGGATACTGGAACCACAGCTTTATGACTTTGACATTTCCCATCAACACATTTTGAAACATCAAAAGGGTCTGGGTTGGAAAGATCAAACGCTGCAAGGTAACACCAAGCTGTACCTTCTTGATGAAAAGAACTCGCAAAAATCATCAGCTCGCAACATGCATTGGCCCATTTTGCAGAAGCCATTTTAGTCCTGAGGTTGGTACCTATTGATCGAAGGGGAATGTCCATGGGTCAACACAATCACCATCTTCTCAAGAACTTGTGCATGCTCAGCGATGAACTTGAGGAAGACAAGCTCACTTCTCGTCCCACGGAATTCACGGAGAACCACCTTCTTGATATGTCGCTGGACACATTCAACTGAACCTGCCTCCTTCCAGAACTTTATATTGAGTTTGCCAGTGACGGCTGATTGAGGCCTCAAGGAGTTGATGACATCGTTCTCGGACTGCAAATTGAATCAAAGCACATAGATGATAGGTCCTTGGATTAGCAGTCTCATCAGAATCAACTACAAATTGGAGTATTGGGGTTACATTTTTTTTACCTGGACGTAGAGTGTCTCCACGTTTGGAAAGCATCGGAGGAAACTAAGCAACAACCTGACTTCAATGCGGGCTCGAGTTTGACCTGAACAGCCAGCATCTGGATACTTGGTACAGTGGTGTTTGGGCTTGGTTTAGTCTCAGCCTGCAATTGATGCGATTTTGGAGTTGCATCGAATGGAAAGAAGAAGCTAAGATCACAAATTGCCACATAGCTGTTCCTAAAAAGACATTGCCATAACTCCACCAGAATTTAGAATGAAAACAATATTCACAGGATGGAAAGGAACATGATGCTTCCCACCTTGATCACGGTGTTCCCAATCTCCAGTTGGTGCACTCTAGGCACCAAGAATCCTAGGAAGCGCAGCTTTGGTGCATGCCCAATCTTGATCTTAGAGGACATGGTGAGACCACCACCACCCCAAGCTTCCCACAGCAAGAGCCTCTCCAGGCGCGAAGCATGCACCACTGAGATTTCTGATGCGAAACCCTCGCACACCTCCACGCACCGTAGGCTGTGGCTCTGAACACGAAGGCACACTGGCCACCGGCTTCCAACAATCAGGAGCTTCTCCAGGACGGGACATCTGTCCAGCACGAAGGCGAGGTCCCGTTCCCTCATGTCGAGGGAAAAGAGACCAAGCTCGCCGAGGTAGGGGAATCCCGCGGTGCGTGAGGACATGGCGGAATCCGGTTCCCGGAACTGCCAAAAGCCGATGTAGAGTTTGGTGAGGGAGGAGCACCTGAAGATGGTGGCCGGGAGGAGCACAGCGTTGTCGAATGTCTGTATGCGGTGAATAAAGAAGAGCTCTTGGATGCCCTTGGCCAAGAGGTGCTGGAGCCAGAGCACGAGCTTGTCCTGGTGCCTCTCCATTGGGGTGCCGATGAGGTAGACGCAGCGGAACGGACCCGGATGCGCGGCGAGGGCGCTGGACACGGCGTCGGCGACGCCGCGCGGGGCGCCGGTGAGGTCGCGCTCGCTCAGGGCAGCGCCGACGCCGACGCGGAACGAGGAGGTGCTGGCCCTGCGGATGGTCCCGAAAGTGCCGGAGGCTGGAAGGAGGTGGGCGTCGACGAGGGACGAGTGGCGCCGTGTGCCAGACGCGGCGCCAGCGTGTGGAGAGCACGGTGGTGCGCGCCGCGTCCTTGACGGGGAGGCGGGAGACGATGTTACGGAGGATCCCGGCGGGGAGGCAGCTGATGCGGTCGATCCCATCGGGAGCCCTCGTCGGGACGGCGGCGGCGGGAGGGGGCGGCCTTGGCGGCGGGCGGGTGAGGGAGATTAGTGAAGGCGCTCTTCGTCAAAGATAGCATGGTCTCGTCGTTCGCATAGAAATTGAAGCAGGGGATCAACATCTTAGCTATGTCGTCCATGGCATACCTCGGCTGCTGCTCCACGGCCGAATTTGACGGCGCGGCGGCTGGGGTTTTGGCCGGCGTGTTTAGGGGTGGGAATGGAGTGGAGTGGATTGGTGGAGTGGGGTGTGGCGGTTTGAAGTTGCTAAGCGTGGGGATCGAGAAAGCTCCTGGGATTTGTTCTCTACTGCTATTTGGTTGACGTTGTTGGGCCCAAATGTCCGAAGCTATTCCGCATTTTTTTTTTCTTTTAGCACCGTTTTGATCCTTTCTTTTGAAGGAATGAGAAGAAGAGGTGGAATAGGAGAGATTAGACTTTAGAGCTCTAATGAAGTATCCAAAAGTTCTAATGGAGTAGGCTATTTATGTTGAAACATTGCATTCCACAACTTTTCAAAGTTTAGATATAAGTTTATCTTAAATTCATGGAGATGAGAGATGTAAATTGATTTCATAGATACTTATGCTATGTTTCTAATGTTCAACTAATAATTAACAAGGTGAACGTGTAATCTACCTAATGGGATAGGCTATTTGTGTCTAGATAACGAATATTACAATAAAATTCAATTCCAAGAATCCAAATGATACTTATTAATTATACAAGTTAGTTCATATTAATCAAGATTGGTTTCATGATTTGTAACAACCAAAGTTATCTTTTTATTTATAGATTTTTAAGATCAAAAGACAACCAGAGATGAAGAAATAGACCACGATTCGCACCATAAACATAATAACATGTTTTGGAGGCAGGGGTGAAAAGGTTTTGCAATTCGATCACCTCGCTTCAAAAGTCCAAAGTCCTAACAAAATCATTCTAACCTTACTCAAAGTTAGGACAACATCTCTAATAAACAAAAGCGTAGGGTCAATTCCGCAAGTGGGTAGCATGTCCGAGTCGCGCTATCCGCTTAGCTCGTGATGTCGACCGACACGAATGCCTCTCCCATTAAGCCGTTCACGGCGTGAATTGGCATGAACTCGCTTGTGGCTTCCAACTCTCGGCCTATCATGTCGCCAATCCACCCGTCGCGCCTCCCTCCGCCTAGCCCGACACACCACTCATGGTACGCTCCTATGCCTGTGGTAACAGCTAGCCATTCCATTATCCTCGGACAGGCCGAGCGCCTCACTCAGGCTCGGAACATTTTAAGTACTAATGAAGTTTCACAAGCGTTGTTGGTATTTTTACTTTCAGGTACACAAATATGGGAATAACAATGAACAAATGGACCATAGGGGTCGCACCAAAGAAATGGTGCACGGTCGGTTGCACCCTAGGCCGACCACGGCTATTTGGGTTCGGCCGCACCAACCAAATTCCTCTCCTCCAGTCCCATGCAAGCACCAATCCCACAAACAAGTCTTGGATAAACTAGAATCGTTGATCTCAAGTTGATTTAATCAAATGGCTAAGGGTGAAAGCACTTGTATCGATGGATCCACACCCAGCTGCCACAACCGCCATCGAGGAGCAATCCGGAGCGTCAACCGTCAAGACCTCACGCCAACGACTTGGCAATTGACCCACAACCGACTGAGGAATCAGGGCCATGCATGACCAGAGGCAGTGGACCATAGGGTCGGGTGCACCCTAGGCATTCCAGCTCCTTCTCGCCTACAAGAACCCCCTCTTGCAGCCACCGACCCATTGGGGCTATAAATAGTCCCCGACACTTCCTTGAAGACACACAAGGTGAATAGAAGCAGGTGGCGGTGCCCTACACAAATAGTATCTATAGAGTAGGGAGAGAGAGTTGAGGTGTGAGTGCAGAAGTAGAAGCCAGAATGTTAGCTCTCTTTCTCCTTCTTGTACCTCGGCGGGTGCGATACAAATACGGTCATCCACACCTGGGATATTTTGTAAGGCTGGATCTGTAAGTAACCAAGTCTTAGTTCATACTCTTTTTTGCACTTAGGTTCTTCGATTACTATAAGTAGTTTTGCTGCTTTTTGTGATTGCTTTGCTTTGAGCTCGAGTAAAGTGCGTAGTGCTTGGTTAGTGTAGACGTGGAGTCTAGATTCTCCATCACCTTGGATTGCCGCTTTGATCAATAGAATGTGTGGTAGACTAGGGAGGTGATAGCTCCAAATGACCTTTGTAATCCACCACGTTAGTTCAGAGGTGTAGGAATACGACATCAGAGCCCCCTTCTCATCCCTTTCCGTTGCTCTTTTCCCTCTGGCCCCGATGAGCAATGAGACTTGAATTATTTCTACCGTGACTTCCTCAGCTTATCCCTTCTCTACGAAAATCTTCATTTTCCTCTATGCCCTTTGTCGTCATAACCTCCAGACAAATTAGTTCAGGTTCAGTACACTTCTCGTTCCCCGTGGGAATCAATACCTTGGAATACTCCAGGATGAAAGCTACAGCGGTATCCGTGCGCTTGAAAACTTTTCTGTGATCATAATATACCAACAGGCCTTATGGAGTCGTTGCAAATCTAGCAGCGACATAAGAAATGACAACAAGCTTTCTGGCGTCGTTGTTGGGAACGGTAGCTATTCTGATCCCGAACCTAGTTCGTCCATGTATCATCCCATCTATCCCATGGATTCAAATCCAAGCCTGTTAGATTTCTCGGCTCCAAAGGGCGATCAATTGGAGCATCCATCCTCATCACAACCCATCCACACACCTAGCTATGAGCTACGTCCCCGGCTTCATAGCCATGGTTCAAGAGCAACCTTTCTCGAGAGAGGAGGATGAAAGACTTTATTCCCCACTTTGCGTGAGTTCAAACTACTTGTCTCATAATCACGGGAATGAACCAAGAAACCCTAATGTGGAAACTCTTCCCGTTCTCTTTGATGGGAAGAGCGAAACAATTGTATTCTCTCCCGCTGAGAAGTTTTGGTGGAGATTGGGAAGCTTTGAGAAAAGGATTTTGTCTTACGTTCTTCCCAACTTCCCCGAGTGTTTAAGCTCCGGCGAGGAATCCTTTGCTTTGAGCAAAAGGAAAATGAATCGCTAGGAGTTGCCTGGGCTCGTTTTACAAAATATATAGCCTGTGGTCCAGACCTCAACATTTTGGAACCTGTTCTTTTGCAACATTTTCGAGAGGGTCTACGCCCGAATCTATCACATTCCTAGGTTCTTGTGCTACATGTGTTTCATATGTATTCGGTGTCATAGTGGTCTCAAACTTTGTCTTAGTCTTGCACATGCAAAGGGTGAAGCAACGTGAAAGTTTGAGATTTTCGAGAAATGGTTTGGTAGTTTAATTGAATTTTTGCGTAACGCCACCGAGTAATTATAGGATGAACAAAGCGTACCTACCGAAAAGAGCCGAAATGCTGCTAAACTTTTCCATAGGATCTCATGTGCCCTAGGAGGCAAATCACGTGGAGGTTGATGTAAAATTTTTGTGTTTCCATGATGTAATTAGCCATCTTTTAACCTGTTTAGCATAAAAAAAAAAGTAATAAAAAGATATGGCCGATGTTCTCTTGGTGCCCTTTACTCCCCATAGTGGTTGAGGATACTATGCCTCCTTTGTGGCCTCCATGTTTGTGGAGTCTTCTATGATTCTCGGGTCCAAATCTAGTGTACTTGCATGGTCTCAATGGACCTTCCTCAAGGGGTGTACGTTATCGGACACGATGAAGCTGAAGTATAGGGACCTAGTGGTGTGCTTCAATGTAATTTTATTTTATGTTGAGGTCTCAGTTGTAAAAGAGCCTTTAATTTAATGAAATCCAATCCTTTCTAAAAAAAAACTCATTGCCAAATTGGGTTGAAATACCGAATTGCAATCGTACAATCCTCTTGATTTCCTTTAAACATGGCATGAAATGGATATATTAATGTCAAAAGACTTTTTATTAGGGGCATGCGGGTATTTCATGTCCCGCATGCCCCACAACTCTCTCTCTCTCTCTCTCTCAAATATATATATTTATGGTGAATACTTATTACGGCCATTTGACGCTTTCCGCACACCCTTTAGCTCTCTCTCTCATACTCTCCCCCTCTCTCTCCGCCCTCCTGGCGACCTCCACTTGATGAGTTGCTCCTAGGCGAGCTCCTCCCCGCACCTCACGACGCCATGGATGTCGACTCCGGTGGATCCGACAGCCGCCATGGCGGATCCGACGAGGAATGTCCTCCTCCTAGATCTGCTCCTTAGGGGTTTCGACAAAGCTCTCCCTCTCATTTTCCACAACTCTATCGGGGCTTAGAAAGGGCAAGTTTGGGGGCAGTTAGGGGTCCTAGCAATGAGTGGAAGCGATCGGGTTAGGCCGTGGCGAGGGTGTCGAGGCAGTGGAGCTAGGGGGAGAAGGGGATCATTGCGGCGGTGGGATGGGGAGAAGGCCGCCATTTGCATGCTAGTACTTGCCCTAATTTCCGTGGCGGGGTGGGGGGTGGCGACGGGTGAGCGAGAGAGAAGGAGCACCAGGGCAGACGAAAGTGGCAAGAAGGGGGAGGGGTAGTTACACGTGAGGTTGAAGACGGCAGCCTTAGTTTTGCTTTTATTTATGGAAGAAATACATGCTGTATGCAACCACATCGCTATCGTTGCTGTTTTGGTTTTCTAAAGAAGTATGCTATTGTGGCATGGAAGCACAACAATTCACCAACCAGTTTCATGTTCCATAGCATTTCTAGAATACAGTAGGTACCACAAGCTCTACCTGCAAAAGATCGCTGTGCCATTTCACCAACCATGAAAGATGATGACAATGCAACAGATGAACAAAGCATCCTCTGACGAACATAAAAAAAAAAAGACATGTATTTGGACAACATTTCTGCACGTCGAGCACATTTCTTTAGTCAGTCAAGATTCAAGAACTTGGTTACAGAGCATCAAATGATTGCAATCGGTAGGGTGTATCGAACTTCAAAATCTTCTGTACCTTTCAATTCAAAAGGAAAATAGTATAAGCTTTAATTAATAATCTACAAACGATGAAACAATGAAAGAATCACATGTCTCTTAATTCTGGTGTTCTACGCTACGATTCCCTCGGCAACACCAGCGACACCGCCGGCAGCGAAGCCGACGGCGCAGCACGAAGCACGCGACTGATCAGGAATGGCCTCAGTCGGCGCCGGGCTGGCATCGGTGAACCACGGGCACCGGAGCGCGTCCGCGGCAGTGAGGCGCCTGTCCGGCCTGCACGCCAGCAGTCCGGCCAAGACGTCGAACCCGGCAGCCGACAATGCCGGGAAGAGCTCCCGGAGCCTGCTGGGAGGCCTGCTTCGCTGGCAGAGCGGCGACCCGGCGCGCGGCAGGCGCGCGAAGCCCGGCCACGACGGCATGTCCTGCATCCCCAGCGTGTCGAACACCCTGTTGAGCTGGTCCATCTCCGATCTCCCGGGGAACAGCGGCTTGCCGCCGGCGAGGAGCTCAGCCATGATGCAGCCGAGCGCCCACGTGTCGACGCCCGCGTCGTAGTCGACAGAGCCCAGAATCAGCTCCGGCGCGCGGTACCACAGCGTGGCCACCCCCGCCGTGTACGGCGCGCCGCCGTTGGCGTTGGCGTTGTCCGCCGCGGAGCGCGACAGCCCGAAGTCGCAGATCTTGACGCCGCCGCCGCCGCGGGCGTCCTGCAGGAGGACGTTGTCGGGCTTGAGGTCCCGGTGCAGGATCCCGCGCGCGTGCATCGCGGCCACGCCTTCCAAGAGCCGCCGCATCACGCGGCGCGCCTCGGGCTCCGGGAACGCCGCCCGCCGCCGCTCATCCTGCTGCTGCCGCAAGCCTCCGCCAGGCTCCGCCCGGCGTACTCCATGACGAGGAACGCGCCGCCGCCCGCGGGGTCGCAGTGCGCGGCGCGGAGGTCGACGAGGCAGGGGTGGCCGCGGCACGCCTCGAGGCAGCGCACCTCGCGGCGGAACGTCTCGTCGCACGCGTCGCCGTCGCCGGGGACGGCGCGCAGGCGCTTGATGGCGACGGTCTCGCCGGTGCGGCGGTCGCGGGCCTTGTAGACGATCCCCGACGTGCCTTCTCCGATCTTGCCTAACCGCTCGTAGTGCTCCATGGATGGCGTCAGTGGCGACGACTTGCAACGGCGAGCGAGAGCCGGCGGAGGGATCGGGTTCTTGGCTTGTTTCGGCGGCGTGGCGTGGCGAGAAGCCTCTGGTGGTGGTCTTCTTTTAAGGGCTTTTCAGCAGTCGGTGTGGGCCCACGCGGTCAGAGTCAACACTGAACACGTGCCAACAACATTCATGAGAGTTTGGTGGGTTTTCAGTACAGAATGGAAGTCGTGGAGTTGGGCATGTCAAAATGTGCCGAATTTTACCGAATCCACCGCTAAATTCCTGGCAGACGTCGCTAGTATTAGAAAATTAGCAACACAAGAGTTGATTCTCAAAAAACCATTTTCTCTGTAAGAGGTCTCTTTCGTCGACTAGAATGAGCCACCAGTGTAGTGTCTCTTCAGAGTTCCGACCTGGCCTCTACCTACCCAAACACGTCTTAATAATCCTTAAAAGTGTCTCTTATATTTAAAAAAAATCCTAAAGAAGGTCCAGTATGAGAGATGCTACCAGAAAGATGCTTCAATTGTTTTTTCTTTCATTTTCTATACTAGAAGCTAGTACTACCTTTTTCTTTATGTATAATTTGTTTCGTAAAAGCGATCGGTAATTGGGTATGGACACAAGGTCGGTCATGTTTGGTACGGCTAGTAGGTGTTTTGGCACCTAAAAATTTATATGGCAGTACTGTTTGGTATCGTGACGGGAAGACTTTTCGGTTTTCTAAATGAAAAATGAACTAAAAGCTACGGTTTCTAGCTCCACCGTACCGGCTGCTACAGTAATAAACGACGTCCATCTCCGCTGGTAAAAGAAAAAACATGGATTGGTAAATAAGAGAAATAATATAAATTTCATGTTGTTCAGAGCACAATGTTCTGACCGGGAAAAATGGTTCCTTCCAGTGATGGAGCTACAGTACGCACCCATAGAAAAATACAAAAAGTACTTTTTAAAATTTTTCACTATATATGGACCACAAAATTAAAATACGTGCATCCACGATACAAGCGTAATTCCCTTTAATTTGTTCTAGCTCCGGTTCGTCCAATCCGATATAGTATATACGTTAACAAAGTTCTTTTAAATAACCTGTAAAAAGCAGAATCGGGTCAAAAATCATGTGACAGGATCATAACTGGAAAGGGTAGATTCGAACAGTCCAATCACATACATAAACAAATATATGCATATAATCATGGCTGAAAAATGTGGCTTTTGGGCATGTGCATGCATGCACGATGATGCTAGAAACACGACAGATCACCAATCATATATACAAAAATCATGGCAAAGCCGACCGTGTGGCAACAAACCGACAGATAAAAATCCCGTGGCAGCGGCATGCAACGCGCGGTTGGTGGCGCGGCGGCTTCAGTTGTGCGTGGTTCGTGTTGTGAAACATGTCGTTAGCGGTTAGGACCTTCCCCTCTCCGTCTCTCATGATCACATAGTAGATGAAAGTAGTAACACAGTAGACACAAGATATAGGGAGACTATTCTTTATTCATCCGGATCTTCGTTACTTACAATGAAGGATCTCCCACGTATATATATAGTCCGTATAAGTCCTAGAGTATGGAAATCGCCCACACTATAAACGGACTAGGATTAGGATTCCTCCTTCTCCTCTTTCTATATTCCGACCAAGGCCGGAGAGTTTTGGTAAGAGCCCACATACAAACGGACTAGGATTAGGATTCATCCTTCTCCTTTCCTTCTAGGAAAGAGTCCGTGTGTTTTACAACACTCCCCTTGGGCGATTACCACGATATGCATATGCCTCATCAAAAACTCCATCCGAAAAACCCAAAGTGGGAAAAAAAACGGTTCTTGGAGAAAAGAGTACATCGCATTCGTTAATTGCATTGCACATGTTGTCTCATTAAAAACCTTGTGTGAGAAACCTTCTAGTAAAAACTCACATAGGGGAAAAGAGTACAACATTTAACCTTCTTGGTCATATATTCTTCAGGATACTCTATTCTTCGTGAATAGAAATTGATCTTCATAATCTATGCATAAACTTTAATGTTTTAGCAAATATGATCTTTATAATTCTAATGGTTTCAATTACCTTCAAGGTAAATTCAGTAAAATTTGCTCCCCTCATAAAGCCAAACTTTGAACTTCATTGTTCAAACCACACCTTTTCATAAATGTGTGTAAATAAAAGTTAGCTTATAATTCTTCTATGAATTATATGGGAGGAATATGCTTCATGCATAATGACCACCAATTAGTTGTGCGAAACAAATAAATATTATCCTTCGTGAGAAATAGATCCTTTCGAGAGGATTATGGGGGTAAATAACTTAATACTCAATATCTTCTAGATAGTGTATCAAATTTATACTAGAGTTTAGATACTTATAATTAATCCTTAGTGGATTTTCAAATTGTATTCTATAAATCTTCGAGATTTTGATTGTACAAATCCAGTCTTGCATTTGGCATTTAGGGGATAATTCAATTGTCAAAACCATCATTATTCTTATACCTTCTATGGTATATAGAGGATATTAACACTATATTGCTAGCTTTTCATACACTTTCTAAGTGTTTCGATGACACCTTCATGGTGTTTAAATCCCTCATTTTATTTCTCTCGGGTCTATATTCACTTGAGGATGAATGGTGCTTATTCAAGAATTGACTGGTAAATCCTTCATGGATTAATTCCTTCAAGGATGTACATTCATTCTTAGTGATTAATAATTCTCTTCTATGAGATACATTCTCTACTCTGCATGAGAGATGAGTGATATACACAATGATATTGCGTTATTCACTATAAAATCATTCAATGATTGTAATCCTTCTAGGACATGCTCTTCTTGAGACTTGAGTATTCATTCAGAATATATATACCTTAGACTTTGATACTTAGTATGAGATTTCTACAAGTTGCGATTTACATTCTTCGGGAATTATATAGATTTTCATAATCCACTATTAACCGCATATTCGATATTCATTCATTTCATTTGCCGAGAGATATAGCGTAACATTCATTTCTTCTTAATAGGAGATTCAACCTCAATTGCATTCTTCATTGACCCGATATAATCGCTACAAGCGATTTTGCCATGGACTTTATTTTTCCGGATCCGGGTTCTCATAAGAGAAACATTTGCAATTATAGAGGTAATGTTGTCGACAATTATTTCTTTTTTCTCCCAACACTCTCATAATATGAGAGTATTATATCTCTGTCATTTTTCAAACAAGAGATGGTATATTGTTCCGCATACCCAACACTAGTGAGGTGCGCGCTTATTATGTTGGATTTCATCTTCATGATGATCCTCTTCATGAGGTGCTCAACCTTCTTCATGAGGCGTTCTCTTCATGAGAATGGAGGAGTTCCATTTCATTTCTATTTAACAAGTATATACTAAACTAGAACCCACAAAGGCCCCCCCGTAGATTTAGCTTGATAGTATACATAGTTTACTACTAGTTTATAACTTCAAGTTACTCCTCTCATTTCTAAAAATATCTGGCATATGCTCCGCTTCATGCTTTCACAAGAGCATTAGTCAAACTATTAGTTGACTTAGTGCGTGATAGTTTTTCTAGATCATTTTTCTTCTCTCGAAATAATATTTGGCATTCAAAATAGGCTTTCTCTCCCCTATTGCCAATATTAGATCTTTAATAGCATACTTCAATAGATATCCCTATCATGGGCTTAAAACAATTCAAATTCATATATCTCCAACTACAAGTGGAGGCCCATTTATGTATGCTATGATTAGGTTTTATGGGAAATATTCACGCACATATTTAAACATGGGGGTTATTATTCATTATGCCGTGAGCTAGAATACTTAAAGTGCACTTAAGAATGTTCATCATTCCTATGAACTCAGGGATGTTCTCCCCTAGTATGCACAAAACATAGTTTAGAAAAACTATTTCATTCTCTAGCTTCTTTATTATTTAGCCTAATAAATTGATCCAAGTACTCATACAATTAAAATGGATCATACACTTCAAATGTATAAAATACGCAACATTTAAATTCACATGGAATCTTCTATAATTTTCTAATTGCCTTTAATGCAAAACTCCCTTAATGCCTTTTCTTCATAAATCCTAAATCATCATAATTGTGTTATCCACTACCTTAGTTCCACAATAATTCATCCCATCAAATGGGTTATACTCCATTGAAAAATTTCATAGACTCACTCCCCCGATCTTAGGTCGTTTGGCCCTAGATCAATCTATTGCTTATGCATACAATGCATTGAAAGCAAAGCATTCCTTAGTTCAACGGGAACCATATAGACATAGCATGCTAGCTAGCTAATTTGATTATGAGGGGAGCGCAAAAATAGCTACTAGCTACAACTATAGCAGATTATGCTATGCTAATATTCATGCAAGAGTGGAGATAGTTGTACTCAATGAGATACACATGTAGGTGTAATGTGGAACGTTAGAATTTAGTCTAACATAATAGATAACAACAAATTGCAAAGCTACAAGCTTACTTGCAATTAGTGCAGTAGAGAAAGTTAACTCGGCCGGAAGGGACGGGGCGTAACTTCAAGTCCCGATACACACACTTAAATATTGATTTAGGACGGCTATGCCTATTAAAAATATATTATTCATATTTTCTTACGCCTTTAACCAAAAATTCCTCCCCTCTTCATGTCATAATTACTTCGAGTAGCAACTTGCTTCAAGCATTATCTATGAATAATCAATTCTAATGCTTCCATAGAATCTAAATAATACTTCTAGTATTCACTAGTTATGCCATGAAATTCACATATCCAATGTACTATTCGGTGTACACCATAGGACTCGAGGGTAGAATATAACTTCTAGTTCTCAAGATAAAAATTAAATACTTAGGATTATACAATTTCTTAGCTAGATCGATCCTTCTAAGACCGCTAATATGCCAAGATAGTCCAATTATTGATGTTCTTTTAGGAAATTCAGTTTCCCATCTACCTACATGGTAGTGATGCACAAAGAACTATAACCTTCGTGGCTAATTAAGGCTTCTTTGCGGATAAAAATAATACAAAATTTATTTTGATAGGCAATAGGCAATTTGTTTATATGTGAAAACATATAAATCTAATTTATTCCATGAGAAGTTCACACATATTACTTCAAGTAAAAATTGCAACTAAGAATTCAAATTAGTCTTCAAGCTAACAAAATAACCATTAACCACTTAATTCATCGGGAATTAAAAATTTAATGCACCACCACCACTACTATCAATACTTCAGGATATGAAATTCAAAGATAACAAATATATAAGCACATGATTTAAGTTCTTCTTCAAGAGAAACTTTATATGTTCCAAATAATATACATTCTTGCATGTCGTAATTGACAAGGGGTAGCTTCATGCTTTTATATTCAATAGTTATGATATGTAGTCACATGCCTTCAAGCAGTGTAACATATATGCAAGCCATATATTCAAAATTATTGCAATCGATAATATCCTCGATTCATAAAGTCGTCTAAAAATTCCAACTCAATTTTCATGAGTAGTTTCTTATGGTAAATTCAAATACTTCAAGTATTACATTGCTCTTTGATATTCTATATGCAAGAGATACTTCTTCTAGAATATAGTTTGATATAATCTTATTTACCATCTTGTCTTCTAGACATTTACAAAGCTTCGAGCTATTGTTTATAGAGCAAGCGTTAAGCATACAAGCTTCAAAATTCGACTTTCAATGCAATATGATAGTCTATAATCATAATTTGGGATTTTACTCATGCAATGAGTCCCACAATGCATTTGTTACTTCTATCGGCCATATACTCATTCTAGAGAGTAATTCGAAAATATATATACTGTGTTTACTATACTTCAATGGTAGCAAAATATCCTATATGGATTTAATAATGACCGTAACAAATACTTTTACTTTCTGAGTAATCTCGGGATATTGTTTATTCTTTTAAGGCATGCAAAATACCGTAACTTGATCATGTGCATATAAGTTTACTACATGTAAACGACTAGCAAGGTGCAAAAAAGAAGTGGATGGTTACTCAAATATTCTTAGAAACATCCTAACATTTTTCCGATTATGGTATATGCAAAATTTTCAGAATGTATACCAAGCATTCATTCATCCAAAAATATATATATATATATGCTAGGAAAAATAAATATGAGGCTCTCAAGGGTGACAAGTCTAAGGTCTACATGGATTTAGAGAGCTCATAAACATTAAACCATGTTTCTAATGTATTATCAAGTTTCCAAAATAAAAAAAAAAATGTATTATAAACGAAGCTATTATCAACAAAATCCGACACGTTCACCTAGCCAGCAAGCTTAGCCATGCTGTGGCTACATAACGCTTCAGCGTTTTTAGTCGCCCCTCTATCTTCGAGGCGTAGGCGATGCGGATTGTGAACCTTGCCAAATTCCCATTGTCGGATCGGCCCCCGGCGGGCGGAGCATATGCGAGTCCTGACATTACTCCAAGTGAGGATCACATTCAATGTATGTCACGAGCTTTCCGAGAAGACGCCACACGATTCAGTACTACGCTGCGGTCTGCAGAATCGCTACATGCAGGTGACGGGCTGGGTACGGTCGTCCGCGACATGCAAGCCGCAAGATGTGCAGGCCGTGTTCGCCTAGGATGTGTCGCAAGACGGGCGGTCAAACGAGTTGTAGCGTGCACTACTAGTTGCAGCGACTCGAGTGCAACAACAGCCGGGTGCTTCTTACAGGCGCCTGTTGGTGCTGACCCAATGGACGGTGGCTTCTAGCGTGACTCGTTGAGACTCTGACAGTCCAACCTCAGTTGTAGGTTTCATGCCACGGCTCATCAACTCCAAGTTGATTTTACCTTAACGACTCACACGTCTACTCAGTTGGCATTGCATGCGTCTTTGCCAATTTCATATATGTACTTTTTAACAGCAACACATGTTGTCTTCTAGACAACTAGCAGACCTCAGGAAGAACAAAAATCACATCGGCAAGTGCTACTGGGGTATTTAGCTTCATGCTCGTCGGTCGATCGATTGAATAGCAAAAACACAAATACTTCTATATACTTTGTGCAGCGCGCTAATTCAATCCAATAATTAATTACTTAATTATCCGTACCTTGTTCTTGAATTCGAGGAGTTTAAGGCTGTCGCTAGGACAGTTTGGCTAGGCCGTGGGGACCCCGGCGTGACGATGAGTCGATGCAAAGGCAGATTTGTAGCAGTGCGCAGGTAGCAGATCCGTTCCGCTAACAACGCCGGGGATGTCGACGCCGTCGAAGTAGTTGCGGCAAGACGTCGGCACGAGCGCCGGTGCCAAAGATCGGCGGCAGCTTCAACGGCGATGTCGACGAAGAGCTTTTCGGCCGATAACGTGTTGTGAAACATGTCGTCGGGCCGGTTAGGACCTTTCCCTCTCCGTCTCTCATGATCACATAGTAGATGAAAGTAGAACAAGTAGACACAAGATATAGGGAGACTATTCTTTATTCATCTGGATAAAACACACGGACTCTTTCCTAGAAGGAAAGGAGAAGGATGAATCCTAATCCTAGTCCGTTTGTATGTGGGCTCTTACCAAAACTCTCCGGCCTTGGCTGGAATATAGAAAGAGGAGAAGGAGGAATCCTAATCCTAGTCCGTTTATAGTGTGGGCGATTTCCATACTCTAGGACTTATACGGACTATATATACGTGGGAGATCCTTCATTGTAAGTAACTAAGATCCGGATGAATAAAGAATAGTCTCCCTATATCTTGTGTCTACTTGTTCTACTTTCATCTACTATGTGATCATGAGAGACGGAGAGGGAAGGCCCTAACCGCCGACGACATGTTTCACAACAGTTCGCTCCCGTACGTTCTAGCGGTCCTCGTGCGTGGCCGGCCTTTGCAATCATTGACTTGCTCTCCTGCAATATTCGCCGTCGGTCATCAAGGCGAGTACGTACGTGTTTGGACTGAGACCAACCCAACGATAGATAGTTGTCAAAAAAAAAAAAAAAAAAAAAAACCCAACGATAGATGACGGATGACCGGCGGCGAGGAGTAGAACCACGTGAGAGTCTCTTTCGTCGGTCGGTCAGGGGAGGGGAGGCACTCTGCCTCTCGCAATTCTGGCACGGCCAGAAACATTCAGCAACGGAGATTTACGGACTGCAAACATTTTTTTTAGCATCATAGATCTTTCGTTAATCAGAAACATAAGTACAATCAGCGACGGCTAATCCCGACAACTAGCTTGGGATGTAGTCAAGCCAAAACAGGGAGCGCTCCGTAGCCGACACCGTTCGTGTGCTACTACCGACATCCCTAGCAGCGGTCTGGAAACATCAAGTGCACATTGGCCATCCCGATGGCGTGTTTGGTTGCCCGCCCAGCCTCAACTGCACTCAGCCGTGGCCAAAATCCGGCGTTTGGTTGTCCTTGGCTAGGCTTTAAAACAGACCCGCCGGGCCGCCGTACCGACGATGGCCAGGCTCCAGAAAACGAGTGGGGACGTTGTTTTTCTAGAGGCTCCGTTGAGCCATATCGCGATCCGATTCAGGGCCTAGGTGGCCTTCGATAGCCACCGAATAAAAACCGAGCCACATCGCCACGCCTAGGATTTCCTGGTCATTGTTCACTCGCCCAAAGAATGCCGCTTCCTCTTTCTCTCGCTCTCACTTCCACTCACCCCTCCGCCCAATCCGTCTTCGCCCTTCCTCGTATCCGCCGGTGGCGTTTAACCTCGCTAGCGCCCGATAAGCTTCTTGGGCCGCTGGTACGCACCTAGATCTGTTTCCCTTGGTACAGTGGATTGCTTCAATCTTCTTTGGTTTCCGCATGATTTTGGTCGATTTTGAGCTGAGCTTTAGGTTTTTGGTCGATGATTGTTGTAAACATGGGTGGCGTAGGGTTTCGTGACGCAGCGCCGGTCCTTAGAACCGATTAGGGTTTGTGATACCGTTGTTGATCCTTGTTATTGGTAGCCCCATTTCAAAGTAGCCTAACATGTGGTTGGTCTTCATAAAAAAATCTGATCTCTATTCCTCTTGCTTCAATTAGAACCATGCATCCAGCTCTTAGGCATCGCTTATCCGATTGTTAGTGGTGAAACATTAGTTGTCGTCATGAGTGCTTGGGTTTTTCTTAGATTCCGAAGAATGTCTTGTGGAGAGGGATAACCTATGGCCCTATGTCAGCTAGAGATGAGCAAAGGGCAACAAATCTGGGTTTCATCCACTATAGTGATGACACCAACCGTGTGGAGCTTCTCAAGATGAGGAGAGATCCTTTCTTTCAGCTTTGTGACATGTTTTGCACTAGGGGCCTCCTTAGGGATACAATCAATAGCTAGATTGATGAACATGGTTGGCATGTTCCTTCCGATAGTTGGGCACAACACTGGATTTAGGGTTATTAAGCATATCTTTAGAAGGTCTATTGAAACTATCAATAGGTACTTTCAAGAAGTTTTGTATGCAAGTGGGTGAACTCATGAATGAAATCATTAGGGATCCTACCACATCAATCCATCCTAGAATTCAGAATAGCGTAAAATGGAATCCTTTCTTCAAGGTTAGAGCTGCTTACTTCACCTATTCCATTTCTAATTAGTAGCCCTTCCATAATAATTTTGTTGTGTTCTTTAGGACTGTCTTTGGTTCCATTGATGGTACTTGTTGACGGTAGTTATTGTCAACTTTTTACTATGAAATAATAGAACATATGAGGACAAGAATAAATAATAGATAGGGTTTATATTAACAATTTTCACAAGTTTTGTATACACTCCGTTTTACAAGTGAACTCTGAAAAACCCTTAAAAATCAAAGAGAAAAGAGGAGAAATCAAGACACCGAAGAAAATGACCAAATCAAGGCGATTAGTACAATTTTTAGGGGTCTAAATGAGAAGATGAGACACTTCGCCAGGCCGAGGCCCACCTCGACAGGTGGGCTCGGGCGGGGGGGGGGCTGCGCAGCACCCACCGGTCACGCCCACGTGTCGAGCTTCGGAATCTTCCTACAACCGACCTATGGAGTTGTTCTAGTCCGTCCAATCAAGTCGGTTTGATCCAAGGGCTGAGATTCATCCTATGGGGCTATAAAGAAGGGGCAGGGCTACCCCCGAAACCCTAATTCAGCATCGAAGATCGAAACCCGAGTTCCGAGATCAAGTCCAGAGCCATAAACCCTAGTTCCTCTAATAGTTCTAGTTCTAGAGAGATTAGCTACTTAGTAATAGATTAGAAGGAGATCCAAGCATAGAAAGGCTTGAGCTTCAGATTATGTCAAGGTATTCATAGGTACATTGTTTGACATTGTATATTTAATTTGTTCTAGATCATCAACGAGCTGACCGAGAAACGCATGCATTCCGAGGTTGAACATATGTACCGTCCTCCATCAGTGGATCCTCGAGCTCGACAAGCTCATTGATATGGCTTCGGTCGGTCATCAATCAAACCACGTAGGCAAGCATGTATCATGGATGTGTGGATGAGTACCAAGTTACACGTACAATAATATATGCATCGTTGGTTGCCCAACCAAGGCCAGTGGCGGAGCCAGGGCGGTTGGCAGGGCCATGCCCCACCTCCCGAAGATTTTCAAGTAAATTTTTACTAGTATAAGTCCACGTTTTTTATTTATATTAAGATGAAGAATATAACAAATTTTTTGTCACATATACCTTTTAATATCTTCTAGATATTTAAATCATACAAAACATAATTAGACAATATTACGAAGCACATTAGAAGGACTGAAACATAGATATCAAAGTTTACTTAAATTATCTCAGATGCCTTACTATTAAGAGGTTATTGTCTACCACTAAAAAATAGTGTCTTTGCTCCAAGAGTATATATAAAAATGCGATTATTTTTGTCAAATCGATAAATTAATAGTCACCACGAAAAAAATCTAACGTAACTTGTTGTGCTCATTTTGTACAAGCTGGATTTGCTTGGCCTCCGTTATCAATAATACGTAACTTGTTGTGCTCATTTTTTAAATGTTGGATTTGCTCCCCTTTATGAATAATTCCTGGCTCGCCACTGACCAAGGCCACCTAACGATGACAAGCAGTCAGGCGACGATGAAGTGTATCAGTATGCTCAAGGTGTTGTTGGGTGAGGTTAAAAAAAAAGTTGGTGTTGTTGGATGATGGCATGTCATGACTTCATATTCCATATAGGTTAGAGCTCAACTCTTAATGCAAATGTACTTTCCAACATCATTTAGTCTATAGACTAACCTATACATAAATTGTTCACCTTGCCTATAAGAGAATGAAGCCAAATTCGTCCTAACATTCATTACACACGTGCTATCCGGCTGACAGTCACCTAGAAAAATATAAAGAATGGACTAACACACTATACGTTTCTATATTGGGAAAGTTGTAGTGTATATAACTTTCCGTATACCTAGAAAAACATAAAGAATGGAGATACGATCTAAAGTCAACAACCATATCTTGGGACGGAAAGTTATATACAACATTTATTTATTAACTAATTGTATATCAAAATTGGATCTATATTAATTAGGAAGTATATATATGAGTATTGTGTTACAACATCTCCAAGAGTTCCCTAAATCCTTTCGTAATCCTTGGTTTTAGCAAGATGTAAAAAAACCCTCTCTCCAACAACTCTTAATCCATCCTCCCAACCTTTTAGAACTTGGGAAAAGTCACCCTATTCCACGTAAAGTTACGCCCTTATCTTCTCTCTCCCACACGTGTTTGTCAACGAATCTAAAGGTGGAAGGGAAAGAAAGAATAAAAGTAGGAAAGAGTTCATGATGCAAAAGTACAAGTGACAGAGAATATATAAAAGTGGTTATGATAGTTTAGATATAGTATAAGATTAAATTATCTCCTATAGTTTAGAAGTGGATTATTAGAAGCTCTTAGAGACAGCCTTCTCTATTCATGATGTAAATATTGGGTACTGTTGAAGATGCTCTTATGTCCAACTTAAGAGAAGGAAAAGTTTGGAACCTAAACTTTTTATACAAATTCAAATGCTACGTTTTGAAGGACTAGTTTTCATAACAAGGTGACAACATTCATCATGCTTACTCTTGGTTTCCTCATGGAGGGCACAAATGCCCTACCGGAGTGCATGGGCGTCCTTGTGGATTGCACATGACATCTAAAAAGGTTGTTTTTGACCATTCGATTCCACTTTTCGTGATTTACCTTATCTCTAAAGTCTAAACTCTCCCACATCCATGATCTCTAGATACGCATCCATATGAATTTACCGATAAGGAAAATTATGTCCCTCAAACACGGGAGGACGTCCATCCCCATCGGAGATCCTGATGTAGGCAATGAAGGATAATCCATTAAGCACGAGGCTCTAATACCAACCGAAAGAATCAAGATCCTCAAGAGTGAGGTGAATTAGGCTATCTAAGATTCTCTCAAATTATACAGAACATCCGTGTAAGGGTTCAAACCCCTCCGGTTTCATAAGAAAAGCAAGACAGAACATTATAGGGCACTTATCTGAATGTAGTACTAACATTTGTGTTGCCGTGGCTGCGTACCATAAGTTCTCTATACATACCACGGTACGCGTTTCATTGCATCAACCAATATATAATATCTAAACAAAAAATTGAGATCATTTCCCATTCATGCATTTTCCCACATTTGCAGCCAGCAATCGTATAGGAACCCTTAGCCATATGACATACATACAGTTATGCATTCACCATTAGCTCGATCCACGACACCGGTCCTCACACGGTGGCAAGCTTCTTGTCGAGGATCATGTCGTCTGTGGTGAAGTCAGCCGCCTTCCGGAACGTGCCGCGGCCGAAGTCGAGGTTGTACGAGTCGGTGAGGCCCTCGACGAGGTCGAACTCCGGCGTCCATCCGAGCTCGCTGATCGCCTTCTCCACAGACGCAAAGAAGTGCTGGTAGATCACATTTATATGATATCAATCACTCAGCGCCAGTTTCTTTCTTGGTCTGACATTCATATATCCAGACAGGGATCGAGGGCTGGTAATTTGTAAGTTACCTGGTCCCTGAAGGGGAAAGCCTTCTTCTTGCCGAAGTCGAAGTCCTTGGGGTTGTAGTGGACGAGCTCCGGCTCAGGGAACCCTCCAGCCTGCATCAAAACATACCATACAGTCACATTCATGGTCCATCACTGCCAAAGAACAGCTAGCAGCACCACTCCAGACACTCAGAATTCAGAAAGCGAAATAAACCAGCATCGTTTTTATTTCAAGTAGAAATGAAATTTATTTGCATTGGTTACCTTTGCGCAGGCCCGCGCAAGGCCGTCGAAGGTGACGTACTTGGCCCCGGAGATGTTGAAGATCTGCTGGCTCGCCTTGGGGTTGCCCAGCACCAGGTTGAAGGCTGTTGCCAGATCCTGCAGTGGACAGAAAAATTAAACCAAGCTGGTTGCTTCAGTCATCCACGCTGCAAACTGCAAACTCGTGAGTATTTCTTCTGAATGGCAAATGGCAAGAATGGGCGACCTTGACATGGCCGAGCTGGGTGATCTGGTTGCCGGCGCCGGGGATGGGGATGGGGCGGCCGGCCTTGAGGCGGTGGAAGAACCACTCCTCGACAGGGTTGTAGTTGAGTGGGCCGTAGATGTACACGGGCCTGATGGACGTCCAGTTGACGCCGCGCGAGGTCAGCAGGCTCTCCGTCTCCAGCTTCCCCCTTGTGACGGCTCTTGGGGTCCACCGCGTCAACCTAAGAGTTGCTTCACTTGTGAGACCATTTCATGGCGCCTTTATGTATTATATTTGTGTGAACATTATTTTGTCCATATATTGAATTATTGATGTAGTGATATATACAGTAATAACAGTACCTCACAGTGCGGAAGAATGTCAGATTTCAAGTACACTCCTGCTGATGAGCAATAGATGTACCTGAAAACAGATGGTATACATAACTGAGGGCAATGAGATAGAAAAAGGCTTCATACAAACAAGATGAAGTGGCTGGCTGGCTTACTGTTCCAGGTTAGGCAAGGCGTCAAGTATAGGCTCAACTTGCACAGCCTCACGTCCTGAAATCAAACACCAATGCAAGAGGCGAAATGTGTATCAGACAGTTGTCTGGTTTTGCAATTATAATATGATAAAGATTATTAATTCTGGCGAGAACTTGTTTATGTATGTATATATTGTCTACATATAAAGTCACTGAATCTTTCAGGTGGAGGTTACTAAGAACCCCAGCAATTACCATTGATGTCGTAAACCACATCGTATCCCTTAGCAGCAAGGCTGGACTTGACGAATTCAAAGTCCTGCCTGTCACCTTTCAAGTGCTGAACCTGTACATACATACATATATGTAAGCCCATTTATCATGACCCTGAAAACAAAGACATCAGAGGATGAAACAACCAACACACCTTGGAGGAGAACTCTGCGTACTCTGCGTCAGACTCTCCTGGTAGCTGCTGAGTTATGGGTGCCTTTCCCCTAGTGAACAATGTAACCTGATGACAAAGCAGAGTTCTTGTTATAATTTCTTTTCTCTGAATGACTGTATGTCTGTATCTGTACTGGTTGGCTCAACGGCGATTGCAACTGACCTGATGGCCCTCCTTGACAAGGATCCTGGACAAAAAGACCCCAATGAACCTTGTACCCCCCATCACCAGAATGTTCTTGGAGTCCGCTGCCGCCGAGACCTGCACCCTCGCCCCCCTTGGCTGCCATGACGATCTCCTCTTCTGCCAAACAAAATTTCACTTACCTCAACCATATATATCACCATATATATCAGGTTAATGCACCCTCGCCCCCCTTTGGCTGCTACTGCTAGTGAAAGCTCTACACAGTGCCAGGCTGCGGTCTGTCGTTTCTGGCCCAAAACAGATGGAGGAAATGCTTCCAATCTTGGTGGTTACCTGCGCTGAGACCGAGATGGAGACGGCTGCGCCGCTGAAGTCGGAGATAGGAGACGGGAGGAGAAGGCTGCTCTTCAGGGACGCTGTGGCCGCCATACAAGTATACAAACAAGGGAGAGAAGGATGGGGGTTTGTTTGCTTCGGATGGATGGATGGATGGATGCTCAAGTCTGAAGCTTGTGTTTCAGTTCAGTCTGTGCTAATGGAGCATACAACAAAGACGACGAGAAATGAGGTGCTGGGACTGGGATGGTTTTTTTGGCATGTGTGGCGGGGGGCGCCAGCCCTATCCTTTGTCTGTGTTGGATGCTCTCCTCTGCTTCTCTCATCTGTCCACTTGAAATCATTCTGATCAGCTGCCTGATAGGGACCTCGACGTTTTCCTTGCCACCTTTTCTTCAGACTAGTGGACATCACCCTGCTAATGGGTTGAAAACCAACCTAAACCCAAACCAACCCAATCAAGCACTAGCGTATTTCACACACCAAACCAAACCACACTTCTCACTGTCAAATCAAACCAAACCCAAATTGGTGAGGCTTCGAGCCCATTTTAGCAAATGGTTTCGAGCAGATTGGTCGCCGTGTTTGCCTGTGGCTTCGACTCGGCAGCTGCTCTGCGTCGGCACGCGCGGCCTGAACTGCTTCGACGCGGCAGCCCGGCGCTCCAGCGTGCGACCGCGGCTCAACAGCGCGACGACGGCGATGCCTCCCGCGACGCGGCCTGGTGTCAGCGCGGCCTCGGCGTCTTCGGGCGGCCCCGGCGACCTTCGGCGCCCCAGCACACGACCGTGGTGGCCCTTCGCGCGCGAGGAGCAGGCGACCCTCGACGGCAGTCCAGCGGCTCGGCGACGCGGCCCTGCGCTTGCGCGAACGCGCCCTCAGCGCCGACTCCGGCGGCCCGGCGACCCCGGCGCGCGAGCACGCGACCGCGGTCTCCACGCGTGACTTCCCTCAGCGCGGCGCAGCGGCCCCCGAGACCGGCCCTACTGGGCGGCGCGGCGAGGCGCGGACGCGGTTGCTTCCCCGCGGGTGAGCGCGCGCGTGCGCGATACGGACGAGCGGCGGCGGCCAGGTCCCTCAAACCGAACAAAAGCCAGACCAATTCACCACCAAACTATTTTCTCCAATAAACCAAACCAATCCAATCCATTAATGATATCAGCCCATTTGTATCTAATCAAAGAGAGCCCAAAACATAACTCACACCATTATAACCATTACAACCCAAACCATTGGCAGGGCTAAGTGGACATGCCACGCGTCTATAAAAAAAACATTTTGTAACAGATGAGAAGTAATAATAGAAAATGGAAACCAATTATTGTTATTATTATATATAACTATTAGAAATCATAAGGCCGTGCAAGAAGAATCTCTTCATTTATTTTTGTGCGTAACGCACAAACTTAAATCTTGATTTTTCTAATGTACTCCTTGACCTCAAACGTTATCATAGTTGTTAGGATTTGATTCTCTATTTCTGAAACATGCATGTGGGGTATTGTCAACTCTCGAATAAAATCTGGTAATTTGAAGTAACGTGTTCTTTAATTCATTTTCATCTTTTTAACATTGCATTACACCCTTTCCATCTAAAATATAATGTTTTTGTTCTGCTTGCCATTTGCAATATAAGATGGAAATATTTTGTGTTGTTGTCACCTTCTAATAGGTTTTTCATTTTTCATTGTTCGAACCAAGCAATTTCTTTCTTCTCTCAACAAATGAGATATTCTATCTTTTAGACAGAGAAGAGTATATTTCTCATTTGAATAAATGGTTGTAAGTTTTGCCTTTTGTCTAAAAATGTCAATAACAGATTTAGTTGCTTGTTTTTCTTTCCTATTTTGCCTCTAATAATAGAAGCCGGAGGTGATGAAGGGAAATAATTAAAACGGATTCACTCACTAGATTGTTTGAACATGTGAGAGAAGAAAGAGCATCACCGTGCTTGTCGCGCTCCGTAAATGCAAGATAGGAAGTGAAGACTCAAATCAAATTAAATGGGATCAAGCTCAGTCCACATCATTCTCGTCAATAAATGATTATAGAAATCCATCTTACCATCAGACGATCTTTAGATCATAATTCGCAAGAAAGACAATAGGTGTTTCTGTAATTGAAAAGATGCAGGGAACAATTTTTTAATTCCGAAGAAAAAATTATTAAGAAATAAAAATTCCACAGCCGTGTACCTATGATGTATAGAAATAATACTGCCCCTCACACTTTGGAACTGGAAGAACCCAAACAAGGTAGAGCCTTGAAAGGGGAACAATTTTTTGAAAAATGGTAGCTAGGTTTAACTCTGATTGTACAACTTTTACATAGTGTCATGTCTAACAACTGTTTTGGCAAACTTAGATGCTATACCACGCTGCCTTTTATTTTTTTGACAACAACCACGCTGCCTTTTATTGCTACAGACATAGTCCATGTTCAGTATATATTTTTAGATAAGGGAACAATGATGTTCACTATATATGAAAAAGAACCAAGTCAGGGTCTACTCCTCTTGGGATACCGACAGTTTGCTGACTAATATCTGGCAATGACATTGCAATTTTCTCGGCATGCTCTAAGTAGCTCTCAAACTTGTCATGACTGACCCCAGGTCTCTTCGCTAGTTTATCTGAAACCTTTGGCTGGCCGTTTTCAGCCAAGAGATGAAGACCAGTTGCAAGAGCCAGCTCCTCCTTCATGATGTGGTACTTAATCACCTGCTTCTGGAATGTCCAGTCACCGGTAATCCAGTTGAATTTGTACAGAGGGAGGAACCTGTGGCCGTACAAGGCGATGAACTCGATGGCGGCCAGGATGAAGTTGAACTCCTCCTTGGACAAGTAGTAAGCAAAACTCAACCTTGTCCATCCTGGCTTCAGTCCACTATAGCCCTGAAAAAATGTGACAAACAACAGTAACCTTGTTAGTACAGTTCGACAAATTAAAAGAGGATACTATATGTGATGATGCACAGTCTGAACACAAATATATACTCCCTCCGTCCCAAAATGTCTGTCGCTTTACGCTTCCCGAGGAAAACTGCCGGCAATTATATATTTGAATATATAAAATATTTATGCTAAGTAATTAGTATCACCGGAAAGATTTTTAAGTCTAGTTTTTAACAAATTTATTTGAATATTTAAATATTGCACGTATTTTCTACAAACTTAGTCAAAGTTGTGGACGAAAACCAACGGCGACGGTCAATTTGGGACGGAGGGAGTACCTCTAGAATCGCAGACCGATGCGGAGGGAGAGGTCATTCTTGATGTTGAGCAATGTATGGCCATAGGGGCCTGCGCATGCGCAGCCACCCCTTGCTTGGATGCCGAAAAGATCATTGAGAAGCCTAGTGACAAAACGGCCATGAAGAGGGAGACGCTTGCAACCAGGCTCATCATCATCAGCAACAGTTCCAGACAAAGGATTATTGGTAACTGGAGGGTAGATGAGGAAGGAGAAGATGGGTAGGCGTTCTACATCCGTGTTGCCAAGAACCCTTATGTTTGGGTTGGCAACTAGCCTTTTCATTGCCATCTCAGAGTAAACCTGCTCCCTGAGGCTTATCCTGTCATACCCAATGTATTCCTTGACCCAAAATGCAAGCGATGCACGGATCTTCTGGAGGATTGGTGGCGTGCCTGCGTCCTCTCTCGCTCCTCGATATCGTCGTAGTACAATGTATCCTACAAGTGTCATCATATATACAACACAATTCTTGTTAAAGTTTTGTTTTCTTGCTAGGAGTAGAAGATGATAAGTATGAATTGTATGTCTCACCTCCTCATTGAAGCCATTGACGTAGGCCACGGTGCCACCGCCGCACGTAGATGGAGGCTGCGCGTTGAGCCGGTACAGTGCTTTGTTCATCACAAGGATGCCTGGTGTGCCCGGTCCGCCAACGAATTTGTGTGGGCTCAAGAATACCGCGTCGTAGCTGTCGATTTCACCAGATTTCATGTCAATCTTCACGTATGGTCCACTGCACAAATTACAGGAGTTAGAACTACTGATGATGCATGGATTTCTTTGATGTGCTCATTCTGAACCACAACTGAACTGATGTGCCAAATTGCCAAATATATGCCAAGTCATTTTCCTTGTTCAGAAGAAGAAATTTCTTAGTTGACCTATTATATATACAAATCTAGAGCTATTATATATAATTTTGGTCGTCCAGTCAAAGTAATTTTTTTTTCTGAGTCAAAGTGAATTCACTAGAATTTTCGATCACCATTTAATTACTTCCCTTGATATCAATAGGTAGAAAAGAGGTCAACACATATAAGTAGTCCTCCTAGGATGGATTTCTAACAATAATGTTGAGAACAAGAAATTTCATGGTTGACCTAGCATTACTGAAATCTAGAGCTCTTAATTACAGTTTTGGTCGTTCACTCAAAAGTCGTTTTTATCCTCTGAGTCAAATTGAATTAAGTAGAATTTTCGTTCCCCGTTTAATTTCTTCCCTGACGTACAGGATTGGCAAGCAATTAGTCCACTTGAAACAAGAGGAACTGCAGGTCAACATATAAGTAGTTCCAGTTCATACACTCAACGTGAAATATATACCTGGAATTAAGATCGGCAGTTCGATCGTGTGCTGTCGTGTAGTCATATGAAACTTGCTAAGTCATGTGCACTGATAGATGGTTGTCTGACGAGTCAAATATATTCAGAGCTAGTAGCGTGTAATGACATAAATGTATGTTTACTTGTCAGCTCTGTGTGTACAGCAATGTAAAAGTTCAATGCTGAAGATTGTTTCTCCCTACTACCTACCACTTGTAGCTAGTTTCGTTTTGCAAGTTTGTAAATTTTGTGTGTACAGATACAAAATTTCCCCATACGACGACTATGTGCAATTTTGATCACTTTTGTAAAACTAAGGCGCATCTAGTTTTCCAATGTGACGTGCACCGATTTTGAGCGAGTCCAGTCATCATCACAAGAAAACTGAAGACTAAAATAACTCTGCCATGCATATATATATATATATATATATATATATATATATATATATATATATATATATATATATATATATATATATATATATATATATATATATATATATATATATATATATATATATATTCTAGAAATGTCAAATCCATCCTTATCATGCATGAATATATCAAAAGAAGATGAGAGCGACATTCCAACTCTATCGCTCTCATATGATCGATGCATTTGATTTGTTTAATCGGACGTGTTCTCACCTTGCTGCGAAGTCGAAGCACGCGAAGGCGCCATGCTCGTGGAGGACGCGCGCGATGAGCCGCGTGTCCGTGACGATGCCCGTCACGTTGCTGCACGCCGAGAAGGACCCGAGCATGGGCCGGTTGACGAACTCCGGCGACGCGAGCGCGGCGCGGAGCGCGGCCACGTCGAGGAGCCCGGTGTCGGCGTCGACGCCGATCTCGACGACCTCGGCGAGGCTCCGGCGCCACGACAGCAGGTTGGAGTGGTGCTCGTAGGGACCCACGAAGACCACCCACCGCTCCTCGGCGCGCAGCTGCGCGGCCACGCGCGCGCGCAGCTCGACGGGCCCCGGCGACGCGACGCCCATCACCTCCTGCAGCCGCTTGATCGCCGCCGTGGTTCCCGCGCCGCAGAAGAGCAGCGCGTCGCCGGAGCTCGCGCCCATGCAGCGCTTCACGTACCGTGCCGCCTTGTGAACCAGCCGCGTCGTCTTGCTCCCGACGTGGCTGTCCTCCGTGTGCGTGTTCCCTGCGTGCATGGAGCCATGGAAGGTCAGCTTGTTGTGTGCAGAGAGATCGAGGCCATGGCTGGCAGCTCTCGATCATCACTTGCGTGCGTGCGTGCTCACCGTAGAAGGGGAGGACCTCTTTGACGAGGTAGTCCTCGATGTACCGGAGGCTGCGGCCGGACGCCGTCTGGTCGGCGTACGTGAGCACGCGGCGGCCGAACGGCGTGTCGAACTCGGCGTCATTTCCGATGAGCTGGGACCGGAGCCACTCCACCTTCTCTTCTCCGGTTCCGCCGACGATGGCTGCCGCACCACCGGCGGCGTTTTTAGTGTCCTCCGACATGGTCGCACGGAGCAGGCTCATCAGGGTGGCCATGCTCTTATTGGCCTCCTCCGCCTCTGCAATCGGTGCCACCGCGGCCACCAGCTGCTGCTTCCTCGCCGGCATGGGCGCCGGAGCTGCTGCTGGCACAGATGGTGGCATTCTTGATTGTCGACTGAGAACCTACGTTCGTTGGCAATGGCAGTTGCGAATGAGAATGTAATGGCAATATAAGCTATAAGGGCTTGTTACGTTGTGTGGGCTGAAGCTTTGCATGGAGGCAGGTATATATAGCAATTGCAGTGGACTGCACGACAGCACTGCACGACAGCACGAGAGTTGAATGACATCGAAAACAGGAGGAGGAAGATGAGAAGGAAGGAACAGGGGAAGATGGAGAATATGCCAGGCCGGTCAAGGCTAATGCTTTGCTTGTGGTGACCAAATGCTCTCTCCTGTTCCTGCAAATGCATCAGATCAGAGGTTGAGATTGGAGCTGAGTTGGCTGATTGAAACATCTGCACTTTTTTCCGTTTCTTTTAAATGCTCGGATGAGCTAATCAGTTTACGAACATGGACTGTTAGTGTCAACTTTCAAGTGTGTGCGTACTTACGGCCATTTTTCTAAATAACATTAGTTGACTTGAGATCGCTATACATAGCATCCACACGCTATGTATCTTTCTTTTATTTTTAGACAATGGAATGGAAAATTTCCGAATTTCAGACTTGTTCTGGGAAGACCCTAAACTTATTCAAGTAGTATACCCATGCAAATGAAGTACTTAACAGCTGATATTTGAGCTAGCTGGCCGCTCGGTCCACAATTCTTAATTTATATAGCCTATGCGCAATAGCGTGCTATGGTTATAGATTTCCATGCGCCCGCGCCCGACGGCCCGCACGAGGCACGCTGTTTTGGCCCGGCCCGAGCACGGCACGGCCCGGTGGTCGACGGGCCCGCAAGGCACGACACGGGCAGCAAGACGGGCTTGGGCCGACTCAAGCACGGGGCACGCACGCCCGCACGTTAAGAAAGGGGAGGCCTGGTGACAAATATACTAGTGATAATATTGTACATATTTGGTATAATATTGTACAAATATACTGAAATGCGGTAAAAAAATGATCATGTTTGAGTGTTTTTTAAAAATCGCCCGTGGGCCGACACGGCACAAAGATGGCACGGCGCACGATTTGGCCCGTGGGACGGGCCTGGGCTCGAGGTCGCACGGAGCCCGTTGCGGCCTGGCCCGCAGGGCATGACGTGCCTTAGCGGCACGGCACGGCCGGCACGACGCACGGCACGGCAGGCACGATTTGGCCCGTGGGGACGGACCGGGCTCGAGGTCGCACGGAGCCCGTTGCCCGCCCGCAGGGTGGCACGACGTGCCTTAGCGGCACGGCACGGGCCGGCACGCACGACACGGCGACCGGGCACTGGCCGGCACGGCACGTTGGAAATCTATACCGATATGCGGCAAATAACTTACCCCCGTTGTAACTATCATGAGGCTATTGAGGTTACTGTTTCGACAATGATAATGAGTCATGATCTTATGACTATTTAGTTTTATTGCTCTCATAAGCTATTTTCTCGAATGTCCTTTTATATGCATGAGTTAAATGCACGGGCGATCCTTAAACTCGTGGCATTGTGGCACTGGGATCCATGAACTCTCAAAATCAAAATCTAAATCCTGAACTTGTCAAGTTGTGCCACCTAGGTCCGCAACTGTCAAAATCGAATATAGTGTGTCACTTATGTCCATGAACTTGTTAAGTTGTGCCAGTTAGGCCTATGAACTTCTTAATTATTATAAACCGCTAAATTAGACCAGACGTAAAATATAGCACCCCATATAGGGGCTCGGATACATCTGAAGACATTAAATTGTCGGTGTAGGTATATAGTGTTCAAAACGGACTATTATACATCTGAAGACATTAAATTGTCGGTGTAGGTATATAGTGTTCAAAACGGACTATTTCCCGTTTCGAACGGCCTGTTCTTCCACATTCACCCTGGATGGGCTGCTTCACATTTGGTCGCACACCTACACGGACACGATTTCATCACTCACTTGTAACACACACAAAATTAATAAGAAAGTCAGAGTACGGTCTCCACCGCGTTGGCTATTTGTTAATCACATATCCATTATCGTGCCAAAGAAATTTGACTAGTTTTTTTCCTGAGTGGCCAAGAATTGAACGAGCAGTCTTTCGTGGAATATATATAATCAGACACGTGTATCATACATTTGTCGCACTAGCTAGCACCGGATTGAATATTTAACTGATTTCTTTGGGAAACGCATTTCAGGTGTGATATTATACTTTCCCATAGCCTAATCATTTTAGAATTATTGTATCAAAAAATACTTTACAATTATCTTGAACTAAATAAAATGTCCGGTCATCAACTTGTTACCTTATTAAATTTCAACAATTAATTGTCCCTCTATTCCTGAATAAATAGATTTCTAGAATTGTCTTATGGCTGAATTTTTTATGCAAGTAACACCGCGCCACGCCTCAAGCTTATCAAACACGAATTTTTATGTGAAATATGACACATGCAATTAACTGTAAAATTATATAATATAAAGTAATTAATAATTTAAGTTAGTTGGTAGTGCATGCTTATTTGGTCTTTAAGTTTAATTAGTACTTTTTGGTGGATATATTTAAGTTGATCAAAGCTAGCTCACCCTGGCCTCGACGCTCACGGTATCCACTTCCCATCTAAAAAAAGCATATACACTAGTATTGAAAATGCCCCTACAGGCGGTTTTGTTAACCCATCAAATGAAAATAATGTAAATTGCGACACAAAGCAAGCGATTTTTCACACATGCAAGTCGGGGAAAGATCCTGACTTTAAAAACCGTTAGGAAAAGGCTGAAAACCATCAAGGATCTTATCATAGTACAAGATTGGGCCGACCCGGAGGGGGCAGCGCTGACCAGGAGGGGTGCCGCCACCGCCTCCACTTCCCGCTCTCCACGTCATCGCTGAATTGTATTAGGATTAAGATTTTTTATGTGGAGGAGATATTCTCAATCTATAAGGGAGTATTCTATAAGAAAAGAATAAGATATTGCTTGTAAAAGATATTCTGAAAATACAAGGAAACCTTCATAGATTGCTTGAGATACAAGTCTCATAGGAGGGCTATATAAACAAGGAAGATGTAATCATTTAGGGGCAAACAATAAAGGAAAATAGTCCAAAGAACAACAGCGGCCCCCCCCCCCGCACCGCCGCCGCTCCTCCCCTCGCACGCGCCCGGTCGCCCTAGGGTAGAAGCCCCCCCCACGCGCCACCGCCGCCGGTGTAGCCACCGGCCGTTGTCACCGCCGCCCCTCCCAAGCTCGGGCCGGTGGCGGATACCGGTATCCGGAGACCGTGGGCGATTCCCACCACCGATGGCTTCCGACCGCATCGGTTTCTCCATGGCACTCAAGCAACTCCTCGACGAACTTCCTCAAGATCAACGACCGCTTTGACGAGATTGAAGCACGCCTTCGTCGCATGGAGCACGTCTACGCCAACCCCAAGATCAAGCCGCCTCCGCTACGCTCCCACGGACGCCCCGAGGACGACCAGGCCATGGCCGTCACCGCCGGCGGGCGTCACAGCGCCACCATGGGCGCCACCCTCGCCCCTGCTGACGCCATCAATGATGACACCGACCTCATCATCCAGAGGGACGTCGATCAAGTCAACACTCCCACCATCCTCAACATCATCATGGAAGACAACTCGACTCCTTCACCGCTGGCCGCTAAGGAGATGGGACCGGCACCGCCCAGTCGTTACCCCCGCCCCGCTACACCTTCGACCCCGCAGATCCAGATTTGTTTGGAGGCCCCGAAGTACGACGGCAGTGATGATCCTGACCTCTGGCCCAGCAAGATGAAGATGTTCTTCGAGCTCCAGCCTAAGATCGACCCAGAGTTCCATGCACGGTATGTTGCTTTCCATCTGACAGGCAATGCTGAGCTTTGGTACATCCGGATGTCCAAGAGGAGGCCGTTGGTTGAGTGGGAGGTCTTCCTGCGATGTGATTTCAGGCCACCTATCACCAACGACATTAGAGGCGATCTAGCACCACCCGCGCAAGATGGCGACTTGGACGACTACATCGATGTCTTCTAGGAGTACGCTACGTGCCTGGACCTCCCGAGGCCGCTACACCATGTCCACCTCTTCATTGGTGGGCTCCGCACTCCTCTTCGCGAGGCCCTCACCTGGGAGGAACCACACATGATGCACGAGGCGATCGAGCTCGCGCGTCAATACGACGGGCAGCACCAGGAGGCGCCACCGCACGAGGTGGCTAGCTTCTAGGACTTCGGCTACGACAACGGCAACGTCGTCAACAACGACACTGACATCGACAAGACACTGGTCGCCAGGGTGGCGGAGCACCCGCGCCTGGCAACGGCAATGGAGATGTTCGACGATCGGGCAACATGGGATGCCCTCAGCGAGCGGCACTAGAGTGCCTCGACGAACCAGCAGATGACCATCATCACGGGCACCATCCGGCTCCAAGCAACGACACTATGTTCCAAAGAGCCTCGCTCCCCTTCGGGGACATCCTCCCGCAGCTAGGAGTCTCCTTGCATAGCGTTGCGGTGGGATTCCACCTTCCGACGACACCTTTAGAGGAGCAAGCCTTCCCGGCAAGCATCTTGCTCTTATCATGGCGCCCAAAGATCGTCGGACGACGTCACGGTGCTCCTCTTCGACAACAACAGGCAAGAATTCATGCACATCGACAACGTCTTCATCGATGCCCCCTGTGCAGCCGCCCCCCAGCTTGGGCCCGAGGTGACAACAGCCAACGACCTCCTCTACGGGCGCCTCTTCTGCCTGACTTCTACACCGGCTACGTCGATCTGTCACGTCTTCTGTAGGCAAATTTATGCTCAAGTGTCTGTTCCTATGACCTACTCCATCCCTGCGCCACCAGTTTCTCAGCAGATGATTGAGATGACCGCCGTCCTGAGCAAAACCATCATGAAGTCGGCAAGGGTGGCCAGGCCACTAGTGCACCCCCTACTGAGCTACAAGTTTAGCGTCTTCTTCGGTCACCTGCACTTCGACTTCGACATCGACGACGACTCCTCTTCAGCCGTTAAAGAATTCAATGACAGGATGGGTTAGCTCCGCCAATGCTACGGTCCTGGTAACTCACCTTCACCAGTCACTTCAGCTCTCTCGCCTGACTGGTGGGTAGGGCAACGCGAGGATGCGTCGCCTCGACGAACAAAGTGGGGGAGATGTCACAATACAAGATTGGGTCGGCCCCTAGAGGGGGCAGGCGCGCGCGGCCAGGGAGGGGGCGCCGCCACCGCCTCCACCTTCCCCGCTCTCCACGTCATCACCAAATTGTATTGGGATTAAGACTTTTGTGTGAAGGAGATATTCTCAATCTATAAGGGAGTCTCCTATTAGAAAAAGAATAAGAGTTTGCTTGCAAAAGTATTCCGGAAATATAAGGAAACCTTCAGAGATTGCTTGAGATACAAGTCCCATAGGAGGGCTATATAAACAAGGGAGATGTAATCTTTTAGGGGCAAGCAGTGAAGAAAAATATTCCAGCTCTTTGCTCTCTAGCTCTAGCGCCGCCGCACCCTGTCCTGCACCCCCCCCCCCCCGCGCACGCCCGCTGCCTTAGGGTAGCCCACGTGCCACCGCCGCCCCTCCCGAGCTCGGTTGTGACAGGTCTGATACAGCTCCCGATGGTTTAAGATTGACCGATCAGAATATGTTCCTAACAGTATAACCATTAGTCATCTGAGCTTATTTGAAACTCAAAAATATAATTTTAAATTAGTCACTTTAGTGAATAGTATCTCAAACAAGTTGAAATAAAAATGTTTAAATTTGAAAATTTTAAATCTTTTTAAAACTACTACTTTGGTTTAGGTCATTTTTCATCCAAGCTCATTAGAAAAATTCATAGAAATATTAATTTCCAAAAATATATTGAAATCGAATTTAGAAGCCTTAAATGATTTCTGCATAAAAAGGTAGTACTGAAACTTTGATTTAAGTTGTTTCTCCATCCAAGCTTATTTTAAAAATCTCACAAACATATAATATTAAATTATTTAGATAGATGAGATATTAAAAATTCACCAGATGTGACATCTTCCTTCCCATTATTTAGATAGATGTGATATTAAAAAATTCACCCGATGAAACATATATTAAGATATACTGTAAATATATACATTTTGGTGCGTCGTTCCTACTTGTCAGACGTGACATCTTCCTCCCCAATATAGTCCACTCACTAGCTAAGTCGTCATTTTATCTAACACCGCCGGCCAATATGAGCCGTTTTATTCTACTCCGCTCCACTTCCACTTGCAGTTGAATTGAACTTGTCCCAAAACCGCTTGCACTTTTGTCCGTGCTTTGGAACTCTTCCATTTGATCTGTTCATCGGCAACGTTCAAAGTCGTGCGTATGCGTCCCTTTTGACGTTTATTCAATTGGTTCCTCCGGGACCGGTGCATGCACCGTACCAACCACATTCGTCGTTGAAGCGGTGAAGCATTGAGATTTTTGAAGCTCCTGGCTATGCTAATTTATTTTATATTTTTGGAAAAGGGTGGATTTTATTAATTCACAATGTTTCCATCGAGTTGATATAATAATTGTAAACCTAGTCCTAGCCTCCCAAAAAGCACACAGCGCCTGAACCAAACAAATAAAAAAATCGCTTGACATTTTAATGACTATCAATACTATCTATGTGTCTGGGAGAAAAACACGTGACCATTTTCGTCAATTGTTGTGAGGCCACCACAACCAAATACGTATGCTTCTCGAGGATAAAGCCCAAGTACGTACCAAGTCAATGGATAACCGAAGTTATCACCTGCAAAGAAGCGTAACAAGGTTTTGTTTCAAACATCAAATTATTTCTGCATAACTATAGCAAACGAATAATTAGCTTCCACTCCCAGCAGAACTGAAGGTATTAAAATCCTCCAAAAATACCCTGTAGCCAACTCCTAAGCATATGAGAAATACCGTGGGGTTGAGGGAGACCTAAAGCAAGAATACACAAATTTTCTACTCCCAAACCCCTGAAGCCACACCTAGCGACGCTTATATATGACACAATTTTCATCGAAATGAACTGATGTACATTTAATTTACAAAGTAAAGATAATTCAATTTAATTTCACATGCTTCTGGCCACTGTCGTCGCACCGCCACAAATCCCGCCCATCCCCTCCCTCGCCGCCGCCGTTGCCGTCCCTGCTCAGTTGTTGCCACCGGTGGCAAGGGCGGCCACCCCGCGACAGTCCCCGGTGCGTATAGGTCTCCCCCTCTATTACTCATAATAACATCCACATTTTAATTGCTCGGTTAAATTCCTCAAAACTTACGTATCTCAATTTCCATTATTTGTTAATTAGCTCTCCAACTATGAACGAGGTAGAAGACGAAGAACTACACAGCTACAAGACTAGCAAGCAGTACTGCTACAGTTCAACGTTACCATTTTTGTTCTTATCAGTGTTATCCCCTGAATCATCAGTTTTCAGCAACTATTTGAAGTATACAAAAACTAAAAGCCTCATTTTATACTATTTACATTCCGCATATTAATAGACTTTTGTTTACTCTTGTTTTGGTTCGCAGACAGTGGTACAGTGAACAACTACATAACATTCATACATCTCCTTCGCTTTCCCATTTAGGAATAGTGGTCCTACAGTACCTAGGGTCAGGCAGTGTCTAGGTTAAGGATGGCAACAGGTCAAGTTCGGATCGGGTAGAGTCTCCATGCACCCAAAACCGAAACCCAAAATCAAAACCCGAACCCAAAACCGATTCGGTGGAAACCGCTACCAAAATCAAACCCACAGATACCCAAAACCCGAACGGATAACCAAAACTCGAATGGATACCCGTAACTAACGGATATATATAGACAAATTCATATGTATAAACAAGAGGCAACAAATAATAAATATTTCCATGAGTCAACTTTGAATAAATTTAATAATGTAAGTCAAGAAGTTATTATTAACATAATACAAAACATGAATTTTAATTTATCTACGGGTGAAAACCTAAACCCGAAACCAAACCCGAAAAACTTTAGGTGAAAATTCATCACCAAACCCGAACCATAGGACCCGAAACCCATGGATATCTGACCCAAACCCGATCTGCTGCCATCCTTAGTCTAGGTAATAACTACTTTAGCTATCGATACCTTAAGATTTGACGAACAAATTTCAGGCTGCCTGATAACAGAATGTGCTCATGTCTACTTCATTATTGACCTTTTCATTTGTATCACAAATTGTGTCTATCCTACCAGATTATATACTTCAATTTTATAATGTGATTGCTACCTAGCCCGCGCATCTGGGTGGGGCTCCATGCTAGTATAATCTGTTTTAACAGTGTGTAATACACATTCTTGTGTAAAACGTATATATTGCAACATATAAATGTGGCTACAATGTTTTAGAAAGAGTTAGCCAGGAAGTGGTATCTTACTTATTACTAATTGGAGGCTCCAACGAAGCCTCCACGTTAATTCTCCCCGGATGCGCTATAAAAAAAATAAATTGTAGAAATTCTCACATTAATTAGAAACATCCTGGCCATTCAATCTATAAGCTCTAGCGATCTCTAACCACAAGATCTATTTTATTTGTAGAAAATTACCCACCTCTCGCCATTATTATAAAAAGGAAAAAGAAAAGATAATAAATATATTATTTTCCCTACCACGTGCACGTGATTTCCTGCCGGTGCTCAAGGATGAACGTGGGGGTCGATCTGTTCACCCAAATACGTCTGTGCCATAGCCAAATAGTCAACGTTTATTACGAAGGAAAAGAAGAATATAATAAATATATTATTCTGGCTACGACGTGTGATTTCCGGCCGTGCGTGAAGGAATGATCTGTGCCATAGCAGATCGATCTGTTCACCCAAATACGTCTATGCCATAGCGGAATAACCTAAAATCTAGGTATCCTGGACTACCACGAGAGTTTCTATCAAGCAGCATACATATGGAGGACATCGGCGACTCGGCGTCCGGCCGTGCAAGGACCATCGACCTCCATCCAGCTCATGCAGGGGACGGAAGGACAACCACCGACCCTCTATCCAGCGGCATGGAGAAAGACGGAAGACCAGGCGTGGGCAGCGTGTGTCAGCATCATGCGGATGAAAGGATCGGGCGTGAGCGGGATGTTCGTCAGCGTTGCCACAATCTACTTCATCCATCTCTGGCCATAAGTAGCTCATCTTCATGAAGCAAGGAAAAGGGACCGATGGAGCGGGAACATGGAGGCCGCAGGCGTGGTGCCATGACCTCGATTGTCCACGACATCAATATCAAAGGTGTGGTTATCTTGCTAGATCCAATAACTAAATTTAAATGTCACTGCTATAATGTACTAAATTTGGCCATCTTGCAAGATCCCGTAATAAGTACATCATTTCAAATTACAAGTCGCTTTAACTTTTGTATAAAGATTTCGCTATGTATATTGCATACTAAGTTTGCATTCAAATTAGCCATACTGCACCATATTATAAAGCATATAGCATTGTAATATATACCTATTTAATTTATTCCTAAAATATCCTTATCAACCATTATAAAAAAATAACAAAAATTCTCAAATATAGATGTCAATGCTAATTTAAGCAATTATGAAAAAATAATTCAACATCTAAGTACAATATATGTACAAAGCTATTAATTTGTCTCCTCCACGTACTTATTTCATTTCATATGATTTCAAGTTAAGGTTACAAAACTTTAGATGATATTATACATGGAAAACAATGTGGAAAATGACCGCCAGAGTCACTAGATTATGCTAGCAATTAAGTCATGATATGGTCCTTATTGACCAACAGGTATAATTTCCATTTTAATTTTAACATAACTGAATTACTTCAAATAATTAAGTCTTGATATAATCCTTATTGATGATCAGGTATACTTTTTTGTTCACTTTAATTAGTAACAACTTCATTTGATTACTTCAAGTATACATACTAATGATCCATGGAGTAATCAATAATGCCTATATAGGAAAACACATACTATACTACGTCTACTAATTATACACCTCAATCATTATGAAAGATGGTGCTGTCACCCTAAGTTTACATACTAACTCTAGATTCAAATTGCAATATACTTGGCAGTATGAAAGATAATCTAATGTAAAAACACACCAATATGTTTTGTACCTAAATATCCATCTCAATTGTTTTAAAAAAATCTCCCAAACCTGTATGTAAAGGCGAATACATGCCATTATGAAAACAACTAAACATCCATAAGTACAATATATGCACAAAGTAAAGCTATTTGAAATACACACTTTCTGCCAATATTAAGTCAAAACTATGGACAAATATATGTTCCATTGTCTAGACCAAGAAAAAAAAAAATGTATACATAAGGGTAATTATTGCATTTAATATTATCAAGCGTGAAAAACTATCCTTAGCAAACATTTCATTATATTAATACGCAAGATAATAAATTTTGTAAGTCATTATCTTGAAAAATGGTTAAAATATATGAATGAAAATTATATCATATGAATATTATTTGATTAATAAAATAATAGTAATACAAGGCTGAAACAACTATTTATGCTATTGTGATAACTAGGAGGGCAGCCTAGGAAGTAAATTCAATAAAAAAAAAAATGAACATTCAAAATAAAATATACAGTAAGCATTGAAATTTTTAATTACAATACTAGATCAAAAGTTTAAAGTTAAAGAATAAATTTTAATGTAATATAGATTATATAATTTAAGTTTATGTTTCAACTAAATAGATATCATGCTAAAAACAAGGATTAATCCTAAAAATATTACAAGAGCCCGAAATAGTTAGCCATAAAAAGGTTGACTATATTCACTATTATAAATAATAGTTGTTGTATCTAAAAAATTAATAACCTTTTGGAAAAATAATAGAAAGTTTGAACCATGTCTTCAAAAAATAGACAACCGCTAAAGCCATCATAGTTTAAACAAATGTTTCAACTAAATTTATATTGGAGAAAATAGAGGTGCTATGTAAATAAAAAAATCTGATGCATATGGATAAAAAATACATAAAAACCAATAATTGTGAGATTATTAAATTCAATAGAGACCATAGAGTACCTATTATAGCAATATTTTAGAACATTAGGAAAAGGGTAATATTTAATATAAGTGGATCTTATTAGTTAGTGTTCGCTAAGTTCTAACCCGTGCGAGAGCACGGTTGGCGAACTAGTATCAACAAACAAGAATGGAGGAAATAGAAAAATAGTCTAAACCTATGTAACAACTTATTAGGCCCCCCTGTCGAACACGAGATTGAAAAAATACGCAAATAATAGGAAACCACATGAATGAGATAGGAACATATGCAAAATAGAGAAATATGAAAGTTTTGAGGTTTGAAAGAATGAACCAAGGAACATGAGGTTTGAATGAACGTTTTGCCCATGATTTTACTATGGAATAAACACAGAGAAAAGTTCCCAAGTTCTTTTTACATGTCATTCTAGTGAGCCCTATAGTAGCAAGAATGTGTAAAAGGTCATTGAAGCTAGTGTCCAACCACCCGTGGCGAGCCTTCACCATCAACATATGCAAGTTAAAACGCCGCGCCGTGCAATGCTCTGCACCATTGCCGCCGTCCATGTAGAGGGGATCAATTAGCACCTGCTTCATCTCTTTGAGCCACTTTGGATCCCCAAACAAAATGTTGTTGTGGTTGATACGGTTAGCAATATCCAAAAAAATCTCTGCAACTCATCAGTCGGTTACTCACCATCCCTAACCCCATCGTCGTCTTCCATGTCTTGGAGTAGATTATTCATCATGATGTAATTACATTTTGTATTGTCGCTGGATGCTGCTACTGACAAGGGTTGTTGTCCCCCATCATTCAACACTGTCGTCGATGTTGTCGTCGACGAGGGTCCTCCAGATGCACCGATGGCACTCGGATCTTCTTCACCGTGATATTTCAACACTGTGTACTTTGGATCCTTGATGAAACCACACCGTACCAAAGTGCACCAACACCACATTATCTTCCTCAGCGAGCCGACTCTTGTAGCTATTGCACTCATGCGTAACCGACCTAGATTCAATGGATGCTTCTACACGATAAGAAGAAATTTGCATCTTTTTTTCCAGTAAATGTTGACACCAATTTTGGCATATCCAAAAAATTGTAAAATATATCATATTAAATAAGTGATATGGATGATCAGGTTTTATGTAAACGTGATATAGGAAAAAGAAAAATGATGGAACAAAAAAGAAAGAAAGAGGGGACACATATATATGCATATACGCATGAACATGTCCAGGTCTTCACAAATAAATAAAGCACAATGATTGAATGTGATTAGAATTAAAAATTGGGCTTCCAAATGTATATGTGTATACATTACTATACACGTGTGGAGTTATGTATATGCATGCACGCTTATGCTGGCAACGCCACCATGTGCATGGCATCAGGTGTATATGTGATATGCGTGCACATACACACATGCTGGCTGGGATGTAAAGAGGAGAGCGGCAATCTCCTGGCAACCGCATGCTGCTTGCTCTATAAATAGCAGGCTACATGCGATGGTCGAAATATCGGCTTCCCATTCAATAGTGCCGTCAGGCTGCCTCCAAATCAAAGCGCGGCCAGACTGCTACCCGGCTCCATATTCCAAATCGCCGCCAGGCTGCCGCTCGCCACATCCGAGAAGAAACCGCCAGGCTGCCACTTCCATCAATCTGCAAACAACACACATACGCTGCCAAGCAAACAACCGCCCACGAAGAAGCCAAGCCAAGAAGACGCCGGAGTACATCGCTGCACCAGGCCACAGCGCTCCCGAAGGATCCTGAAGGTGAGAAGCCGCATGGTGCTTCCGTGATCCTGCCTCTCTTCTTGCTTCCCAATCTCTTTCCGGCCGGCGGCAACTTCGTCAGACGTCTTCATCAACAACTCTGGTGGCCGGCAGCAGGCATCGTGCCTCCCTCCATTCTGGTATACAGGACCAGTGAGGGTGGTACTCCATACAAGGACGCCATGTCCTGGTGAAAGGTAAAAGTGTCGGTGATGGTTGCGCTATGCGCATGGGCTACATGCCCCGGTAAAAGATCGGTTACGATCATGGTTGCGCTATGCGCATGGGCTACATGCCCCGGTAAAAGATCGGTTATGATCATGGTTTGCGCTATGCGCATGGGCTACATGCCCCCGTAAAAGATCGGTTACGATCATGGTTGCGCTTATGCGCATGGGCTACAAGCCCCGTGAAAGGTCGGTTGCCATGGTTCATGGTCGCTACAGCGCATGGGCTATAAGCCCCGTTAAGGTGTAAAAGGCCAACATATGAGTGCCTTGGTAAAATTGGTGGACGCCGCTTTGGCTCCACCCGGTTTATGGTTCATGGTGAGATCGTGTGGTCACGATCTTGGTGTACGGCAAGCGCCGGTCTGTTGATCATCTTGTACATCAAAGAGAATATGTAATTTGCATGCCATACATGTTTCGGCCATGAAGAAATTCCATGTGTAGTTCATATTAATTAAAAGAAACCATCATCCGTATATCATAAATGATGTTAAAAGGAAAAGAATGTAGCCATGTACTGCATATATGCATTCAGTCCATACATACATACATGTTTCGCATGTTGTTAGCATCTCCGGCACAAATCAACTAGCTGCGTTTTCATGTATATCTGTGTACTGAATTGACTATGCATCAAAGCAATATAGAACTTGCATGCTAGTCACGAAGAAAGTTCGGTTATAATGAATCTAAAGAAATAGCCATGCATGCTGAACTAAAGAGATAGCCATGCCTGAATCAGAAATTATGCCAAAAAGAAACCATATACACATATATGCGACACCAGTAGCATTGCTAGCCACCAAACCGCTTCTGGCAGAAAGTTAATCATCATGCATATTCCTGGGTTGAGTGCATATGCACGCTCAGCGCTAATCTGGTTGCATGTTCTAATTTTAGATCGTCGGCTAAACTGACAAACTAAGTAAAATATGCTACATAGCACATATACACTTCGATAAACACATGTCGGCCGCAAGGCCTCTTCTAGCAGAAACCAATTGTTATGCTTCCTGCAGGCTGCGCATACATACATGTAGATATGCTCAGTGCTAATCAAGTTGCATATCAAGTTTCAAACTCTTGATTAAATAAATAAACAAAATAAAAGATGTTGCATACTACGTCATGTTGAGGTGAGCCATAAACTTGCTAGCATATCCCTTGCCGATATGTAAACCTATGTCTAAATAAATGAAACAAGCAATTGCCTATATGCTGCCCATTAGCTCGCCATTCGTGCATTTGCCCTGGGCTAACGTGTCATCAAACCTCCTCCTATAATAAAATGCAGCCATAATTCCTGCATAAGTAAAGTGCACTAAATTAAGTCAGCCTCAAATCAACTCATGCCATATACGTCACTAGCAAAAGCTAGTATAAATTTGACTTACGGCAGGCCAGCATAAGGCCGACTGTCATTCTTATGTTAACCCATGGTTAAATATCACGTTGAGAGAATTCATGGTAGCTGGATAAAATAAATAAATTACATATGCCTCGTTCAAGCCAAGTGCCTCCTCGGCAAGGTAAATTCCAAGCCGTAGCCTAAACAAACTGCTGCATCATAGGCCAAATATGTTTGCAGATATTAAAACATGTCAAATCATGTTTCCCATATAATCCAAAATTAGACTAATGCGTTGCTTAGTCTGAAATAAATTACGCGCATGCATATATGGTGTAATGTACCAAATAAATGTAGAAATGTTCCAAACAGACCAATCTCACTTGGTCGGCATGCTAAATTCTTAATTGACCAGGTCATATACTTGCCCAAATAACTAAACATAAGCTTATCACCAAGCCAATATATGATCGTGTTCCTACCTTGTCCAAAATTAGGCTATGCTATTTTTAAACCACGTGCATACATACATGATCAAATGCACAAAATAAATATTTACCGTATAAATACATCGGTCTACTTCTGTTGGCATGCATATATGTCGAACTACATGTAGCTCAACGCGTACATGGCCAAATAAATAAACAAAGGGCATATGTCAAGGTCTAAATAAATAGCAAATAATCGTATAAAGTGTGCATGAATTAAATATATGCATACCATGGCTCCCAAAAAGGCTAGTCAAGCTAGTGACCCATCATATGAGGAGTACATGTTGACTCCTATCAAATGAAATGTCATTATTAAAGGAAATGACCATCATCATGTGCAAGACATGTGCATGCATCTATCTGCGACTACTACAAGGTCAAGACTTTGTTTTCCTTTTTGTAGTTTGTAATAGGAAGCCATATGATGTAATCTATTTTCATGTACTCATGCCGAACTCTTAATCGGGGTGTTCTCTATGGAGATGTAATTAACATAATTTTTATGGAAATATAAGAATTATGGAAGTATGGACTCGCAATACCTGTTCTTTTTATGTTTGTCCCGTTTAAATTTCAATTAAATCTAAATTTGTCTCTATAACGCGGAGGCGGGTATTAGTCGCCCGTTTTTCCGTCATCAGTAAAAAGATGGTTGGATCCCTCAAGTCTTGTAGATCCAATCCCTGTCCATGACCGTGACCTTGCAAACGCATAAAAAAAATCAAAAAACAAGAGAAAAATGCTCCATTTGGATCTATATTTGGTTTTTTCTATCCCATTTGGATCTAGAACTAGAACAAGAGGAAAAACTCCTATATCATGGAATAGAGAGAGAGAGAGAGAGAGAGAGTTGGGTAGGAAAGAAAGAATTAGGCTCTTATAGTGCCCCCCTTTGATAAATCCAAAGGAAAAACTTCTCCCCCTAAGCAATGGTCAATTTTGGGGGTTCAAAGCTCAAATCCCTCAAAATTGGAGAAGAAGACATGAGGAAGAAGGGTTGGTGGCAAGTATTTATAGCCTAGACTTAACCGTGGTGAGCTTTGTAACAAAAAGTACCATGGTTAATTGCTATTAAGCGTGACCGCTTATCTTACAAATATCGTCCACGGTTAATCGATTAACCATGGTGGTTACATTAAAAACCACAACGGTTAATCAACATTATTGACCATGGAGGTTTTCTTAAGTTGCCCACAATAGTTAATCTATTAACCTTGGTGGTTTTTGTCCTATTTCCGGCCTGGCGGCCTCCATTAACCGTCATCACGGTTTGAACAAAACTGCTACGGTTAAGATTTATCAAATGCCATGCAAAATCAAACCAGTAGTAGTGACTTGCACACCGTTGCTTTGGGTAGAAACAAGATACAACCGTCGGCAATAACATAATAGGATCAATGTTAACACAAAGGATGATACATGCTTTAGATTTTTTTATATAGGGAATTTCAGATATATAAAGAGGCACAAAGGATAAGCGAAGGAGAAAATGATCGGCAACATAAACAAAGACTCGACTTAAACTTAACAAAACTCACCGGGAAAATAGATTGAAACAAAAAAAGTTGTACCGGTGGCTTTTTGGTGGATTCGTGGACACAAAATATATGTAGCTATGGGTAAATTAAAATCCTACCGTGGAAACCGTTAAGATGATACATGATGATGAAGTTGTTGGTCCCGATGTTCACGACATTGGTGAGTTTGATAACTAGTGAAGAACAACCAGATAACTAGTGCAACCTGACAAATAAAACTTGAAGCCAACCACCGTCTTTAACCGGGAACCTAAATCATGGATTTGCCCAACCACACTCTTAAAGAACCAACCAACACAACCTACAATCAATCGAGGAAACCTAAAAGGGATTAGGAGCACTAATTGGGAGCATATGAAGTCAACGGTTTTGTAATCCCGTGAAGGAAATAACAAGATCAAAAGGGTAGAGATCACTCCCTAGATTTGTTAGCACACAATTGATCAAAAGGGGTTCTGTATTTCGATTATCAAAAGTCTCCTTTTTATTGGAAGCATAGTGGTATTTGTACTAGGTACGACCCTACTAGATGGGTCTAAATTTGAAATGGAAATGAAAAAGACTAAGTGTGTGAAAAGGCTTCCACGAAATCAACTCCCGATGTCGCTTGATGAGGTTGTTGGCCTTTTGTATACTCTTAATATTTTGATCATAACTCCATCTTGAGATGTCCAAATGATAAGCTATTTGTTTGGTTTAATAGTTAGCTTAATAAAATTTCACACCATTTGCCGCATGTATCACAAAATATAGTAGAATGGTATAGTTTTGCACGAGATCTTTAGGTTCCTGTACATTGTTCAACTTTTGATTAGTGTGAACTAAAACATGTCAGCTGCCCAATAGAGTTTCCAAACCGGTTGGCACTAGCGGCACTGGTAACTACATTTCATAAGCTTTCCAACAAGTGCTCAATAACCTTCATACATTTTGGGAATCAAAATTTATGAATATTTCTTCCACTGGTCCATTTTTTATTGAACCTGGTCTCGATCTTGCTGATTTGCTTTGCACTACTCTGATCTGATCTTGTTGGTCCTTTTCTTCCTCCTCTTTAAGTTTATACCTAAGTACAACAAAAGCAGAATACTCAGGTAGTTTAAAATTCTTAGAATTGTTGAAGTTAAAATCAATTAGGAATGAATTCACCTACTCTTGTAGTATCGTAGCATGACTTCTTGTAAGTGGTTCTTGATTTGCACCTTCTATGTTGGATGGAGGGTTGACACTTGAGGAAGCATGCATGTTTGGCTTCTTGATTATATATATTGTCCCCCCTGTTTTGCTTGGATCTTCCTATTGTGGCTTCCCAGTATCAATTATCATCCCATATACCCAAATTATATGATAACTTGGCCAAATGATTGACTACTTGATTAGTCTTATTTTATTTGACTTCTAAGGATGGTGGATTGTAGATCGACATCCCATGTTGAGACTACTAGCTTAGTTAACTCATCAATTGTTGTCACTACATTGTTCCCCCTTGGATACTTGGATGTTCATATTATGGCTTCTCGGTATCCAATTATCATCCGATATATATTAATAATGAATTATGTGATAACTTGGCCAAGTGTCTGACTATTTGATTATGATTATTTTATTCGTCTACTAAGGATGTTGGACTATATATAGATCCACATCCCATGTTGAGTCAATTAACCGTTGTCAATATATTGTTCCCCCCTTGTTGCTTAGATCTTTACATTATGGATACCTATAGTATCCAATTATCACCCTACATGTATGAACTATGAATTATGTGATAACTTGGTCGAGTGATTGACTATTTGATTAGGTTTATTTTATTCGGCTGCTAAGGATGGTAGACCATAGATCCACATCCCATGTTGAGTTAATTAATCGTTGCATGTCACTATATTGTTAACCTTGTTGCATGGATCGTCATATTTTGACTTCCCGGTATCCAAGTATCAATCTATATATATGAATTATGTGATAACTTGGCCGAGTGACTATTTGATTAGGTTCATTTTAATCAGCTGCTAAGGATGGTGGACCATACATCCACATCCCATGTTGAGTTAATTAACCATTATCACTATATTGTTGCCCCTTGTTGGTTGGATCTTCATATTGTACGGCTTTTTGATATCCGATCATACATATATATATATATATATATATATATAGGGAGAGTATAGTCTGTAGCTAGCTATAGAATATAATATTTTGTAGCCAGGCCATCTGACCGCACCGGCATCGCACCCTGAAGCAGCACTGGACGCGGATGGGTTCCGGTAATCCCGTGCAAGCCAATAATAATGGAGCCAGCTAACAGAAAGTAATTGAATTGTTTATTACCATAACTGAAAAAATATATTGCATGCTTCACGCTGGGCCGCCATGTGGATGTGATCGTAACTTTACTTTCCCGGTACGGTATTATGAGAGTGTATCTACCCTACTAATGCACCAACTTATTTATCATTCAAATCTCATTCAAATCCATTCGAACGAACCATCAGATTGTTTCTTAACATTCTCTCTCATCACTCATTACACGTTGAGCGGTCCGGATGAAATGTATGGGACTCCTCCTCTCCGCGCCCTCGCTTCTCACCCCCTCCGCGCACGCCCGCACGTGCGATCCGCGGTTCGATTCCTCGATTCCTCGGCATCTTCCTTTTCCCCAGAGAAAAAATATCCTTCCCTCATCTCTCCCCTCCCTACACCGTCAACTACTCGCGACTCTTCCGGTGTTCGGCTAGGGTTCCTCTCGCCGCCGCCCCAAGGTCGCCCGCCTTCCTCCGGAACCCCTCTCGGCGCTGCCCCTCCTCGGCGCTCCCTCTCCGACCTCCGCCCTTCCCGTCCCGCCCCTCTCTCCCTCCCGGCCCCCGACCTCGCCTCACGGTGCCCGTCCATGCCGCGGCCCGGCCCTCGCGCGGACTGGATCAGGATGGTGTGGCGGCGATGGCTGCCGCTGCTGGCGACGCCTTTGGAGGACGCGGGCTCCAAGCCGCGGGAGCAAACGGCGGCAGCACACACGACTCCGACTCCTCTCCTCTCTCTTCTCTATCTCGTCGCGCAGGTCGCCCCGTCCCGCAAGCGCGGCTGGCCAGCGAAGTCGCGAGGGACGCTTGGCGCCGCTGGGGGCCAGGACCGTGGAGCGGTGATGGCGCTAAGGACGTGACGAGATGTGGAGGCGGAAGGACACGGATCACGACGCGCAGCGTGGCTAACGCGGTGGGATGGACTCGTCGTCGCGGCTAGGGTTTCGCGGACTGCCCGCCCGGTTTCCCCACGCCGCCCGGGACCACGGGTGCCGGCCACCCGCAGCAGGGAGGAGGTGCATCGGTGCCATTCATCGAAGGCCTCGGTCGCCAACGCCAAGTATACCGCATCCGCCTCGACCCGTGCTGTCTGGCGCCGCACGGGCTGATTTCGCTTCAGTCATGTGGTGGAGTCTGAGTTGGAGTTGGCGGCCGCTGGCTTCGGTGGACGATTAATTATTTCTTTGTGGAATCTGTCTTCATGGCCGCGCCCTCAAATACTTGTTCTTTTTCTTTTTTGCTGGTGGACAGGGTGCACGAACCACAAGGGCACGCCACAGTTCTCACCATCGGCACCTTCTTCGCCCTCATCCTCGGCGACCAAAGCAGGTTCTGTGCTCCAATTTCATCTCCAATTTCAGGTTTCGTGCTAAAAGGAGTGGCTATTGGTTGCAATATAAATGTTTCTTTTGTCTGTCCTATAATGGCTAGGCATGTGTTCCGCAATCTATGAACTGTTAAAGACAAAAAGTTTGGATTTATTCTACTCTCCTTTTGATTTGATTTACAGGCTGTTTTGGTATTTTATATTATCTTTTCTGAGCTTAAGTTATGATCAGAGATGGAGGTATCTAACTGACAATTGATCTTTATTCTTTATAGATGAAAGAGAGAAAATGCTCAATGGTGGAGGTCTTCATAGACGCAGATAGATGTGAACAGGACCCTGTAATACTCACCCATTTTAACATAACAAAAGTTATAAGAGACAACATTCAGCTCAACTTTGGGAGTGTGGCCTAGCTGGATCTCTTGGATCATGGGTAGGTACTACTAGCTAAAATTCTGAAACCTTTTAAATTTTGTATCCATGTTTGCTGTAATGCGTTTTTATACTGGCTTCTTGATATAAAAGTATTTATATGCTCTGCAAATTTGCAGTCAAGCATGTTAATCCTGTAACAAAGCTTTGCATTATCCATGTGTCACGTGAAGACCACTAGAAAGTTTGGGCTGCTCGCTCAATATGACGATAGAAAACAATATTACCGCACTGCCATTTAATTTGGCTATTTTCCTACATACTGGCTCTTGATTTGGTGCACTATGAATCTTCCTCCAAAAATAACTTATTTCTGTAGTCAATCAAATTTTGGCTTAAACTTAGAGTGGTAATTTGCTGGATAGGATTTTGATTTAGTATTGATGTGCTAATTTTTTTACCTATTTTATCTGCAGGCTGCCCTCTTGCTTGATGCTTTTATCAAAGACAGCTTCATTCTCACAACATGATTAATGAAAAGCATATCAAAACCATATTGGTCCTTTTTTTCTTATATCATATAGATCGATATAGAAAATTATCAAAAACAAAAGGTTCTGGACATTGGTGATCCTCCCTGTGCTTTTTTTCTGTGGGAGCTCTTTTTATTTGTTTTGTCAAGTGATGTGAATACCTCTTAATATCAGTCTAAATCCTGCAGAACCAAAGGTAGTCCACTCTTGTTATTTTTTTTCCCTGCAATTTCGTTAAGTCACTTAGAATCTTAACTGAAATGCCTTCTGTCTTTCAGAATGCTGAGTCGACATATACTCTGGACCATTGTTCAGATCTATTTATAATGTTAACTGTACCACCAAGCTACAAAGTGTTTCTTTCTCGGCACTCATCATTGTCGCACATGGCACATCATTTTTCTTGGTACTTACCATGCATGTTTTTGTTTTGCATGGAGATAGGGTTGGAAAAATAATGATTGTTTTATTTTGCCTAGAGACAGGAATCAAATAGTTCATAGTGATATTGTCCCTCATTACCTCCTACTTTCTGTAATTTGCTAATGCTAAAATATATTTGGGCTTGAAGCAATGGGATTAAAATTACTATACTATAATAAAATTCCTTGATTAAGTTTGGGCTATAAGCTAAGACTATAAAATCAGCATTTGTATGTCTGATGTGATTCCCTATTATTTTACTCTAAATGTCAGTAAATTTGTCCTAATTGATTCCCTGTTATTTTACTCTCAATTGCAGCCTAGGTGCTGTGTGAATGCTCCTATGATTGTTTAGTCAGTCTACCCGAAAGGCTCGAATGGTAGCCAATGAAGGAGCTGAACCTGTCACAACTAAAAGAATCAGACCACCGTACTACGCTATTCATTTGTTGTATTAAGTCTTGTTATGTTATTGGCCATTTAATGATTGAATTTAATGATGACCTCAGCACTCTAATTACTTGATCGTTTATTTTATCACAAGGAGCATTTGTTTTTCTTACTGCAATTTTTATGTTATTGGCCATTTAATGATTGAATTTAATGATGACCTCAGCACTCTAATTACTTGATCGTTTATTTTATCACAAGGAGCATTTGTTTTTCTTACTGCAATTTTTGTAAGGGGATTAATCCATCATTTTTGGGTGGATGGTTTCTTGCGACAAAAACTATGAAGAAATCTTGTCATTTGGAGGTTTTTAAACCGTAGCGATAGCACGGGCACTATACTAGTAATAATAGAAAATGTATTTTAGCCGCTTCAAAAAAAAAAATGTATTCTAGTCTAGTTACTATAATTAGCGAGCAATATTATGAGAGTATGTATAATAGTAAACAAACATGCTAGTTACTATAATTAGCTATAGCAATAAGATTAATTTACGACAACAAAATACTTACGATAATCTGAATATCCGGTTACTATAGTTAGCACCGAGAGTTTTGATATCATCATCATGATATGATGAACCAGTTACCGTAACAGACAAGGAGTTACGCCATTTTTAACAAATAATTACGATAGTTTGAGTGTGATGATAAATGAATTACTAGAATCTATATGTCTATAGCATTTGATTTACGATAAATTTTTAAATAAATTACTATAATCCATAGTGACTAAACAATAGCTCTTGTTGCCGTATGGCCTGAACAGATTGATGGCAGAGACGAAGGCGAGCACGGCGGCGGCGAGCCTGGCCACAATGGGCTAGCGATCCGGCGCCGGCCGGCCCCTGCCTAGAGAAGGCGCCCTTGAGGGCGTAGATCCCCATCCATGGCAGCTCGGGTTGTCCGCACTTGGTGACGACGGTGACGGAAGCCCTGCAGCACACGGAGGCAACGGGGGCCAGCTAGCGCCCGGTCGCACCAGGCGAGCAAGGCCGCGCCGGCGACCCGGCACCATATGTCGCCTCCGCCGAACATAAGCGGATCGTCAGGAACCCCATGTGACGCGACAGCCTTGGCCTCTCTGCGACGCGACCGGCGGCGGCCCTGCCCCCGTGAACACGACGCTGGGCTCCGACGGTTCCTCCTGCCTTCTCTCTCATCATCTCCGGCGCGCTGCACCGTCCCTGTTCGCATGTGCGCGTCCTCCTCGTCGACTCGGAATCAGGGCCTCGCCTCATGCAGATGGCGCCCACCCCTGGCAGCGTCGTGGCTTGCCCTGCGTTCCCCGGAAGTTCCTTCCCCGGCGGACGGTGCCCTCGGCGGTTTGTGTCCCGGCTGGTGGTGGCTGCACAGCCGCGGCCGCCGGGTACAGCCTGCATCTGCATGATCCGCTCATGCGCCGGGTACAGCCTCTACAGACTGCAGGTGACCCGGCACCATATGTCGCTTCCACCGGTGGCAACGAGGGGTGGCATGACAGGACTACCGCGATCGTCAGGGAAGCAGGGGCGAAATGGCACTGCGCCATGCGTGGATCCGCTCAGATACGTGTTCCGTGTTTTGTTGTTGCCGACCGGTGGAAGAAATAGCAAAAATCAAGGGATTAAATTAATGCATGCATGCATGGGACTCCAAAGGGGCCTACGGACCTCCGATGGCTACATAAATGCACAGGGCGGTATTCATGTTGCGCCGGTTCAGGCTCGGCTGGTCAGTTTGTGGCCCGGCTACAGAATCAGATATTCTGTAGCTAGCTATGAACTAATAGTTCTCTCTCTCTCTCTATATATATATATATATATATGAATTATGTGACAACTGGGCTTAGTGGTTGACTATTTGATTAGTTTTTATATTTGGCTGCTAAGAATGGTGCACCATAGATCCACATCTCTGTTTCAGCTAATTAACTGTTGTCACTATATTGTTCCCCTTATTTCTTGGATCTTTCTTTTCATGGGTTTGAATCCCACCAGCAGTGAAGCGTGAGGGTTTTCACGTGGAAAATGCTGCGACATACGACAAGGTTGATCGGTGGGGGCATCCTCAAATTTTTTCCTACCTTTTTCACCTACACTTTTTGGGATTTCCTCAATACCACATGAGGGTAAGGTTGTCTTTGTTCAAAATCTAGTAGTGATGGGGGTTTTGAACCGACACTGAAGATCAAATCTGTACACAAACTAAAATACACGGAAAACCAGTCGATTCTACTTCCTTCCAACAAGTTGGAAAAAGCAGTATGTAATATCTTTGTTCCCTGAATAAACCCTTCGTTCTAACATGAGTTCTGCATTCTGATGGCAGCAAGTCCCTGCTGCAACCAGCAATGCTACATCAAAATTTGCTGCTAACAATAGCACATATGCCTCCCAGTTGCAACAAGTTATAGTTTTTAATCTATATTCTCACCACAAGAATCCCACCACCACCGGTCCACCATCCTTAGCAGCCGAATAAAACATACCTAATCAAATAGTCAGTCATTCGGCAAAGTCATCACATATTTCAAAATTCATTTGTATGGGACAGTAGTTGGATACAGTGAAGCCATCATATAAAGATCCAAGCGACAAGGGGAAACAATATAGTAACAAATGGTTAATTAAATCAACATGAGATGTGGATCTATGGTCAACCATCCTTAGCAGCCAAATAAAATAAACCTCTAGTAAAATAGTCAATTACTCGGCATTCGGCAAAGTCATCACATATTTCAAAATTCATTTATACGGGACAGTAGTTGGATACAGTGAAGCCATCATATAAAGATCCAAGCGATAAGGGAAACAATATAGTAACAAATGGTTAATTAAATCAACTTGAGATGTGGATCTATGGTCAACCATCCTTAGCAGTCAAATAAAATAAAACCTCTAGTAAAATAGTCAATTACTCGGCCAATGCAAGTTATCACATAATTCGTACTCCCTCCATCCCAAAAGCACTGTCGTTTTAGGTTTTTTGGACTTCATGTTTGAACGTTCGTCTTATTCAAAACTTTATACAAATTAGAAAATAAACAAATGATTATTAAACTATCTCTAGTGATAAAATAAATCATAAAAAATAAATAATATTTATATAAATTTTTTGAATAAGACGGATGGTCAAACGAGATGTTTGAAAAAACCCTAAAATGACACTCTTTTTTGGGATGGAGGGAGTAATTCATATATAGTATGATAATTGGATAGCTAAAAGCCATAATAAGAAAATCCTAGCAACAAGGGAGAACAATATAGTGACAACAGTAAATTAGCTCAACATGGGATGTGGATCTATGATCAACCATCCTTAGCAGTCGAACAAAATAAACATGATCGAATAGTCAATTACTCAGCCAAGTTATCACATAATTCATATATATAGGATGATAATTGGATACCAGGAAGCCATAATCCACCTCATGCATACCGTCCTCTACCACTACACTCACTTGTCACATGTGTCTATTACATTTTGGTTCCCCACATGTTACTACAAACTGAGTGTAAATTGATTTTTCAGGCCTAAACGAATTCCAATGAAAAACTTGTCAATTATAAAGTTTCATAGCTTTTTGAGATGTATATCTTTCATTTAGGTAGTTTCCCCATTCGAGTTGTTTACAAAATTTGAATTTCAAATTTGAAAAATTCAAACACATTTTGCATGACAAGATGATTTCAAATCAAAAAACTTGTCAACTACACAGTTTTCTTATCTTTTTGACATCCACAACCTTTGTTTTTGTTGTTTCTCCATCTGATGTCATTTAAAAATTCATATTTGTCATGTGCCATGGATGGGGGCACGCATCTTGCTAATGGAAGAGCTACGGCGTAGCTCCGTGCCATCAAAGTCGGTCTTCTTCTTCGACGACCACGGTCTCCACCTCGCCAAAGCATCTACAATGTTGCCATGGGTCGAGAGCAATGGAATTCCATCCATTGAAATAGCATCATCAACATCCTCGTCTTCATCCAACTCCTTCCCTCTACACAAGTGGATGCAAAAATCTTGAAACGGGCCGCTTCAATCGACCGTCAACAACAACGACCATGCGAGAACCGGTAGCCGCGAGGACGCTGTCGCCGAAAAAGGGGGAGTGATGTCATGTCCCATGGGCAAGGGGCCCAACCGGCCCAAGGAGGGGGCACGCCAGCGCCTGGCTGCCGCCGCGCCGCCGCCACCGCCGCCTCGTCACCCTTCGCCGTCGTTAAGTAATAATTATTTAGGAAATAAATATTTAGGGAAAGAAATAAATTGCTTTGTCAAGAGGTATTCCAATCTATAAGGAAACCTCCTAGATATTTCTTAGCATGCAAGTCTCCCTCGGACTATAAATACAAGGGGCATGTGGTCAGTTGAATCTTAAGCGTAAAAAATTAAAAGGGTAGCTCCCTAAACGGCTTATCTCTCCAGCTCTCTCTCTCTCAGCCCGCAGCCGCCGCCGCCATCATCGCCCGCGCGCCACCCCGAGCCGCTCGCCCGACGCCGCCGCCGCCCACGGTGCGGCCACGCCGCCCGCCGCCGCCGCCTCCCTCACCTTCCTCTCCACCCAACGATCGGCAATCAGTGTCAATTCCGGCCCAATCTAGCCGGAATTTGACGGTGGTATCCGGAGACCGGGGCGATTCCCACCACCGCGGCTTCCGACCACCACCAACGCCAAGATCCGATGGACGACCTCAAGACCGCCAAGCTCCATACGGAGATCCGCGAGTGTGCTGATTCTTGGAGAAAGATCCAGGCCACCTTCACCGCCCTCCTGGAGATGCTCGACCAGCCCGCCATCGATGACGTCCCTGCCATGGACGCCACCTACGGCGACGACACCCCTACGGGCGACGCCAACATCAACGACACGCCTGCAGCAACGCCACTGACCGTGGCCATGCTGTCCGACGAGCGCGCCAACGGCAACCACGTCAAAGCTGGATGACCTCCTCGACGACACTCCTACCACGGGTGCCACCGGCGACAACGGTGCCTCCCGGGCGCCGCCGACGCCGTCCCCTCCTCGACCATCGATGTTGCAAGCGACGAGCACGCCTACCCCAAGGATGCCCCAGCCTGCCGCGACCCGGATCGATCGGATCGAGGCTACCACCGATGTCCACCACCGCTTGATCGAAAAGCCTACTCCGGCTAGGCCAACGTCACCGTGGCTACTACAATGGCACGATATAAGTTCCCGGTCACTAGCAACATCATCTTTGACATTGGGAACATCCGGAGTGCCAACAAGGACAACTCAACGACGCCGCCGACGCCGACGCCGACGTCGCCAATCTCAACCCCGACGTCCCCGTCATCATGTACGGCAACGACGTCCTCAAGGACGCCAACGCCGATGATGATCCCCCGACATCGACTCACGTCCGCCATGCCGATCATCGACAACAATTACAAGGGCATGAACAACGACGACACCCCGCGGCCAACCTTGACACCGGCAACCACGACGTTTCCCACATGGGCGCCCACGATCGATGAGAACACCGACGCCCCAGCGCGCCACCAAGGAGACGATCGTTCACTCGCCGACCTTCGACGACGACGATCCGCTACACCTGGCGGACATCCCGCCGACATTAACAATGGTGGAGAGCACCATCAATCAAGTTGCAGATCCGGTGAAGGCAACACTATCGGCACCACCACGCCCCGTGAGAACATCAGTACACCGCTGCCCAACTGACGAGAACGACACTCCTCTTTCTTTGGCTCCTCTACATCACCATGAAGGCGCCACGGGAGAACGGAGACACCGTACCATGGTGCCTCACTCGCGGTTTTGGGATGCCCATCAACGGCAACACCAACAACCATCGCCGTCGACTACTCGGCTATGGCAGCCGGGATGACTCGAGCCAAACCCGGTTGGCTCCCATGTTCCTCAACGGCATCTACGTCCAGTACGACTACGCCAACAAGCCGTGGGCTGCAATGCACCAGGGGGCGCCCTACACAGGGAGCACGTCGATCCACCTCGCCCGAGAGTTCAACGCTTCCATCTTCAGCAAGCCTCGACTTGTGAGCTTCACCTACGACGACGAGAGGTACATGCCACCCACATCAACCCCCTACCTCGTCGACCTCGTCACAATCCCGGAGGCTCTCATCCTACCTCAACTCGCTCCACCCGGCCGACAACAAGCTACACGGGCGTCACTTTGGAACCATCAACCTCCAGAGAGAGCACCGGCTTGGGCACGGGCCCAAGGTGATTGGCGTCCACCTCCCGACGACCTCACCAACCATGCCGGGCTTCACAACGAGCAACTTGTTGACGGGCCAACTCCAAGAACACTATGGCCCGAAGCGACATGTCTTCCCGGTTCAACATCACCTTCGCCCCTAGCGGGTGGATTGGGCGACGCGTGGGCCGCGCCGCCTCGTCGAACGGTGGGGAAATGTCATGTGCCATGGATGGGGGCGCACATCTTGCTAATGGAAGAGCTACGGCGTAGCTCCGTGCCATCAAAGTCGGTCTTCTTCTTCGACGACCACGGTCTCCACCTCGCCAGCATCTACAATGTTGCCATGGGTCACGAGAGCAATGGAATTCCATCCATTGAAACAAGCATCGATCCAACATCCTCGTCTTCATCCAACTCCTTCCCTCTACACAAGTGGATGCAAAAATCTTGAAACGGGCCGCTTCAATCGACACATCAACAACAACAGGCCGTGCGAGAATCACGGCCTTGAGGATGCGCCGTCAGGAAAAAGGGGGAGTGATGTCATGTCCCATGGGCAAGGGGCCCAACCGCCCAAGGAGGGGGTGATCAGCCTGGCCGCCGCCCGCCCGCTGCCTCCTCGTCGCCGCCGCCGCCGCTGCCTCGTCGCCGCCGCCGCCCGCTGCCTCGTCACCCTTCGCCCCGTCGTTAAGTAATAATTATTTAGGAAATAAATATTTAGGGAAAGAAATAAATTGCTTTGTCAAGAGGTATTCCAATCTATAAGGAAACCTCCTAGATATTTCTTAGCATGCAAGTCTCCCTCGGACTATAAATACAAGGGGCATGTGGTCGAGTTGAATCTTAAGCGAGAAAAAATTAAAAGGGTAGCTCCCTAAACAGCTTATCTCTCCGGCTCTCTCTCTCTCAGCCCGCAGCCGCCGCCATCATCGCCCGCGCGCCCCCGAGCCGCTCGCCCGACCGCGCCGCCGCCACCCTCACCTTCCTCTCCACCCGACGATCAGCAATCAGGTGTCAATTCCGGCCGCCGCTGCAAAGTTTCAGTAACTTCTCAAGATCTACAAAGTTTATTTTGGTCATTTCTTGGTCCAACATAGTGTTACTAAGACCGTTCACAATTCTTAGTAATCTCTCTTTGGTGAGGGCTTTGAACTGTTAGGGTAGAGTGATTTTTCCGGTAAAGATTTTGTGGATGATTTGAATGCTGAAATGTTGCAAATAATGTCTTCTGTTAGATATTGCCATTAGTATTGCCAAAAATACTCTTTCATATGAGTGCACCCCTAATGCCTTACTTAAGTAAGCACTATCGATCTTTTCCTGTGTAAACACAGCGCCAACTTATGAATAAGTAAAGTCAAATAGTCAAGTATTTTCTAGTTGGTAAATTTAGATAACGAAAAGCTCTAAATATTTCCAATTCGACCAACTTTTCTCTAACAAGGAGCTCTGGCAAAGAAGCTTCGATACTAGGAAGGCATAAGGTCTCGTCCTCTTCACCCACACACTGGAGCAGTCTCCATTCGTTCATGAGATAAGATGAATCGCTAACAGTGAGCTTCTGCACCGTAGAGATGTTTCAAGGTACTATAAGAGGATATAAGAGAAATGTAGATTTTGTGAACAACGTTGCTAACGCTATGTAAAATGATGAAATGACCAAAAAACATTGTAGATCTTGAGAAGTTATGAAATTTTGTAGTTGAAAACTTTTTTATTTGAACTCGTTTATGGCCTCAAAAGTGCTTTAAAAACTGATTTGCAGTACCAAAGGGAAAACACTGGGCAAATTTTGTGAAGCGGTCAAAATGTTTTTTTGACACTCGGCAAAATGCCTCTTTGCCAACTGTCAAAGACACTTGGTAGAAATGCATTTTGCCAAGTGCTTTTTTCTGGTACTCGGCAAAATACATCTTTACCGAAAGTGTCGAAAATAAAACGCTTCGCAAAGCAATCTTTGCCATGTGTTTTTCTTTTGGCCCTCGGCTAAGACGAGTGCCGAAAAAAAAAGCACTCACAAAGATCGTGTACTCCGGTAGTCAAACTAGGAAAATGCGCGATGTATACATCAGAAGAAGTATGTAGCTAGAACTGATGATCAGGTGCGTTCGTGTTTGACAACGTGTGTTACACGCACGCATGCATCATTGCATGCATGGATGAGACTACGAGAGGTCCAAAGCTGATCGACGAACTGGGAGGTCAATCAGTCAGTATCTTGTTCGACTTCCAGTAGTCTGCTATAACCCGGCCAGCCAGCCAAACCCTTTCTCACTTCCGCCGCTGGTTCCCCGGGCCTTTCCATACCCAACTTCGGTGAGACGAGACGACGCAGTGCGTGCTCAGACTTGAAGTAAACCAACGTGGTTTTTTTTCCTATCTATCTTCTACTAACCATTAACCAAACAACAAAGACTGGACTTAACCATGCAGCAGGGTCGCCGGTCGTCCAGCAAATATTCTCACTGGCCGGCTTGGCGAGATCAAATTTCATTTTCGCCGATGGGTCAATATCAGCAGCACCCATCGATCGTATGAGTATGACGGACGTTGGTGCAGTACAGCTGCATGTACGTACGATCCGTTATTACTGAAGACTACTACTCCTCTCTGCTTGTCGATTGGCGATTGCATGCATTTCTTCTTCAGTCACGTGTTGTAGACAGCAGAATAAATTTTGCTTGTGACTGGACATTTACTTCAAGAGATTAGGACTCAGGGGTGTCAAACTCGTTGGTTTCCAAGTTCCAATCTTCCTCGTACGTACGTCGTAGCTCTGAAGAACCACGTACACACGTCCACAGGATTTTGGAAACTACTAATAACGACCCGTTGGAATTATGAATGGATACCATTTGCCATTCTTCTGTTTTGTCATGCGCAATTCAGAGCAAGCAGCAGAGAGAAATCTGGCACAAATACCTTTGGTCGAGGCCAGATGTGTGTAATATGGCACAAAATCCTGGTGCTCGCACCTTTCTTAGGATTTTCCCAGGATTTACCGGCGTTATGCATTTAGCGGTAAGTGACGTTCCCGTTGACGATGAGACGCCAATGGTGACTTCGGGAATCTTCAGATCTTCTGGGTGCTCAGTCCTTCGGAGATGCTCACAGGGTAGGGTTTACGTACATGTATTCATAGGGATGAGTGTGCATGCATGTTGTGAGTGTCTGCGTTGTACTATGTATTTCTCAAAAAAAACAATGGCTTTCCTCTCTTATCATAGGTCATCATGTAAACAACGGGAAATCATTAAGGCTTTGACTAACATATATTAGCAAGACTTGGATTCATACCTTGGTAGTCGATCCGTCACTACCTTATATATGGAATCAAGGGGAACCTTGGGTATTTACATCTGCTAATAGCAGTCATGTCTTTCCTCATATTCTGTGTTTCCGTGGATTCAATTCGTCTTGTAAAACTTAAACTTGTTCCTGGTGCTTTTCGTGATACACGAAAGTATGCACATGGATGAGAGAAGGGTCCAAAGCTGACCAACTGTGGGAGGTCAGTCACAGTCAGTATCTTGTTCGACTTCTCACAGTAATCTGATATGGCCTAACCATGCAATGCGAACCCTGTCCGGCCAACGTCGGTGAGACGACATGGATGCGCACTACACCACTACTCAGACCATAACCAACGAGAGTTTGAGCCTGCGAGTGGGCGGACTGCCGGCTTCGAGCGCCTTCGGGCTTTTCCTCCTGTCTACTGTAGCTCCCATCTTCCTCATCCCATTCAATCTCCTCCAAATCGTGATTCCACTCACTCCTACCTACCACCGATTGGTAGATGCTAGGTTGATCTATCAATCTATCCATTTTTTTTCCACCTGAATCTTCTCCCTGTCAGAGTTCTTTGCGGTCAAAGTTGCTATTTTTCTCTCCATTCGCTGCTAGTGGTTTTCCCGACGCCGCCGGCGCTTGCATACCCACCACAGCCGTAGCTGCTTGCTGCAGCTCCGTCCACCACCGCCCCTACCACCACCCATCAGCAACTAGCTGCTAGCTTTGACCAAAGAAAGTTGACGTTGCCGCCGTCGGCTGCTTGCTTCGACAAACAAGGCAGCAAGCAACCACCCGCCCTTTCCGCCCGTCATTGTCGCTTGCGCTGTCCCTGTCTGCCTGCTGCCATCTGCCCGCTCGCCTGTTTCCGCTCTATCCGCCACCGAAATTTTCTCTGCCCTTCCTATTTGCGCCGCCGCCATCTACTTGCCAATACTCTGCCCGCCCTGTTGCTTACGATTCCATTGCTGCCATACTCGCCCACCGTCGCTGTGCTAGTTTGTTTTCAAGCAAATCCTTGATTTCCAACACGATATCTTCATTCTGCTCCTAATCTGTGTCAATATACTCACTGCTCGGGGCGATTAAGGGGATCCCTCTAGCGGATCTGCCCGCCCTTGGTGGGAGTGTTGGCTTAATCCTGAAGACAAGTGGCGAGCTGGTCAGGTGGCACCACGGTGCACAAGTTTGAACTCAGGTGCAAGGCGGGAACGGTTCCTGGAGTTGGTGGCCGCGCCCACGATGTACCCGAGGTGTATCAGTTGCATTCTTGCAACATGTATCGCGTGTGTGTTTCAGTTCCGGTGTGGAACATTGTGTAGCTAGCTACTGGGTTAAGTAGTGGGTGTGTCAAGGTGTGAGTTAGCACTTTGGGGAGTTTGTAATTCACAGTGTGTTGTTCGTGAGTAAAGGCGAAAAAGGGCGCTGTCTCCCGGGAGACCTCCGGGGCAGTTTCTCAAAGTGTTCATTGTGTTCATCGATTTCTTCCATTCTTTCTTCTTGATTTCGCTTGCATAGGTTAGCCACGCTCAAGATCGTGTGATTGTGATCCCGTTCGGCCTACATTCTGGTATCAGAGCCGTAGATCACACGATCGCGCACACCACACAGCAGCATCCATGACGGGGTCCGAAGGCGGTGATGGGAGTCGGGGAGAGGGTGGTCGGGGGCATCATCAAGTGTTCCTGACACTGACGACGAAGAATTTCACCAGCTGGAGTATTCGGACACAGCGATCATGGAGGAGCAGGGGTGGTGGGAGATTGTGGAACCACCGGGGGGGAGCTCGACGGGAGCATTGTCGAGCGGGCGGCGGGCAAGGACAGGGAAGGTGCGGGCGCACCTGCTCCGGTGTTCGTCTGACGAGCCGTTGATGCAGGTGGCGAAGAAGAAGACAGGAGAGAAGTGTGGGACTCGTTGAAGGTGCGGTTTGTGGGAGCGGAGCGGGTACGCGATGCTCGACCGCAAACCTTGCAGACCGAGTTCGACTCCCTCTGGATGAAGGAAGAGGAGTTCGTTGACGAGTTCGCCAGGAAACTGACGGCGATGTCAGTGAAGTTCAAGAACCCGAGGCACACCGGAGGACAAAGCCATGGTGAAGAAGCCGTTTGATACCGTGCTCGAACGATACATTCAGGTCGTCGTGGCCGGGATCGGCAGAATGTGGATCTGAAGACTCCGTCGTTCGATGACGCGATCGGGAGGTTGCGGACGTACGAGGAGAGGACGGCGAGATCAGGCGGCAAATCCAGTGGCAATCAGTTGCTGTTGACACAGGCGGAGTGGGAGGCCCGTCAGAAGAAGTCGGGCGTGGGTGAGTCCTCGGGAGGAGGAAGAACGCGGGGCGGCGGGGGACGCGGTCGTGGTCGGGCCGTGGCGGTGGAGGCCGTGGTCGGGGTGCTGGTCGCGGTGAAGCACCGGCCGAGAAGGAGCGGGACGTGGCCGGGACAAGAGCCACATCAAATGCTTCAAGTGCCATAAGAACGGGCACTACGCCAACAAGTGCCCGGAGGCGGAGCGAAGGGGAGAAGAAGCTCATCACGCCCGAAAGGAGGGATACGGGCAACCCGAAGCCCTCATGCTTGCGGTGTCGGAGGAGATCCAGTTGGGGCCAAGGCGGCAAGCGGTGGTCCCGAACGAGCTGAAAGTCTTCCCCGAGCTTCACCTCACCGGTGGCGGCACACACACCGGTAACACCACGTATCTTGATAATGGGGCTAGTAATCACATGTCTGGTGATTTGCATAAGTTCACTGAGTTGGATGAGGGGATCAGAGGGAGAGTCAAGTTTGGAGATGGTTCATCTCAGAGATCGGGAAAGGGGTCAATTTTATTCGGATGCAAGAATGGGGATCAGTGGGTACTGTCAGGGGTGTATTACATACCTAAATTATAGAGTAATCTTGTTAGTTTGGGTCAACTGACAGAGACTGGGCATAGGATCCTGATGGATGATGATTATCTAGAAGTATTTGATAAAGTTGGGGGTAAGCTGATTATGAAGGTGAAGAGAGCTCTTAATAGACTGTATCTGATTGATCTGAAACCAACATCACCTGTCTGTTTTCAGACAAGTGTCAGTGAGGATGCCTGGTTGTGGCATGGGCGTTTAGGACATGTGAACTTTGGTTCTTTGCAGCAAGTTGTCAAGAAGGAGATGGTGGGTGGTGTACCATTGATAACACATCCAGAAGAAGTGTGTCATGGTTGCTTGGCAGGGAAACAGTCAAGGCTTCCATTTCCCAGGGCTACACAGTGGAGAGCTGAAAAGCGTTTGGAGCTGCTGCACATTGATCTGTGTGGACCAATCAGTCCATCAACTGCAGCAGGGAATAAGTACTTTATGTTGATTGTTGATGACAACACAAGGTGGATGACAATGTATGTGTTGAAATCGAAGGATCAAGCATCGAAGCTTTTTGCAAGATTTAAGTCTAAAGCTGAAAACATCGTAGGCGTGAAGATAAAAGCAGTGAGGTCTGACAGAGGGGGTGAGTTTCTGTCCATGGCTTTCAGAGATGTTTGTGAGAGTGCTGGGATAAGGAGACAATTCACTGCTCCATATACACCACAGCAAAACGGTGTAGTGGAGAGAAGGAATAGGTCAGCGATGGACATGGCACGTTCTCTGATGAAGAGCATGGGTGTTCCAGCAAGATTTTGGGGTGAGGCAGTTAGACACTATGTCTATCTGTTGAATAGATTGCCTACCAAGGCAATGGGAGATTGTACCCCATATGAAGCATGTGGAATAGTAGGAAGCCACACTTGGGTCATCTGAAGGTCTTTGGGTGCAATGCAAATGTAAAGACTTCAGGGCCTCATTTGAAGAAGCTAGAAGACAGGAGCAAGAGAATGATGTACCTCGGGGTTGAGGAAGGAAGCAAAGCACACAGGGTTGTATGATGCTCAAAACAACAGGATAGTTGTGAGCAGAGATATTGTGTTTGAGGAGAAAAAGAAATTTGAGTGGGGAGCTCAGATTGAAAGTGAAATTTCAGTAGAGTTTGAGGTTGATGATGATTGGCCTGTTGAGATGGTTGGTGGAGGGGGACATGTGCAAGGGGGTATGACTCTGAATGAGTTGGGATCAGCTAGTGAAGCTGAAACTCAGAATCAGAGTGGTGACAGTAGCAGTGGTGGTGTGCCAGATGAGCTACAGTCACCAGTTGCACAAGGATCCACTGCAGCAGCAGACAGTCCAGTAGGGAGTACTGTTGGAAATCAGACAACACTAGATGGCTCACTAGTGTCTCATCATCCTGAGAACAATGCAAGTAGTCCAAGCAGTGGATCAACTAGCTCTGATGAAAATCCTAAGAGACTCAGAGATTTGGATGATCTGTATCAGAATACATCACAGATTGAACTATTGTATGATTCAGATGGAGAAGCATTGCTAGTTGAGATGGAGGAACCATCTGGCTACAAGGAAGCAGCAGGCTATGCCGAGTGGACTGATGCAATGAATAAAGAGATTCAATCCATTGAAAAGAACAAAACTTGGAATCTGTGTCCGCTACCAGTTGGACACAAACCCATTGGACTGAAATGGGTGTTTAAGCTAAAGAAAAATTCAGATGGTGAAGTGGTCAAGCACAAGGCCAGACTGGTAGCAAAGGGATATGTGCAGAAGAAAGGAGTTGACTTTGATGAAGTTTTTTGCTCCTGTTGCCGACTTGACACACAAGTAAGGTTGCTACCGGCACTAGCCGCTAACGAGAGGTTGGCAAGTACATCATCTTGATGTGAAATCAGCATTTTTGCATGGAGAACTTGAGGAAGAAGTGTATGTCTCTCAGCCAGAAGGGTTTGAGGTGAAGGGGAAGGAACAGTATGTTCTTAAGCTGAGTAAGGCCTTGTATGGTCTTAGACAAGCCCCCAGAGCATGGAACATCAGACTGGATAGGTGTCTGAAGAAACTCAAGTTCAGGAGATGTGCAAGTGAACAAGCTGTTTACACTAGAGGTGAAGGGAAGAATGCAATCATCCTTGGTGTATATGTTGATGATCTAATCATCACAGGAGAGGATCCAGCAGAGATCAGTGAGTTCAAGAGGCAGATGACAGATGAGTTTGAGATGTCTGATCTTGGGTTACTGTCTTACTATCTGGGGATAGAAGTGGGGCAGTACAAGGATTTCATCACTGTCAAACAATCTGGTTATGCAAAGAAGATACTTGAACAATTTGAAATGAGTCAATGCAATGAGACCAAAATTCCCATGGATCCAGGAATGAGTCTGCATGAAGACAAAGGAGGGCAGAGAATTGATGCCACTGAATACAGAAGAGTGATAGGGTGTTTGAGGTATTTACTGCATACTAGACCTGATCTAGCATATTCAGTTGGAGTTGCTAGTAGGTTTATGGAGAAGCCCACAGTCTTGCACTTGAAAGCTGTCAAACAGATACTAAGGTACTTGAAGGGTACTATGAATCTTGGGTTAGTTTACACTCAAGGGCAGACTGAGGAAGTGTTGGTGGGATACACTGACAGTGACATGGGTGGTGATGTGGTGAATAGGAAAAGCACAGCAGGAATGTCTTTCTATTTGGGGGAGAGCCTGATCACTTGGTGCTCACGGAAGCGTAAGAGGGTTACTCTTTCATCTTGTGAAGCTGAATTCGTGGCTGCCACATTTGCAGCTAAGCAGGCATTATGGTTAAGAAACCTGCTAGTAAAGATCACTGCAAGGAAGCCCGGGGTTGTGAAGCTGTATGTTGACAACATATCTGCCATTGCTCTGATATCCTGTGTTTCATGGAAAGAGCAAGCACATTGACATTAGATATCATTTTATCAGAGAATGTGTAGAGGAAGGGGAGATTGCAGTGAAGAAGATACACACTGATGAGCAGAAGGCTGATGCTCTCACCAAGGCAATGCCAGCAGGTAAGCTGGCTGTGATGAGGCATCTGTTGGGGAGTGCGAGATCTCGGTGGTCTTAAGGATTAGGGGAGAGATTGTTGGCTTAACCCCTGAAGACAAGTGGCGAAGCTGGTCGGGTGGCGCCATGGTGCACAAGTTTGAACTCAGGTGCAAGGCGGAACGGTTCCCGAGTTGGTGGCCGCGCCCACGATGTACCCGAGGTGTATCGGTTGCATTCTTGCAACATGTATCGCGTGTGTGTTTCGCCGGTGTGGAACATTGTGTAACTAGCTACCGGGTTAAGTAGTGGGTGTGTCAAGGTGTGAGTTAGCACTTTGGGGAATTTGTAATTCACGCAGTGTGTTGTTCGTGAGTAAAGGCGAAAAAGGGCTGTCTCCCGTGAGACCTCCGGCGTTTCTCAAAGTGTTCATCGTGTTCATCGATTTCTTCCATTCTTTCTTCTTGATTTCGCTTGCATAGGTTAGCCACGCTCAAGATCGTGTGATTGTGATCCCGTTCGGCCTACTGGGGAGTTTATTGTCCAAATTTGGAGCGGCCAGAAAAGAAGGATTGAACAGCCTTGGAGTAACCTCAAGAAACCAGGATTTCCTTCTTGTGGTGAGTGCCCTGTTTTATTAAAATACAATGAGGATTTTATGTCTCAACTGTCGGGGTTGTGCCCAGCCAGCCATGCTTCATGAACTCCATTTGTTGGTAGTCCAACATCACCCGAAATTATTTTCTTATCGTAAACAAAAATAGACGCACAAAGGTCCGAGAATTTAAGATTCAAGCTAGGCTTCGAGAATGCTATTGGTGTAAATTCTGATGGTTTGAGTGGAGGTCTAGTTTTAATGTGGAGGAAAGGAGTACTTGGTAAGACGGAAATCACTAAGTATGGCTCATATTGATGTGTGTATAAGTTGTGAGGAGAGACGGAGTACATGAATGGAGATTCACCGGTTTTTATGGAAACCGAATAGAAATAGGAGAAAAGAATCTTGGTATTTATTAAGATTTCTATACATCACTAGTAGGCTCCCTTGGCTATGTGCGGTGATTTCAATGAGTTCTTATCGGAAGAAGAACATTTTGGTACAAGGGAGAGAGGATTGGATAATGCTTGATTTTAGAGAGGTCGTGGATTATTGTGGTCTTTTGATCCGGGCTTTAATGGTCCGCCATATACTTGGGATAATAGACAACAAGGTCAACGAAATGTCAAAGTCGATTGATAGGGGCTTGGCAAATGGAAAATTTTCGACCAATATCCTTGTACGGAGAGGTAACTCATATTCAAACAACAATCGAGATCATTTTGCTCTTCTTATTGATATTGCGAGAAAGGGAAAGATAGAGCAAAGAAGTATACCTCGAATTTTTAGATGTGAGAATATGTGGTCAAGAGATCCTACCTATGAGGACATTATTGATAGTAATTGGAAGTGTGCTACAAAAATCTAGAAGGTATAAGATCCTCCCTACTAGATATGCAAGCGTCTTTACAACACTTTGGAGCTATGAGGTTTTGGATCCGTAAAGGGGTAATCTTAATAGGCTAAGAAAGGAGCTTGAAGAGGTTCATAGGAAATCATGGCGTGGAGGGACAACAAACGAAGAAAAGTTTACGCTACCAAAATATCGTAATTATCGGCCCGAGAAGAAATCATGTTCGGGAGAGATCTCGAATTCAATGGTTATCGAAGGGGATAGAAATACTTCTTATTTCCATGCTAGTTGCGAGGGATAGAGCAAGACAAAATCGAATTGTCTCCTTACAAAAAGAAGATGGTACTTGTTTTGTTATCAACAAAAGATCCGGAAAATGTTGCTATTGGGTACTATACCGACTTTTTCAAAGACAGAATTCCTAGATCCAAATGAAGTGGTCCAGTTTGTGCCCCAGAAAGTAAATGAAGACATGAACCGGAGGCTTTGTAGACCTTTTACTGCAGAAGAAGTAGAAAGGGCTTTGTTCATGATGAAGCCTAATAAATCTCCGGGGCCCGATGGTTTCACACGGTTTTTTTTTTTTTTACCAAAAACATTGGTCTTTATTGAAGGATGACATTTGTCGGCAGTCCTTGATTTCTTGCGAGGAGGTGAGATGCCACCAGAGGTAAATAAAAGCAGTGCTAGTCCTAATACCAAAAATTAGACAACCTAATGAAATGACACAGTTTAGACCAATCTCCCTTTGTAATGTCCTTTACAAAATGTGCTCCAAAGTTTTAGCAAACAGATTAAGGGAGATCTTGGATGACATTATATCGGAAGAACAAAGTGCTTTCGTTCTGGAAGGTTGATTACTGATAATGTGTTAATTGCTTATGAATGCACTCACTACCTAAAAAGAAAGAAAGGTAAGACAGCCTTTGCGCTATAAAGTTGGACATGATGAAGGCATATGACAGAGTGGAATGGGATTATCGAGAAGCATTATAGTTAAGTTGGGCTTTGCGAGAATCTTGGGTTTCTCTAATAATGAAGTGTGTTCAAACAGTGAGCTTTTTTGTGAAGGTAAATGGTCATCTTACTCCGTTCTTCAATCCCTCCGGAGGAATTAGACGGGGTGAACCCATATCCCCGTATCTCTTTCTCTTATGTGTTGAAGGATTGTCTTGCTTATTAAAATCTTGGACCACTCTATTTGTCAAGAGGAATAAGGATTGGAATACATACACCATGGATTTCTCATTTATTATTTGCTGATGATTGCATCATATTCACTCAAGCTTCAGGAAGAGGTGCGGAGAGATTAAATAATATCCTTGAGACTTATAATAGAGGTTCAGGACAAGTCAGTTAATAGAGGCGAAGTCTGCGATTTTTTTTTTAGTAAGAATTGTTCAGAGGATACTAGAAGAGAAGTGGCCCAAACTTTAAATATCCAGAAAAGAAGCAATTTGAAGAAAAATATTTAGGTTTACCTACGGCGGTTGGTCGATTCAACAACCGAAGCTTTCATGAAACTCACAACAAGAATCCAAAACTTGGTAAATGGTTGGAGTGAAAGAAATCTAAGTTCATTTGCAAGAGAAGTGCTTATTAAGGCTGTAGCCCAATCAATACCAACATACTCTATGAGTTGCTTTGAATTATCAAAAACTACTTGTGAGAAAAAATTACTTCAGTAGTTGCCCGGTATGGGGGAGGTGATGGTGATACAAGGAAAATGCATTGGAGAAAATGGTCCTAAATAACGCATGCGAAAAAGCTAGAGGTATGGGATTTAGAGATTTGCATATTTTCAATCTAGCAATGTTAGGGAAGCAAGGGTGGAGGCTTATGACCAAGCCAAATTCACTTTGTGCACGTATGCTCAAAGGCAAATATTTCTATAACTCATCCTTTATGGAAGCTAAAACAAAACGTCCACAGTTCTCATACTTGGCGAGCAATTTTAAAAGGTAGACAAGTGTTAGAGAAGGGATTAATCAAATTAATTGGCAATGGTACCTCCACAAATGTTTGGACAGATCAGTGGATTCCGGGGATACCGAGGCTTTAAACCTTTAAGTAGAAGACACGAGGCAACGGTTGAGAAGGTCCAAGAACTCCTCACCTTAGATGGTTTTACGCTTGGAATGAACAAGTCTTTGAGACAAATTTTTTAGAGGCTGATGCAAAGGAAATCCAAAAAATACCGCTTGGAAAATTAAATGAGGATCTATGGGCATGGAGTGCGAGAGAAAAATGGTGTATACTCTGTTAGATCTGCATATAGATTAATGGACTCCTCAAGACGCATGTTGGAAATGAATAAAACAAATCTTTGCAAGTTCCTCACGTAAGTGGAGACAATACGCTTTGGAAAAGACTTTGGAAACTTAAAATCCCTCCAAAAGTGAAGGTGTTTTGGTGGCGGGTAATGCATAATTTTATGCCAGTCAAGGCAATATTGAAGGAAAGGCATATAGAAGATCAAGGTACGTGTCCCGATTGTGGGGCTGAAAATGAAACAGTTTATCATGCTTTAGTGGCATGTACCTTTCCTACCATGTTTTGGCAATCTTTCTATGAACTATTCAATATCAAATTATCAAAATTGCATCCCGCTACATGGTGCTTCGATTTGTTGGATAAATCTTTATGCCCTGATGGAAGCTGTGGACCTATTCTATGTGGAATGTGGGCGTGTGGACAGCTCATAATAGAAGACACCATGGGGAAACCAATATGAATTTGTTGCAGGCTTGCAGATGGGCCAAGGAATGATCGTCCGATCTAATGGTACCGGTGAGATCACAAAGGGAAGTAAAAATGATACACGGATTACTAATTGGGAACCCCCTCCAGTTGATTTCATTAAAGTCAATATTGATGCAGCTTTTAGGGTGGAAGATCAGCAAGGTGCAACTGGAGTAGTCATTCATGATGAGGATGGTCAAGTAATTGCGGCTAAATGCAAATGGTATGACTCCATTCCAAATGCTCTCACCGCGGAAGCTTATGCAGCACGTGATGCGGCTCTTATGTTGTCTAAGATGAATTATCCCAAGATTATAATGGAAACCGATTGTTTAGAGTTGCAATCCTTATGGCAAAAACAAAGAGAATACTAGACCAACTATTTTGCCAATATTAAAAGATATTGAAGACCTTGTTGGGACATCCATGATCTTCAAGTTGCATCATGTCAAAAGAGAGACAAATAATGTAGCTCATGAAATAGCTAGGCATGGCTTGTTATCTAGATCAGATTATGTTTGGATGCACGATGCTTTGGCATGTAATGTCTCCCAATCTGTATGTAATGTTAACTCTTAATGATGCAATACAAGATCTTGTTTTTCTCAAAAAAAAAAAAAAGACCATAACCAACGAGGACTGAAGATCGAGACCACATATGAATTCAAGGGTCGCGTTTGGTCCAGCAAATTCTCAAATGGTTGGCAGGATATTATATTTTTCGATTTTTCATCGGACAATATCAGCAGCGTAGAACATGGTATGACGGACGTAGGTACACGTATGTAGATGTACGATCTAGGACTACCAACTCTAGTGCTTGTTTGTTGTCAAAAAAGAAAATACTCTACTGCTTTGTCGATTGCATGCATTTCTTTCGGTCGTCACATGTGGATAGGAAACAGAGAACAAATTTTGCTTTTGAGTAGACATTTACTCCCTCGGTCTCGTATTAATAAGGGTTATTGTGCTATATATGTTGGTCTTGATTAGATTTCTAGAAACATTTGTATCTCCAAATAAATCTATTATTAGAATAAGTTGGGATGTGTTTTTGCTGTTCTGATTGGACTATGGTGCCTGCTGAATTGGTAACCCCTAGTGCAGGATTGGGGTTGAAACTTCAGTTTTCTAACAGAAATAAAAGAAGTGTTGCATGGTAACACTAAACATTTCTTCTTTAATTGTCATCATGCCAATTCAATTTGGAGGACTGTCTATATAGCTGCTAGGATAACCCTGCCACATGTCAGGAAGTTATCAAATTTTGATCTAAAGGAGAAGAAGATACTGCTAAATGAAAACGCACGTGGCGTGGTCAAAAAAAAAAAATTCTGGTTGGGCTTGCTGCATTATGTTGGTAATTTGGAGATGTAGTATTTGAAAATGGGAGCGTACATGCTCTAAAACCATCCTCCTATGTAAACTATAGAAACTCAAATCAGGACCGTAGAATTCTAATTTGAGGCGCTATAGGTAAAGGTGGGTTAGTTTAGCACTTAAACTCCCACTGCTCCATCCTAATCTCACTTTTCGCAAACCCAGGACCTGGAGCTCGGTCGCGGTTTTGCTCGTCGTGATCGATCACGCGAGTCGCCCCCTGCCCTCGTCGCCCTAGTGGATACGATACCGGTCCATCGCCCGCCATCGCTGGGTCATTGGGGTGGAGCCACCGCCACAGTGGATGATTATCTGCAAGACATATTGGTCATGTTTAAAAAAAAAACTTATTTTGCTCAAGTCTGCAAACATGTTGCTGGCGTCGTCTTTTTATTTGGAGATACTTTGTAATAATTGGCCTGATTCTATCCATGATAGATGAAGCCGGATTATTTATCCATTATATATAAAAAAAATGTCCTTACTGATCCGCAACGCACGCGTGACTGCATCTTGTCGTAGCTCTGCGGCAATGAATCTGCTACTCGTTTTGCCAACCGTGAACCATGTTTGGGCGTCGAAACTAGAATAGACAGAATTCAATAAACAATTCAACAAGCGGTTTCAACACTGCTAGTGCATACGTAGCCTTGCACTCATGTCTTTAGCAGAAGCCGATTCATTGCAGTTTGGTGAGACATGCACGACGAGGTCGAGGAGTGGGGGTTTAAGTGCTAAACTAACCCACCTTTATCTAAGGCCATCAGATTAGAATTCTACGGTCGTGATTTGAGTTTTTACCGTGGAGGAGGGGGCCAGATCCGCGGCCAACAGAGAGGAGGGCTCCGGATCCGCCACCACCACGGAGGAGGGGGCTAGATCTCGGCCCTAGCGGCCGTGACCGCCACCTTGAAGCACACGAGCAAGGAAGCAAAGAGCATTGCTGGGATGGAGAAACAGCATGCGGCGCGGAGGTGGTGCGGCCATGGCTGATGGACAAGGAGAGGGAGAGGGAGAGGGAGAGGGAGGTGGCCGGCCAGAGAAGTGAGTAGGACGGGGACACGTGCGGCTGCGCGAGTGAGGAGGGGGCTGAGGGAGTGGTTGAGAAAACCTAGCTCACCAATTTATATGAACCACGATTATCGGGCTTCGTCCATGCTCATAACCTATTTCTTATAGAGTAAATTGCACCCACCATACAACAACTTGTAAGTGGGTGTAGATTGGTCTGACATGCTGTTCTTGGAATCTTTGAAAAATCATAGTAAATCATTGTGTAGATCTACTCACGTGGAGTCCAATAAAATTGGATTTTCCATTTTATGATTTTTTTATAATTTACTATGATTTTTTTCAAAGATTCCAAGAACACCATGTGAGCCTAGGGGCATTCCAGTCTTTTTGTCCATACAGTTAACAGTACCGATTACCTCCAAAAGTAGACAGAAGGGTGCGTGGGGTAAAAGAAAGTTGAAGTTGGGCACACAGGGAAATTTTTTTTTGAGGGGCACACGGGACAAGCAAACTTTTATAATGGTATACAGGGAAAAAATCTCCTCGGGAACGCGGGGGCCTCCGTCAGTTCACCGGGCTTCGGACCGCCTCCCTCCTGACAGACGGCGCAGCCCTCCGCGTTTCCTCGCCCGCGGTCTGCTCGGAGGTCACGTCCTCCGCAGGTGGTCTTGCACATGTCTTCGCTTCACGCCACCGTGGCGGAGGACCCTCTGCTAGAAGAACCTGCACGATCAAACTTGGGTTATCTTGAGGCGCTGCCCTGGCTCGATGGGGTGGGGCCCGCGGAGCTGCCGTTGCTGGCGAGGGTCGCCCTCCCCATCAGGTGCGTTGTGACGGTGACCGTTTGCCATTCTTCTGTTTTGGCATGCGCAATTCAGAGCAGACAGCAGAGAGAAATCTGACACAAATACCTTTCGTCGAGGCCAGATGTAATATTAATGTCACAGGTCGTCGTGTAAACAAGGGGAATCATAAGGCTTTGACCAACATTAGCGAGACTTCTCACGTCCTTAAATTCAGTTTAAATCTAATTAATTACATTCACTCTTCACGATGGCGCACGGGGTAATCATACGTAAGTAGTCCTGTACAAAAGTTACATACTGCGTATTCACCAAAGCACCTACGGACCCCACAATAAACGAGCATTTGTGCTATAAAAACAGACACGAATCCACAGCAAGCGTCTGTAATGAGTCGCCAGCGGGGTCGCCGGTCCGGTAAGGTCAACAAGCGTATTTAATAAGCGCTTATTACAAACGCTCGTTGTGTAAGCGTGTCTAGCATAAAACTACAGACGCGCGTACTCAACACATATCTGTGACTAAAGGACCTATAACAGACGCTTGTTCTGTTTTTTCCAGCAAAACTGTGGAGCAAAGCTCCCCAGCAAAATATATTAAAAAACTAAACAAGACAGACTACAAGATCTGAATTTAATCAAATAGTAAGATCAAAATCACCAAAAGATAACTAGGATATTCCTCAAGTAGAGTCCGCTCCGTAGAGGTACAAAAGTTAAGGAGGATTCGACAATCCCGGCTCCTCCTTAGCTCTTTCCCTCTCACTCTCTTCCTCTTTTAATTTCTAATACAACTAGGTGGGGGGATACGCCCCCGGATACCCACGACGTACGACATAGGCCACGACCTCTGGGGCGGCTCGGCCCATGACAAGATGAAGTGCAGGTCAAAGCATTAGCCTGCTAACCGCATGACATCCGGAGGATATCCTGAAGACGGCGATCTGATAGGATAGACTGCAACCCTACATAGTTTGTAGCACATCATACCTTTTCATATCTTGGGAGATTGTATTTGTAACCCTACCCCCGTCTATATAAGGCGGGTAGGGACCTCCCTCGGTTTTCATCTCATACAATAGCTAATATAGAAGCAGACTCATAGGACGTAGGTTTTACGCAATCCTGGCGGCCGAACCTGTCTAACTCTTATGTCTTTGCCCCCTTCTTGATCTTGGTCTCGTGCACCCCTTGACAAATCTACCATCGTGGGTCTCCCCTCGGTGGACTGCTGAGCAAGTATTGTCGATAGTTGGCACGCCAGGTAGGGGCAACATTATATCAAACAGAAGAACAATTCAAGCGCTCACCATCCCGCTCCTTGGTGGCGCCTTCGCCGTGAGTGAGTGGTGGACTCGGCGATCCGGGCTTCCGTGAGGTCAATCTCGGGCGGTCACGAGCTTCTTCTTCTTGTCGACGACGTTGTCGAACAAGCTGGTGTAGCCACCCAGCCTCGCTTCGCTCCTCTTGGATATGCTCCTCCAAGGTTTGCATGTCCTCTCACAGATGGCGGTTTTCGGCAATCAACCGTTTATTGCCTTCGTAGGCCAGATCCATCTTCTCCAGCATACGGCGGCGCTCCTCGGCTGCACGCACAACAAGAAGCGTTCAAGAAGATAAAGGAATATCTATCAACACCACCAGTTCTTCGTGCACCCAGAAGAGGAGTTCCATTTAAAGTCAATATTGGTGTCGAAAAGAAGGTGATTAGGGTTGTGTTGACTCAAGAATATGAAGGTAAAGAGTATGTAGTTTCCTGTCTTGGATGTCGTCTTCTTGATCCTGAGATAAGGTATGCCCATATTGAGAAATTATGCTTTTCATTGTACTTTGCTTGTTCCAAGATGAGACATTATCTTTTGTCAAGTACGTGTGTCGGCCAATCCTTTCTCAAAGGGTAGGCAATATAACTTGACTCTTGAGCCATTAAAAATTCTCAAAGGTCAAGTCCTTGTTGATTTTATTGTTGAGTGTTGGTATTTCTTAGATTAGTAACTTATTTAATAATTAATAAATTGTTTACTTAGATTAGTATTAGGCTTCCACGCCAAGCACACCGGGAGGGCCTTGACGCCCACGAGGTTGTGATCAACCTGTAACAAGCAGCAAGACTCACAACTTGATCACCAAAACCGATCTATAGAACGGTAGAGGCGATGTAGAGCTTGATCTCGGATGCGAGAGCCTGAAACGACCTCCGAAAGGATCTGCCGAGAGGAGCGCACACGAAGCTTGCTCTAGGGTTGGCAAGGCCACCTAGAACGCCGACAAAATTCGTCGAGAACGTCGTCGAACAACAGGTTTAAGTTCTAGAAGAGTAAAAAGTAGAGGCGGGGTTTATGTTTGACCGATTGGATGTAGATGGGATCAAATCGGCCATGAACCTCTCATTATATAGAGGGGGTGGTCTTATCCCCTTAGGAACCACCTTAGATGTGTTTTTCAAGCACTAGAACCTTCCAAAAACCGACCTAGAACGAATCGATTCGGACACGGTGCGAACGGCGCCGGACGCCCGATCAGGGGCGCTGAACGCAGTCTAGAGAGCCATGTAGGCGGGGGGCTCGCCGGACGCGGATCACCCGGCGTCCGGCGCGCCGGACGCGGTCCAGAGATGCTTGTAAACTACAAGGACGCCGGGCGCATAGCCGGGCAGTCGGACACGCTGAAGCCGGCGTCCGACGCATGGCCCTATCCCGCCAGCGCGTCGACCCGTCCGAGGGTCTTGTGCGATGCGGCTCGGCAAGGTCCCAGCGTCCGGCGCATGCTGGAAACAGATGATCGCCTCCTTTGTTGGGTTTTCTAAGTCCTGCCTTGCCGTTGCACTCCAAAAATTTTTGGGTGTCAACAAGTATATTTATTCTAACTTGACTCATGAAAATATTTATTATTTGTTGCCTCTTGCTTATACATATGAATATGTGTATATATATCATGCATTTGTGTTGACACGAAACTAGGGCCTCACACTAACACACCGGGAGGGTCTTGGACACCCACGAGGCTGCGATCAACCTGAAAAGCGCAGCAAGACTCACCACGTAATCACCCAAACCGATCTTGGGTTCGGTAGGGGCGATGTAGAGCGTGATTTCGGCCGCGAGAGCTTCGGAACGAACTCCGGAAGGATCCGTCGGGGAGCGCACGCGAAGCTTCTTCTAGGATCGGCAAGGCCACCTAGAACGCTGACGAAATTCGTCGAGAACGTCGTCGAACAGCAAGTTAGGGTTTGGAAGAGATAAAAGTTGAGATATGTTGTGTTTTGACGATTTTTTATAGATGGGATCAAATCGGCCATGAACCTCTTTATTATATAGAGGAGAGTGGTCTTATCCTTTTAGAACCGTCCTTGGACGTTTCCAATCTCTAAAGATTTCCAAAAACCGATTAAAAATGTAGTTGGTTCGAAAATCGTACGGTCGTCCCGATTTTACACGCGACTGGCGCACACCAGAGAAGATCATGCGCGTGGGGGGCGCCGGACACGGGCGTCGGACGCTGATGCCCAGTGTCAGGCGCGCGGCGTACGCACTCCAGAACCACTTGCAGGCGGGCTGGTCGCCGACGCCGCGTCGTGCACGACTGACGCACTCCAAGCAGCGTTGTCGGGCGCATACTTTTTTTTTGAGATTACACAAGACAACGCAGACGCTCAACACGCACGCACACTCACCCCTATGAACACACGTACGCAAACCCTACCCCTATGAGCACCTTCGAAGGACTGAGCCGGCAAATCTTGAAGTTTCGAAGTCACCACTGGCGCCTCGCTATGGACGGGGACGTCGCATGCTGATCAGAGCGCCAGACGCGTCCTTTGCTTCACCGACTGACACAGCTCGTCACCATTCCAGCGTCCGGCGCATAGAAATATTCAACCTGCCATTCGTGAATAACTATTCCTCTTCGCTTTCTTTGTTTTTCGTGATGGCCTTTGAATATTCAACCTGATTTATATTCCTGTATAGGGGTATAGCACTTGGACTGGCCCATATATGCATGCTTGGCTGTCTCCCTTCTCTTCCATTTGCATGTATCCTCGTTAGTCGTTACTTCCGATTATGCCTGGAATGTGGAGACGTGTTTCCTCTTCTCTTCTATTCACTTAAATTTCTCTTTATATTTCTTAGCCATGATATTAGTGTCAATTTTGACACGTTCTTCATGAAATGATGTCATTTATTTACTTCCACACATTTATCACATGAATGACGTCCATCTTTAAACCTTGACGGGCACCCGCGTGCATTACGCACCCGAATTACCTAAACTAATTTCGGGTAATCAAAGTCACTATCAGAACTTAGGATCGGGTACCTCGGTTCGGGTAATTCGCCCGGTTCGGGTACAGCTATCGGGTTTTTTGCCCAGGGTGAGTTTTGGGTTCGAGTGCACAGAAACTTCAGGGGATCCGAATCCGCCCTGCTTAACGGGTTAGCATTTGGTCGAAGCAAAGCAACCGCGTCGACTCGGCACTAATTAAACTACGCTAGTCTGCAGTCAACAGCTGCATAGAAATCTTTTTTTCCCCACTTCGATCTTGCCTGTTCCTTCTCAGTTCTCTTCTTCTTCCACCTCCTGTTGTCATTTAGGTCATTAGGTCCTATTTGGTAAACCTCGGGCTCCAACCAAAACAGCTCTAGTTATGGCTTCATCTGTGGAGCAGATCTACTTAGACCTTGTTTGATTGCACATGTATCCATCTCAATCCATATGTGTTGGAGTAAATTGACATATAATTTAGTTAAATTACACTCCAATCCACTCTAACACATGTGAATTGAAGTGAATATACAAGCATCCAAATAAGGCCTTAGGGAGTTCAATCTGTTTTTGGACCGTTTAACAACACAGCTGCTTCTGATGAAATACGATGAAAGGTACCAAATACCCTTTTCCATTTTTTTCTCATTCTATTCCTTTTTATTTTGTTCTTTCTCTCTATGCCACCGATGCACGCTGACCCGCACAAGGAAATCGTCCTCAGTCCCGATCCCAAAAAAAGAAGAAAAGAAATCGGCCTTATCTCTTCTTCCTTCCGTCGGTCTCGCGGTCCAGGACCAGGAGCTGTACCAAATGGCGTCGTGCAGTGTCTATATATACCTGCCTCCATGCAAAGCTTCAGCCCACACGACGTAACAAGCAAACACACACACCTACAAGTAACAAGCCTATATTATATTTGCATTCGCCGCTGCAATTGCCAACGTACGTTAGTTTTCGGTGGACAAGAATGCCACCACCTGTGCAAGCAGCAGCCACGGCGCCCATGGCAGCGAGGAAGAAGCAGCTGGCGGCAGCAGTGGCACCGGTTGCAGAGGCGGAGGAGACCAATAAGAGCATGGCCGCCTTGATGAGCCTGTTCCGTGCGACCATGTCGGAGGACAAAAAGGCAGCCATCGGCGGCGGAACCGGGGAAGAAAAGGTGGAGTGGCTCCGGTCACAGCTCATCGGAAAGGACGTCGAGTTCGACACACCGTTCGGCCGTCGCGTGCTCACGTACGCCGACCAGACGGCGTCCGGCCGCAGCCTCGGGTACATCGAGGACTATCTCGTCAAAGAGGTCCTCCCCTTCTACGGTGAGCACGCATGAGATGATCGAGCTGCCAGCCATGGCCGGATTGATCACAAGCTGATCTGCCATGGCTCCATGCATGTAGGGAACACGCACACGGAGGACAGCCACGTCGGGAGCAAGACGACGAGGCTGGTGCACAAGGCAGCACGCTACGTGAAGCGCTGCATGGGAGCGGGTGCCGGCGACGCGCTACTCTTCTGCGGCGCGGGAACCACGGCGGCCATCAAGCGGCTGCAGGAGGTGATGGGCGTCGCCGCGCCCGGACACGTCGAGCTGCGCGCGCGAGTGGCCGCGCAGCTGCGCGCCGAGGAGCGCTGGGTAGTCTTCGTGGGGCCCTACGAGCACCACTCCAACCTGCTGTCGTGGCGCCGGAGCCTCGCTGAAGTCGTCGAGATCGGCGTTGACGCCGACACCGGGCCTCGACGTGGCCGCGCTCCGCGCCGCGCTCACGTCGCCGGAGTTTGTGAACCGGCCCATGATGGGGTCCTTCTCGGCGTGCAGTAACGTGACGGGCGTCATCACGGACACGCGGCACATCGCGCGCGTCCTCCACGAGCATGGCGCCTTCGCGTGCTTCGACTTCGCCGCCAGGTGAGAACACGTCCGTCCGGCCGATTAAACAAATGCATCATATGATAGCGATAGAGTTGAAATGTCGCTCTCATCATCTTTTGATATATACATGCATGATAAGGATGGATTTGACATTCTAGAATGTGGTAGGGAGACGATCCAACGTCAGATTAAACAAACGGAAAAAGTTTATATCACACTCTCAACTATGGAAGGTGGACCCTATGAAACGGTCTATGCCACCCTAAACTTTTAAAAACCGTCAAATTAGATGCTAAAGCAGTATTGAAAAATCATAGTAAATTATAAAAAATCATAAAATGGAAAATTCAATTATGTTAGACTCCAAATAAGTAGATTTATGCAATAAACATATAATATGGTATATTTTAGTATATTTTTTACGGCTATGAAGAAAAACATAGATCTAAAGCTACAGCAAAAAAATGTACTAAAGTATATCATTTTATATGTTCATTGTGTAGATCTACTCATTTAGAGTCCATAACAATTGGATTTTCTATTTTATGATTTTTCTATAATTTAGTATGATTTTTCGAACTGCTTAGGGGGTAATTTGACCGGTTTTAGAAAGTTTAGGGGTGATACAGACCGTTTTATATATAGGTTTTGGGGTTACGTAGTCCACCTCTTATAGGTGGGGGTGTAATATAGACTTTTTCCTTAAACAAATGCATAGTACTTAACATAACTTTTGTCATGACTGCATGATAACGATGTATAATTTGACAATCTAGAATATGGCGGACTTATTTTAGTCTTTAATTTTCTTGTGCCGATTGACTTGCTCAAAATGGGTGACATTGGATAACGATTGACTGCATGATAACGATGTACTATAACTTATTTTAGTCACATTGAAAACTATATGCGCCTTAGTTTTACAAAAAATGATCAAATTGCACATACTCGGGGAAATTCTTGTATCGATATGTGCACACAAAAACTAAAAAATTTGCAAAACGAAACTACAAGTGGTAGCAGGGAGAAACAATCTTCAACATTGAACTTTTACATTGCTATACACACAAAGCTGACAAGTAAACATTTATGTCATTACACGCTACTAGCTCTGAATATATTTGACTCGATCATTGCATGCGACCTAGCTAGTTTCATATGACAGCACACGATCGAACTGCCAATCTTAATTCCATGTATATATATCCCACGTTACGTCACTACAGGAACCGCTTCTTTGCCGAAGTGCAAAGAATTTTGCCGAGTGGCAAAAGTCGGGCACTCGGCAAAGAGGCTTTTCCGAGTGCCAAACTACGCCCTCGGTAAAGGGTTATTTGCCGAGTGCAACACCGTCGGCGGTTTAGCACTCGGCAAACCATATTTTCACCGAGTGCTTAGCCCTCGGCAAAACTTACCACTCGGCAAACAATACTTGAGCCAAAGCGGCCACGTTGTCCGATTAACTTTGCGAGTGCCCAACGTTAGCCACTCGGCAAACTAGGACCCTTTGCCGAGTGCCACTTGTTTAGGCACTTTCGGCAAATAACTTGGTTGCCGAGTGTCCCCCTTGGCACTTTCGACAAGCGATTAATTTTTTGATTTTTAGATCCCATATTTTTTGTGTGACATAAGTGCTGGTAGTTACATGTCATGTGGAAAATTTAGGACAATTTGAAATAGTTTTGCTATATTTCATGAATTATTTGTATTTCCTTGCATTTTTACAGGCCACTCCAAATTTGAGCTATGGCTACATGAAATAATGGAATCTTATTGATTCGAAAAAATGTTATTCATGATGTTTGGCATATGTTTAGGCTCAATCCAGGGACTCGCGAAATTAAGAACATTTATGTGTCGGAACATGACGAAGTTACGTGCGGGAAAGGTGTTTTTAAATTCTATAAAATCCAAACAAATTTCAAAAACACGAAACTTGCGGGGTGCGGGTTTCAAGCATCCGAGCGTCACAACTTGCTTTCGAAACTTTTTCAAATTTTTTTTCCACAGCCTCCTCATGAGATGACAAGACACCTCGCCAAGTTTCGTGTTTTTGAAATTTGTTTGGATTTTATAGAATTTAAAAACACCTTTCCCGCACGTAACTTCGTCATGTTCCGACACATAAATGTTCTTAATTTCACGCGAGTCCTGGATTGAGCCTAAACATACGCCAAACATCATGAATAACATTTTTTCGAATCAGCGCATTCCATTATTTCATGTAGCAGTTCAAATTTGGAGTGGCCAGAAAATGCAAGGAAATACAAATAATTCATGAAATATAGCAAAACTACTTCAAATTGTCCCAAGTTCTGAATATGACATGTAATTCTCGTACCAAGGCAATACAAAAAAAAATGGGACGAAAAACAAAAAAAAATTATTAATTTCTTCGAAAGTCGCGGTTGGACACTCGGCAAAAGAGTCAATTTGCCGAGTGTCTAGCCGTGTGGCACTTCGGCAAAGACTATTTTTTAAAAAATAAAAAACGAAAGCTTTGCCGGAGTGCCTCGTTTTCTGGCACTCGGCAAAGCCGGCGGATAAGTATCTGCCCGACTCCCTCTTCTCCCTCTTCTCTTTAATTCGCCCGAAAGCCCGCCCGAAGCCCATCGCCCGCTGCCTCCGCCTCGGCCCTCGCCCCCGCCGCCCTTGGAATCGCCGGATCCCGCCCCGGCGCCGCCGCCGGACCGCCCCCGCCCGCCGGCCCTTCCCCGGGCCGCCCTTCCCCGCGGCCGGCTCGCCGCCGCTCATGGCCGGGCCCAGCGCTGCCGGCCTCCCGGGCGGCGGCGGCGCCCGCGGCCCGGCTCGCTTTCCTGCCCCGGCCCCGCCCCGCCGGCCCCCAGCCCGCCGGCCGCTGCCTCCGGGGCCCCATCCCCGGGGCCGGCCTCTCGCCCCGGCCCCGAGCCCGCTCGGTCCTGCCTCCGGCGGCCTAAAGGAGAGAGAAAGGGAGGTGAGGAGGAAGAGGGAGGAAGGGGAAGGTGAGGAGGAAGAGGGAGGAAGGGAAGAAGAGGAAGAAGAGGAAGGAGAGGAGGGAGAAGAGGAAGAGGGAGGAAGGGAAGAAGAGGAAGAAGAGGAAGGAGAGGAGGGAGAAGAGGAAGAGGAGGGAGAAGAGGAAGAAGGAGGAGGAAGAAGAGGAAGAAGGAGGAGGAAGAAGAGGAAGGGGAGGAGGAAGAAGGTGATTGACGCCGGTCGTCGTTCTTCGTGTTGCCGCAGCCAAGGTAATTAAGCGCTATTCTTCTAGTAGTGTTAGTTGTAGGGTTAGTAGTAGTAGTTAGTAAATAGTTGTTAGTAATAGTTGTAGGGTTAGTATTAGTAGTGTTAGTAGTTGTTAGTAATAGTTGTAGGATTAGTAGTAATTGTTATGGTAATACTTGAGAAGTAAAAGTATGTGGTTGGATATATTGGTGGTTGGTGGCCTTCGTGCCCATATTGGTTGTTGGTGGCCTTCGTGCCCATTCTCGGTATATGCATGTGGTTGTTGGCCTTCGTGCCATGTTTTTTGTAGGTTTTGGGAACCTCCCGTGCGAGGGAGGTCTGCCGAAATTTTGAGTCGACACTAACTATTTTTTGCCCTTGTTTTGTAGGAGGACTGTGGGAGGGACTCGGCGACCCGGCCGTCCTCGTGGGCGCTACGGGTCTTGCTGCACCGCGTCTCCACCGACCCCGTAGGTATGAATCACCTCCGTCCCGTCCTTGTAGTTGTCTTACATAGCGCGACCCAGTTAGGCGTCTCCCGTCCGAAAGAGATACAGGCGTTGGTATGCGCGATCGTGCATATCTCGCGACCAGACTCATTTCGGATTGTCCACGTTTTTGGACAGCCCGTGGATGCGTAGACAAGGTAAGCATCCATGCTCGGGTCCCGTCCGAGCCGGATTTTTCACGCGGGACCTCCCCGTTGTTCTCCGGATACACACTCTCCCCGCCGGGGACGTGTATCGGGAGAACAAATGGGAGGTGCTGCCGGCCCCGGCCGGACGGGACCTAAGCATGGATGCTAACCTTGTCTCACGCATCCTCGGGTGGGATTAGGACCTATCCTCACCTATTAGATGGTAGGAAAGCCGTGTAGATGTAATTGCTGGTTATGTGGCTCGCTGACATGGGCGTATGACAGAGGATGGATAACCGTGAGTGGATGTACACGGGCTTCGCAAGTAAGAGCCTTGAATGGGTTAGGGGGACCGATGCTTTCCTGGAGCATGCATTTGGCCCAGCTGCTAAGGGGTCTATTCGGATGCCGCGGTCCGGCAAAGCAAATGTAAGAACAAGAAAAAGCGAGTCAAGGTTGAAATGGGCAAGCATATTTACAACAACGGATTCGTCCCAAACTATAGCCATTTGGATCTTCCACGGTGAAGTCGATCGTATTAGAGAGGACGTGGTGAGGCCCCTCCTCGAGGAGTATGATCAAGATGCGGGGATGGCAGACATGATGGCAGACTTTCACGATGCACAGTTCAATGGAGGATTGGAGGAGGAACTCGAGGAAACCGCAAAGGCGTTTCTACGAGATGATGGAGGCGGCACAAGCAGCCCCTTCACGAGAAGACAATGGTTACGGTGGATGCCATTTCACGCCTTATAGCGTTGAAGTCGCAATTGAGCATTAGTCGAGGCGGCTTCGACACCCCCGCCGTCGATTATTGGGAAGCGCTTCGCAGGGTCACGCCCTGTAGAAGAACACGCACGAGTCACGAGACTTCTTCGTGGACTCAAGATGCCGTATGAGTCGTACCATGCTTGTCCAAAGGGGTGCGTCCTATTTAGGGGAGACCTGAAGGAAGCAACACTTGTCCAAAGTGCAAAGCCTCTAGGTTTGTGGAGGTAGAATGTAGTGATGGCAGGAAGAAAGCAGTCCAAGATCCCCGAGATGGTCCTACGACACCTTCCTTTCGCATCAGAGGCTCCAACGGCTGTACATGACAGAGGAGTCCGCGAAACAAATGACATGGCACAAGAAGGGCAAAAGATACAGTCCTGAGAAGTTGGTACACCCATCGGATGGTGATGCATGGAAGCACTTCGATAATATGCATCCTGAAAAAGCTATGGAGGCTCGAAATGTACGCGTAGCGTTCGCAACAGATGGGTTCAACCCGTACGGTCAACTGGCGGCCCCGTACACTTGTTGGCCCGTGTTCGTGATCCCTCTCAATCTTCCCCCTGGTGTCATGTTTGAGCTCAAGCACCTGTTCTTGACGCTCATAATACCCGGGCACCCGGGCAACAATATGGGTGTGTTCATGCAGCCAGTGTGGGATGAATTGCAAGATGCTTGGCAAAATGGGGTACTGACGTACGACCGAGCTACAAAGACAAACTTTACAATGCATGTGTGGTACCTATATTCAATGCATGACTTCCTGGCTTATGGCATATTCAGCGCATGGTGTGTTCATGGGAGGTTCCCTTGCCCAACATGCAAGGCGGTATCTGCGATTCACTGGCTTCTCAAGGGTGGCAAGTATTCTTCGTTTGACAAACATCGTCAATTCTGCCCGAGAACCATGAATTCGAGACTAGACAAAAAGCACTTCACGAAAGGTGTTGAAGTCACTGATCCCATCCCAAAGTTTATGACCGGTGAAGAGGTCCTTGCCGAGTTAGCTGGTCTCAAAATCGATGAAAAGAAAGGTGGTTTTGTTGGATATGGTACCACACACATGTGGACTTATATATCGGGCTTGACTAATCTCCCCTACTACAAGGATCTTCTTCTTCCACACACAACATCGATGTAATGCACACACGTAAAAGAATATCTACGAGGCACTCTTCGCAACAACCATGGACCTTAAGAAGTCAAAGGACAACGTTAAGGCTAGACTTGACATAGAGATCTTTGTGGCGATAGACCAAAGCTAGTGATAGAGACCCCTAGCCCGGGAGGAGATGGAAAAGGGCCCGGCCGACTACATCATCAAAAGGGCCGATAGGAAGGAAGTGCTACGGTGGATGAAGACGTTATCGTTCCTCGATGGGTATGCGGCGAACCTGAGTAGGGGAGTGAACTTGCGAGACTATGAAAGTCTTAGGGATGAAGAGTCATGACTTCCACATATGGATTGAGCGGATCCTTCTGCGATGACTCGGGGATACCTCCCCGAGCCGGTGTGGCGGCGTCTGGCGAGTTGAGCTTTTTCTTCCGCCCGGCTTTGTGTTAAGGAGTTATCTCGGGATGCGATTGCTGATCCGGGAGCGTGCTTTTGTGTTGATCCGCAAGTTGGAGATGATATTTCCCACGGCTTCTTCCCGCCGATGCAACACCTGATTTTGCACTGCCGGTGAGAGCACGGTTGGGGGGCCCGTGCGTTCCGTTGGTGCTATCCAATCGAGAGGGCTCTCAAGGTACTTCGGAGAAAATGCAGGAATAAAGCCAGAATTGAGCCTTCCGTGGCGAGGCATACATTCCGGAGGAGGTGTCGACCTTCACACAGCGCGTACTATCGAGAAACTTCCCGGCGTCCACAATCCTACCCCTCGTTACAACGCCGACGAGAGTTCATCGAACCTCAGCCTTTTTCAGAGGGCAAGTCGGAAGAGGAAGCGCGACTACCCACAAGCACTTGTCCTTTGATGAGTGGCGCACTATCATGCTCTATGTGTTGTTGAACCTTGACAAAACCGCTCCTTATCGCCAGTAAGTTGTCAATGAGCTTGTTCCATACGCCGTCACTATCCTCCACCTATCGACCCTAAACCTCTGGCCTTGTTTTTCGGGGAATTTATTGGTCAACACCGGAGAGGGAATGAGGCTCCTACCTTGCAACAAGAAGACAATCTTCTAAAAAATGGGCAGCCCGATTTTATTTCACGGTTACGCTCAAAGGTACCATCCAACTAACCTCGTTCCGACTTTGATATTCCACTTTGGTCCTAGTAACATATAATGTAACGATCTACGTGGCCTCACCTTGCGTGCCCGCACAGATGCCAAAATGTGCGAAGATTTAAAAACAGTGGGCAATGGCTTCCCCGTAGGGTCAACTCGTTCACCGTTTATGATGTGAATGGCTATCGCCGCACGAGAAGCTACGAGGAGAGTCGGCCCAACCGCAAAACAACGTGCACCGGAGTTAAACGCCCGGCTTGGATAAGAAGGACTATTACGGCATAGTCGAAGAAATATATGAGCTCAACTTCGGGGGTCCTAAAGAGCTCAAGCTAGTGGTATTCAAATGCCATTGGTTCGATCCCGATGACACGAAAAGTGGACCCTACGATTGGGCAAGTCAAAATTCGACAGATTCCGTATATGGAGGAGAGGATGTCTATATTGTGGCTAATATACACGCCACACAAGTTTATTACCTCCCATGGGCGTGCCAAAAACACGAGGACCTTTGCGGGTTGGTACCTTGTGCGCGGAGGTATCGCCGCACGGTAAAGCGCCTGTTCCGAACGATGATGATTACAACCCTGACCCAAACACTGAAGAGTTCTATCAACCTGAGGGGCTAGAAGGACGTTTGGAGATAGACATTCTTTCGCTGATGGGCATGGAAGTAGACAACGCCATCGATGAGGACGAGGGTGATGAGGTGCAGGATGCTAAGGACCTGCAAATTCTTGAACGATGGAGGCTGGTGCGCGAAGGAGCTGTGGAGGGCGATGCACATGCTGAGGACGATACAGATGATGAGGATGGTGACATTGATGATTACAATAGTGGTAGCGATAGTGATGACTACATGCCAGCCTTAGGCATTCGGGGAGATAATTTCTAAATCATGTAATACTATTTTGTTATTATTGTTACCTTTTAATTATGTTTCGTTCATTTTGCAATACTAATTGGTTTACTCTTTGTCTTTGCAGGGACTCGACAAAATGCCAGGCGGAAGGCGGCAACGTCGACAGGGGGTCCAGTCCGTCTACGCGAGACCCCCCCACCCTCTCCCCACGCCGAGGAGGAGGGGAGGCCGACGAGGAGGAGGCCAACGAGCAGCACACAGGTGGAGACGTCGAGGCGCGGCCGGCGTCGCCCGATCCATGAGGAGGCTTTGAGTTTGTGTCGTCGTCGGACCGGTAGGGGCCATCGGGGGGCCGGCCCGGGGCCGCCGTCGGGCCACACCGCCAGATTTCGGACTCCGGTGCGAAGAGACACCTGTCGAGGCGTCCTCCTCGAGTGCCCGCGGGGGTCTACCAGCGCGGGGCCTCGAGCCTCCCGCGAGGGCGATCCCTTTCCGCCACCCGGTGATTCGACCCAACGGTGACAAGTAAGTAGCCATTGATATTTTCACTACTTGTTCATATGACATGTTGCAAATCAAACTTCGGACTAACAATTTGTCTTAATGGCTCGTGCGGTAACTAGTTGATTGTAAGCGGAGGGGCAGCCAAGCGCCATATCAATGGCATCCGAGCCTGCCGATTAAAGAGAACTACCCCGGCCCGGTGACCGTCGGGCCCGCGAGGGAGGTTCCACGGACGTGGGACCACTTCGTGCGCGTGGAGGGCGCCCTTGCCGGGGGAAGATCAAGACGGACTTTTGGGTGAGTCTCGTATGCGGGATTACTTCACGTCGTTTAAATACTATGTTTCTTAAATAATTGAATGATACATGTTTTTACGTATGCGAACTACTTCACGTCTTGGGCGGGGGCGGGAGGCGGTGGCCGCTAGAGTGCAGGATGGGTCCGCCGAGACCGACTCAAGGACCTGTACCACGAGGCGCGTGTTTTGTGCATCACCTCCTTCAACGCCGACGTGCTTGGCAAGGTGGTGAGGAAGAACGGCAAAGGGAGATGATGCTCCGGAGGGAGACCAGGCCTCACGAGGGGACCAAGTACATCCGGGTTCGTAGAATGCATTTTTTTGAATCCCTTCAATGAAAAATAAGCGGACTTCCATTAATCCTACGCTATGTCATGCGGATGTGTCGGAGTGGTGCGGCAAGTACAAGGCTCTTTGGGGGCCATTGTGGACAAGTGGCTCTTGGGACGAGACGCACGAGACCAAGAGACTCGTCGGGAGATGTCGCTTGGAGATGCCAGCGCCCACACCACCAAGGGAGCGTGCCCCTCCCGGTGTATATGAACAGATGGGTACGATTACATTTTTTTTTTTATTCAAGCGCTCAAATCTCTTCACTTCTAACCATCTCGTGTTCTCCTCGCGATCGGCTTCGCATGAAAAACCGCCAGATCAGCGAGTGCGCGGGGTGGGCCTTGACTCACGCGGCGAAGCGGCCGACCCGGCCAACGTCTACGACCCGGCGAAGGGGCCCGAGGCGTACACCAACGCCGGCGTCTACCCCAAGCTTACCCAAGACGCCGAGGGCTAAGCGGCGCCATGGGGACGACTTCGATCCACCACCGCGCCGACGGACACGGACCTGGTGATGAGGTTGGGAGGGGGGCAAAGACGGCCGGTTCGGATGGCCAACGTAGCGATCAACCCGCCCCCCTACGTTGGCAGGCCGGCGTGCCGGCTCAAGGAGCACGACCTCCAATCGACATCCCCATAGCACCTCGGCAGCCAGAGCTCCACGCAGATGATGCAGGACTTTCGAGGTAACTTCAGTTTCATCGGTCGTTTCATCGGTTTTACACATGTCCGCTACCTATGCATTGTTTCAATGTTACGGTTGTAATATTGCAGGCCCGGATGGCAGAGTTGGAGGCCAGGCGGGCGGCCCAGCGGCACGCTTTGAGGGCCCGGCAGGCGCCCTGTGCAGAGGCCCATCGGGCGGGAGTTGAGGCAGTCCGGCAATACCGGGTGCGCCCACCGCGGGGCGTGGCGAGCTACTTCCGGGGCCTCCAGATCCCCTGGTGTGACCCCGCCTCCAGTTGCCTCCCTCATTTGTTCGCTCCACCACCGTTTCCCATTCCTCCTCGCACGGACTCGGTGAGTATATGTTGTTGTTTATTTATTTTGCTGTGCGGCTCACCCTGCAGTACTAATGAGATCGCCTCTTCTTTTGTGCAGCCCACGGTCGGGCGGGTTCGAACCCGACTCCTCGGTGACCCTTCTCCACCCCATCCAGCCCTATCCGGTCGGCCCGACTCCGTAAAGACACGTGGCGGTGGCGTTCCTCCGAAAAGCCGGCCACACTAGGAGCTTCCACACGCCCCTCCCACACCACGGGTGGGCGTTCGGTCGGGGCGGGCAGGTGTTATCCGGGGCAAGGTGAGGACTCTTCGCACCGGGGAGGCCACGGTTGGGGCCGTGAAGTTGAGGTGGTCGTGATGGATTTATTTTCGATGTTGGACATGTTGCACCGTGATGGATCTAGTTTCGATGTTGGACATGTTACATTTCGTTTGGATGTTGGACATGTTTAATTTCATTTGGATGTTGGACTATATGTGTGAATTTGTGATATATGTGGATTATATATGTGGATTTGTGAAATATGTGGATTATATATGTGAATTGGTGATATATGTGGTCTATGATATATATATGAATGCTTATGGTATATGTATGTGTTGATGGAGGCTGTGAATCAATAGAAACAAAAAAAAAATCTCCGGCTTTGCCGAGTGTCGGCACTCGGCAAAGCCGGGTACCCCGGCGAGGAATGGCGGATTTGCCGAGTGCGTAGGCGGCACTCGGCAAAATGACCATAACTTTGCCGAAAGTGCCGGTGCACCGCACTCGCAAAAGTGCATTTTGTTTTTCAGTAAAAACAATTACTTTGCCGAGTCTTTGGGATACGGCACTCGGCAAAGTTTCAAAAACAAATCTTCGCCGAGTGCGGGCGTTCGGCACTCGGCAAAGAACCTTTCCATATTTAACGGGTGACGTCGGGTTCGCCGAATACGATCGACATGGCACTCGGCGAACCCTTCGCCAACTGCGGTTTTTGGCACTTTCGGCAAAGACTCGTTTGCCGAGTCAATCTTTGCCGAAAGTGGGGTTCGCCGAGTTTGGCGGTCGGCAAATCCTTTTGCCGAGTGCAAAACTGTCTTTGCCTAGTCGCGTCGGCACTTTCGGCAAAGCCACCGTTTCCTGTAGTGCGTATGAATTGGAACTACTTTTTTTTAAGGTCAACGGGGGGGAGAGAATCCCCACCTGATTCAATTAAGATGGTGAGTCTCAATAGCCAGATTGTTCAGTTACAAAACATGTATGAAAAATCAATAGGTTTTACATTCCGTTAAACAAAATAGAACACCATTTGTCGGCAATTTCCTTGTCCTTCTTGGGCAAACGCGCCTTCCACAGACTTGCCTCAGTCCTGCATGCCATCAGGGTTCTTTGGGTCGTTATCCGTTCATTCTGAAACACGACGTTGTTCCTCCTCTTCCAAATATGCCAACAACATAGCATGACGAATATATCAAAATGTGCTCCTGGTATGTGCGTCGACGCCGCCATCTCAACCAGCTTCTGTACTGTCTAGGCTTGGTCAGTTGGTATTTGAACTGCATCTGAATTCCTTTGCAGCATTGCAGCCAAAGATAACATGTGCAGCTGTTTCATCCGCGACCTGACATGTGTGGACTAATTAGTTGACAAGTTATATGAGCTGACCAGTTATAACTGCTTTCAGCATTTACTCTTTTTCTAGCTAATGTTGTCAGGGGAAGAAATCAAATGGGGACCGAAAATTTCCGGTGAATTAAATTTGACTCCGACGATAAAATCGACTTTGACTTGACCACCAAAACTGTAATTAAGAGCTCTAGATTTCAATATTGCTAGTAGGCCAACCAGAAATTTTCTTGTTCTCAAAATTATTGTTAGAAATCCATCCTAGTTCATACAACAGTTCTAACTAGCTAGTTCCTTCATATTATGCAGTGGACCATACGTGAAGATTGACATGAAATCTGGTGAAATCGACGGCTATGACGCGGTCTTCTTGAGCCCACACAAATTTGTTGGTGGACCGGGCACACCGGGCATCCTTGTGATGAATAAAGCACTGTACCGGCTCAACGCCCAGCCTCCATCCACATGCGGCGGTGGCACCGTAGCCTACGTCAATGGGTTCAATGAGAACGTGAGACAATAACCTGTGTGTTACATACAATTGCTACTTATCTTCTACTCCTAGTAAAAGGAAGAAAACTTTAACAAGAATTGTGTTGTATATATACGATGACACTTGTAGGATACATTGTACTACGGCGATATCGAGGAGCGAGAGGATGCAGGAACACCGCCAATCATTCAGAAAATCCGCGCATCGCTCGCATTTTGGGTCAAGGAGTACATTGGGTATGACAGGATGAACCTCAGCGAGCAAGTTTACTATGAGATGGCAATGAAAAGGCTTGTCAGCAACCCAAACATAAGGGTTCTTGGTAACACAGATGTAGAACGCCTACCCATCTTCTCCTTCCTCATTTACCCTCCTGTCACCAATAATCCTTCATCTGAAGCTGCTGCTGCTGATGATGAGCTTGGTTGCAAGCGTCTCCCTCTCCACGGCCGTTTTGTCACGAGGCTTCTCAACGATCTTTTCGGCATCCAAGCAAGAGGTGGTTGTGCATGTGCAGGCCCCTACGGCCATACATTACTCAACATTAACAACGACCTGTGTCTCCGCATTCGGTCTGCGATTCTTGAGGTATGCATGTATGATCAACCCGGGGGATGGTTATAGTATATATCCTCTTTAGTTAGACGAATTGTACTAATGTTACTATTGTCTGTCACATTTTTTCAGGGTTATAGTGGACTGAAACCAGGATGGACCAGGTTGAGTTTTGCTTACTACCTGTCCAAGGAGGAGTTCAACTTCATTTTGGCCGCCGTTGAGTTCATTGCCTTGTATGGCCATAGGTTCATCCCTCTGTACAAATTTAACTGGATTACCGGTGCCTGGACATTCCGGAAGCAGGCGATCAAGTACCATCTCATGAAGGAGGAGCTGGCTCTTGCCACTGGTCTTCATCTCGTGGCTGAAACCGACCAGCCAAAGGTTTCAGAGAAATTGGAGAAGAGACCTGGGTTTGATCATGGGAAGTTTGAGAGCTACTTAGAGAATGCCGAGAAAATTGCAGTGTCGTTGCCAGATATTAGCCAGCAGACTGTTAGTATCCCAAGAGGAGTGGACCCTAACTTGGTTCTCTTTCATATATAGTGACAACCTAGACTATCACTCATAGTGCCGGCGCGGCTGTGCCCGTGACCGATCCTCGTAATCCATACTGTTTTTCTATCTCAATGCAATGATATGCACACTCGTGCATATGTGAGAAAAAAAAACTTGATTGTAATAATAAAGGCAACAGGGCATAGCATCTGAGTTTGCCAAAAAAACAATATGTAGTTCTTTCTACCACACTTTATGATTCCATGATACACATGATACTATTTGATAGTTGTACAAATCAGGTTGACCTAGTAATCAGTTTTCTAAAAAACTAGAGGGATTCCCGCACGTTACTGCGGGTATTTTAGTAGAATTTTAATTGCATAGAGAATAAATTTATTAAGATTAGGAAGAGATTTACCTCGATATTGGCAGATCTCCTATATATTACTTCAATCGATTGCTATTCACATAGCTTCCTAACATGCATGAATGTCTCTACCTGGGCTATGCCATCACAGAGAAATATAAAAAAAATACTATTAAGAGATCAATGATTTTATATCATCACAGAATATAGGGATGATATATAGGGAAAAAAAGAGAAATTGTCAGATGCAAAACACGAGAAGAAGTGGTTTCCAAGGCGGAGACGGGCAGCAGAGGGTGCACACGCGAGGACGCGATTCATGGCAAGGTCAAGGCCTGGTCGTCTTCGCTTGAGTGAACGGCAGGGGCGAAGCTAGAGCAAAATAGTGGGGGTGCCTTGCTCTTATAGCTATGAAAATTTAATCAAAAATAATGGTAAAAATATGTTTTTATAAGTGTTTTTTTAAATTTTGGGGGGTGCCTAGGCACCCCCTACCACTAACGTGGCTCCGCCCCTGGTGAACGGCAACGGCAAGGTGCTGTGGGATGCGCCGCCAGCATGCCGTCAGTCCGGCGGTCCTCATGGCAAACCTACAACGAAGCAACAGCCAACACACAGGCCTGCATCGAAGTCCACTCCAAATCAGGAAAAAAACTCGAATAGGACCACATAATGCATGCATGGTTTTCTGTTAGAGTGCAAGCTAGGGCCGATAAGTCTACATCACACCAAGCCTTCGAACTTGGTCTTGATGATCTGCCATTGGAGAAGGTCAAGGAGCTGGCGCCTACCTCCTCTGATGGTTCATGATCATATACACATGTGACCCAAACAAATTAATCGTGAAGTTAATGTTGTCCAACAGCTACGTGCAAGCCAGCTCAGGAGACGAAGCACAAGAGATTCGAGAAGAGGATAGGAGAGGGTGCAGGACCGGGAGAAGTCAAGACTGAGAGATTGGAGGACGTGGGTGAGATAGTGGAGCAATTAGAATTGATGCATTCATGACGTGGCTTCACGAGATCGCAGAGAAATAGCTTAGTGGGATTTATTTTTATATAGGAGTAGTAGATAGATGTTCCTCTTTCCATACGTTGGTGCCATGCGAAGATCTCTCAAGATCCAGGGATTTGGAACTTGGCTGCTTATATTTGAGGTAATCAATTTACGTACGTGGACTAGCTAGTGTGTGCATACTTACGCCCGTGGTACTTAATAGAATTAGTTGCGACGGCTATAAACATCCATATGGTACATGTATTTAATCAGATCTAGCAAGTTGAAACTTAATTAGCGGCCGATATTTATGGTAGTAGACGCTCGGTCCATAATCAGATTTGGAACTCTGACCCGTTGTAACTACCATGAGACTACACTACCGGAATTTCGCTCTTTGCTGAGTGCCGGAGTCTTCGCCGAGTGTATTTTATTAGACACTTGATAAAGACCATCTTTGTCAAGTGCCAAATAAAAACACATGGCAAAAAAAAAACACTCGGTAAAGATGGTTTTGCCGAGTGTTTTTTTCCTGACACTCGGCAAAGAGGTATTTTGCCAGCTGCCTTTTTCCTGGCACTCGGCAAAGATGTATTTTGTCGACTACTGTTTCCTAGCACACGGCAAAATGCCTCTTTGCCGAATGGCCGGCGTCGCTGCCCGCCGAGGGCCATCGCGACGACGGGGCCCGCGCTCGAGGTTCGGGCACGCTCAAGGCAGCACGCTGCGTACCGGGCCCGGTCCGCGCCCTGCACGACGATGCCGTGCCGTGTTCGCTCGGCCGCATGGTCCGCGCCGGAGACGTCGCCGTCGCCGGTGAAGGAAAATCTTGTGAAAGAAAAATAGATATATGGAGGTTTCTACAAATATAAATATGAAACGAAGGGGTATGGACTCTTTATATGAACCACTTCTCAAATTTTTGGACCAAAAATGCACTTTCAAAGTTGATGACGATGATGGCGAAGCTGATGACGAAGCTGATGACGATGATGGCGGCGGCGGCGGCGGCGCACCAGGGCTGCTACCCTTCCTCCCATGCGTGCGTGACCCCCTCATGGGGCTTGTTGGGCTGCGGCATGGGGCCTATAATTTGGCACATGACAATGTGAGAGAAGAAAGACTGAAAGAGCATCACCGTGCTTGTCGCGCTCCGTAAATGCAAGATAGGAAGTGAAGACTCAAATTAAATGGGATCAAGCTCAGTTCACATCATTCTCGTCAATAAATGATTATAGAAATCCATCTTACCATCAGACGATCTTTAGATCGTAATTCGCAAGAAAGACAATAGGTGTTTCTGTAATTGAAAAGATGCAGGGAACAATTTTGTAATTCCGAAGAAAAATGTATTAAGAAATAAAAATTCCACAGCCGTGTACCTATGATGTATAGAAATAATACTGCCCCTCACACTTTGGAACTGGAAGAACCCAAACAAGGTAGAGCCTTGAAATGGGAGCATTTTTTGAAAAATGGTAACTAGGTTTAACTCTGATTGTACAACTTTTACATAGTGTCATGTCTAACAACTGTTTTGGCAAACTTAGATGCTATACCACGCTGCCTTTTATTTTTTTGACAACAACCACGCTGCCTTTTATTGCTACAGTCATAGTCTATGTTCACTATATATTTTTAGATAAGGGAACAATGATGTTCACTATATATGAAAGAGAACCAAGTCAGGGTCTACTCCTCTTGGGATACCGGCAGTTTGCGGACTAATATCTGGCAACGACAGTGCAATTTTCTCGGCATGCTCTAAGTAGCTCTCAAACTTGTCATGATTGACCCCAGGTCTCTTCGCCGGTTTATCTGAAACCTTTGGTTGGCCGTTTTCAGCCAAGAGATGAAGACCAGTTGCAAGCTCCTCCTTCATGATGTGGTACTTAATCGCCTGCTTCCGGAATGTCCAGTCACCGGTATTCCAGTCGAATTTATACAGAGGGAGGAACCTGTGGCCGTACAAGGCGATGAACTCGATGGCGGCCAGGATGAAGTTGAACTCCTCCTTGGACAGGTAGTAAGCAAAACTCAACCTTGTCCATCCTGGCTTCAGTCCACTATAGCCCTGAAAAAAATGTGACAAACAACAGTAACCTTATTAGTACAGTTCGACAAAAGAGGAAACTAGATGTGATGATGCACAGTCTGAACACAAATATATACCTCGAGAATCGCAGACCGAATGCGAAGGGAGAGGTCATTCTTGATGGTGAGCAATGTATGGCCATAGGGGCCTGCGCATGCGCAGCCACCCCTTGCTTGGATGCCAAAAAGATCATTGAGAAGCCTAGTGACAAAACGTCCATGGAGAGGGAGACGCTTGCAACCAGGCTCATCATCATCAACAACAGTTCCAGACAAAGGATTATTGGTGACTGGAGGGTAAATGAGGAAGGAGAAAATGGGTAGGCGTTCTACATCCGTGTTGCCAAGAACCCTTATGTTTGGGTTGGCGACTAGCCTTTTCATTGCCATCTCAGAGTAAACCTGCTCCCTGAGGCTCATCCTGTCATACCCAATGTACTCCTTGACCCAAAATGCAAGCGATGCACGGATCTTCTGGAGGATCGGTGGCGTGCCAGCGTCCTCTCGCTCCTCGATATCGTCGTAGTACAATGTATCCTACAAGTGTCATAGATCATATATACAACACAATTCTTGTTAAAGTTTTGTTTTCTTACTAGGAGTAGAAGATGATAAGTATGAATTGTATGTCTCACCTCCTCATTGAAGCCATTGACGTAGGCCACGGTGCCACCGCCACACGTAGATGGAGGCTGCGCGTTGAGCCGGTACAGTGCTTTGTTCATCACAAGGATGCCTGGTGTGCCTGGTCCGCCAACGAATTTGTGTGGGCTCAAGAATACCGCGTCGTAGCCGTCGATTTCACCAGATTTCATGTCAATCTTCACGTATGGTCCACTGCACAAATTACAGGAGTTAGAACTACTGATGATGCATGGATTTCTTTGATGTGCTCATTCTGAACCACAACTGAACTGATGTGCTAAATTGCCAAATATATGCCATAGTCATTTTCCTAGTTCAGAAGAAGAAATTTCTTAGTTGACCTATATATACAAATCTAGAGCTATTATATATAATTTTGGTCGTCCAGTCAAAGTCATTTTTTTCTCTGAGTCAAAGTGAATTTAATAGAATTTTCGATCGCCATTTAATTTCTTCCCCTGACATCAATAGGTAGAAAAGAGTAAACGCTGCACGCAATTAGTCCCCTTCAAGAGGGAAACAAGATACACGGCAGGTCAACACATATAAGTAGTTCCGGTTCATAGTTAACGTACGTGAAATATATACTTTTTTTTTTTTTTTTGCGGAACAACGTGAAATATATACTTGAATCAAGTATATATGAACTAGTAGCTAGTCAGTACTGATGTATGGATTTCTCTGATGTGCCAAATTTCCCAATATTTGTCGTCACCCATAATACTTATTTCTGATCGAAATTCATTCTTCTGATAGTACCTAGTTTATGCGATGAAAGTCCTCCTAGGATGGATTTGTAACAATAATGTGGAGAACAAAAAATTTCCTGGTTGACCTAGCATTACTGAAATCTAGAGCTCTTAATTACAGTTTCGGTCGTTCAGTCAAAGTCGTTTTTATCCTCTGAGTCAAATTGAATTAAGTAGAATTTTCGTTCCCCGTTTAATTTCTTCCCCTGACGTACAGGATTTGGCTAGAAAAGATTAAATGCTGCAAGCAATTAGTCCACTTCAAACAAGAGGAACTGCAGGTCAACATATAAGTAGTTCCAGTTCATACACTCAACGTGAAATATATACCTGGAATTAAGATCGGCAGTTCGATCGTGTGCTGTCGTGTAGTCATATGAAACTTGTAAGTCATGTGCACTGATAGATGGTTGTCTGACGAGTCAAATATATTCAGAGCTAGTAGCGTGTAATGACATAAATGTATGTTTACTTGTCAGCTCTGTGTGTACAGCAATGTAAAAGTTCAATGCTGAAGATTGTTTCTCCCTACTACCTACCACTTGTAGCTAGTTTCGTTTTGCAAGTTTGTAAATTTTGTGTGTACAGATACAAAAATTTCCCCATACGACGACTATGTGCAATTTTGATCATTTTTGTAAAACTAAGGCGCATCTAGTTTTCCAATGTGACGTACACCAATTTTGAGCAAGTCCAGTCATCATCAAAAGAAGACTAAAATAACTCTGCCATGCATATATATTCTTAGAATGTCAAATCCATCCTTATCATGCATGAATATATCAAAAGAAGATGAGAGCGACATTCCAACTCTATCGCTCTCATATGATCGATGCATTTGATTTGTTTAATCGGACGTGTTCTCACCTGGCTGCGAAGTCGAAGCACGCGAAGGCGCCATGCTCGTGGAGGACGCGCGCGATGAGCCGCGTGTCCGTGACGATGCCCGTCACGTTGCTGCACGCCGAGAAGGAGCCCAGCATGGGCCTGTTCACGAACTCCGGCGACGCGAGCGCGGCGCGGAGCGCGGCCACGTCGAGGAGCCCGGTGTCGGCGTCGACGCCGATCTCGACGACCTCGGCGAGGCTCCGGCGCCACGACAGAAGGTTGGAGTGGTGCTCGTAGGGACCCACGAAGACCACCCACCGCTCCTCGGCGCGCAGCTGCGCCGCCACGCGCGCGCGCAGCTCGACGGGACCCGGCGCCGCGACGCCCATCACCTCCTGCAGACGCTTGATCGCCGCCGTGGTTCCCGAGCCGCAGAAGAGCAGCGCGTCGCCGGAGCTCGCGCCCATGCAGCGCTTCACGTGCCGTGCCGCCTTGTGAACCAGCCTCGTCGTCTTGCTACCGACGTGGCTGTCCTCCGTGTGCGTGTTCCCTGCGTGCATGGAGCCATGGCAGGTCAGCTTGTTGTGTGCAAAGAGATCGAGGCCGGCCATGGATGGCAGCTCTCGATCATCTCATGCGTGCGTGCTCACCGTAGAAGGGGAGGACCTCTTTGACGAGGTAGTCCTCGATGTACCGGAGGCTGCGGCCGGACGCTGTCTGGTCGGCGTACGTGAGCACGCGGCGGCCGAACGGCGTGTCGAACTCGGCGTCGTTTCCGATGAGCTGCGACCGGAGCCACTCCACCTTCTCTTCTCCGGTTCCGCCGACGATGGCTGCCGCACCACCGGCGTTCTTAGTGTCCTCCGACATGGTCGCACGGAGCAGGCTCATCAGGGTGGCCATGCTCTTATTGGCCTCCTCCGCCTCTGCAATCGGTGCCACCGCGGCCACCAGCTGCTGCTTCCTCGCCGGCATGGACGCCGGAGCTGCTGCTGGCACAGATGGTGGCATTCTTGATTGTCGACTGAGAACCTACGTTCGTTGGCAATGGCAGTTGCGAATGAGAATGTAATGGCAATATAAGCTATAAGGGCTTGTTACGTTGTGTGGGCTGAAGCTTTGCATGGAGGCAGGTATATATAGCAATTGCAGTGGACTGCACGACAGCACTGCACGACAGCACGAGAGTTGAATGACATCGAAAACAGGAGGAGGAAGATGAGAAGGAAGGAACAGGGGAAGATGGAGAATATGCCAGGCCGGTCAAGGCTAATGCTTTGCTTGTGGTGACCAAATGCTCTCTCCTGTTCCTGCAAACAAATGCCATCAGAGGTTGAGATTGGAGCTGAGTTGGCTGATTGAAACATCTGCACTTTTTTCCGTTTCTTTTAAATGCTCGGATGAGCTAATCAGTTTACGAACATGGACTGTTAGTGTCAACTTTCAAGTGTGTGCGTACTTACGGCCATTTTTCTAAATAACATTAGTTGACTTGAGATCGCTATACATAGCATCCACACGCTATGTATCTTTCTTTTATTTTTTAGACAATGGAATGGAAAATTTCCGAATTTCAGACTTGTTCTGGGAAGACCTAAACTTATTCAAGTAGTATACCCATGCAAATGAAGTACTTAACAGCTGATATTTGAGCTAGCTGGCCGCTCGGTCCACAATTCTTAATTTATATAGCCTATGCGCAATAGCGTGCTATGGTTATAGATTTCCATGCGCCCGCGGCCCGACGGCCCGCACACGAGGCACGCTGTTTTGGCCCGGCCCGAGCACGGCACGGCCCGGTGGTCGACGGGCCCCGCAAGGCACGACACGGGCAGCAATGCGGGCTTGGGCCGACCCTCAAGCACGGAGCACGCGGCACGCCCGCACGTTAAGAAAGGGGAGGCCTGGTGACAAATATACTAGTGATAATATTGTACATATTTGGTATAATATTGTACAAATATACTGAAATCGTGTAAAAAATGATCATGTTTGAGTGTTTTTAAAAATCGCCCGTGGGCCGACACGGCACAAAGATGGCACGGCAGCACGATTTGGCCGTGGGGACGGGCCTGGGCTCGAGGTCGCACGGAGCCCGTTGTGGCCCGGCCGCAGGGCACGACGTGCCTTAGCGGCACGGCACGGGCGGCCGGCGGGCCGGCATGGCACGCACGGCGTAGCGCGATTTGGCCCGTGGGACGGGCTGGGCTCGAGGTCGCACGGAGCCCGTTGCGGCCCGCCCGCAGGGCACGACGCGTGCCTTAGCGGCACGGCACGGGCCGGCATGGCACGACACGAGGCGTACCGGGCCGGCACGGCACGGCCCGTCCCGTTGGAAATCTATACTCGATATGCGGCAAATAACTTACTCCCGTTGTAACTATCATGAGGCTATTGAGGTTACTGTTTCTGACAATGATAATGAGTCATGATCTTATGACTATTTAGTTTTATTGCTCTCATAAGCTATTTTCTCGAATGTCCTTTTATATGCATGAGTTAAATGCACGGGCGATCCTTAAACTCGTGGCATTGTGGCACTTTGGGATCCATGAACTCTCAAAATCAAAATCTAAATCCTGAACTTGTCAAGTTGTGCCACCTAGGTCCATAAATGTCAAAATCGAATATAGTGTGTCACTTATGTCCATGAACTTGTTAAGTTGTGCCAGTTAGGCCTATGAACTTCTTAATTATTATAAACCGCTAAATTACACCAGACGTAAAATATAGCACCCCATATAGGGGCTCGGATACATCTGAAGACATTAAATTGTCGGTGTAGGTATATAGTGTTCAAAACGGACTATTATACATCTGAAGACATTAAATTGTCGGTGTAGGTATATAGTGTTCAAAACGGACTATTTCCCGTTTCGAACGGCCTGTTCTTCCACATTCACCCTGGATGGGCTGCTTCACATTTGGTCGCACACCTACACGGACACGATTTCATCACTCACTTGTAACACACACAAAATTAATAAGAAAGTCAGAGTACGGTCTCCACCGCGTTGGCTATTTGTTAATCACATATCCATTATCGTGCCAAAGAAATTTGACTAGTTTTTTTTCCTGAGTGGCCAAGAATTGAACGAGCAGTCTTTCGTGGAATATATATAATCAGACACGTGTATCATACATTTGTCGCACTAGCTAGCACCGGATTGAATATTTAACTGATTTCTTTGGGAAACGCATTTCAGGTGTGATATTATACTTTCCCATAGCCTAATCATTTTAGAATTATTGTATCAAAAAATACTTTACAATTATCTTGAACTAAATAAAATGTCCGGTCATCAACTTGTTACCTTATTAAATTTCAACAATTAATTGTCCCTCTATTCCTGAATAAATAGATTTCTAGAATTGTCTTATGGCTGAATTTTTTATGCAAGTAACACCGCGCCACGCCTCAAGCTTATCAAACACGAATTTTTATGTGAAATATGACACATGCAATTAACTGTAAAATTATATAATATAAAGTAATTAATAATTTAAGTTAGTTGGTAGTGCATGCTTATTTGGTCTTTAAGTTTAATTAGTACTTTTTGGTGGATATATTTAAGTTGATCAAAGCTAGCTCACCCTGGCCTCGACGCTCACGGTATCCACTTCCCATCTAAAAAAAAGCATATACACTAGTATTGAAAATGCCCCTACAGGCGGTTTTGTTAACCCATCAAATGAAAATAATGTAAATTGCGACACAAAGCAAGCGATTTTTCACACATGCAAGTCAGGGGAAAGATCCTGACGGCCGAAAACCGTTAGGAAAAGGCTGAAAACCATCAAGGATCTTATCATAGTACAAGATTGGGCCGACCCCTGGAGGGGGCAGCGCGCGGCCAGGGAGGGGATGCCGCCACCGCCTCCACTTCCCCGCTCTCCACGTCATCGCTGAATTGTATTAGGATTAAGATTTTTTATGTGGAGGAGATATTCTCAATCTATAAGGGAGTATTCTATAAGAAAAAGAATAAGATATTGCTTGTAAAAGATATTCTGAAAATACAAGGAAACCTTCATAGATTGCTTGAGATACAAGTCTCATAGGAGGGCTATATAAACAAGGAAGATGTAATCATTTAGGGGCAAACAATAAAGGAAAATAGTCCAGCAACAGCAGCCCCCCCCGCTGCCACGCCGCCGCCTCCTCCCCCGACGCGCCCGCTGCCCTAGGGTAGAAGCCTCCCCCACGCGCCACCGCCGCCGGTGTAGCCGCTGCTGTTGTCACCGCCGCCCCTCCCAAGCTCGGCTGTGACAGCTGGTATCCGGAGACCAGGACGATTCCCACCACTGATGGCTTCCGACCGCATCAGTTTCTCCATGGCACTCAAGCAACTCCTCGACGAGAACTTCCTCAAGATCAACGACCGCTTTGACGAGATTGAAGCACGCCTTCGTCACATGGAGCACGTCTACGCCAACCCCAAGATCAAGCTGCCTCCGCTACGCTCCACAGGGACGCCCGAGGACGACCAGGCCATGGCCGTCACCGCTGGCCAGGGGGCGTCTACAGGCGCCACCATGGGCGCCACCCTCACCCCTGCTGACGCCATCAATGATGACACCGACCTCATCATCCAGAGGGACGTCGATCAAGTCAACACTCCCACCATCCTCGACATCATCATGGAAGACAACTCGACTCCTTCACCTGCTGCTGCTAAGGAGATGGCGCACCTGGCACCAGCCAGGTCGTTACCCCTGCCTGCTACACCTTCGACCCCGCAGATCCAGATTTGTTTGGAGGCCCCGAAGTACGATGGCAGTGATGATCCTGACCTCTGGCCCAGCAAGATGAAGATGTTCTTCGAGCTCCAGCCTAAGATCGACCCAAAGTTCCATGCACGGTATGCTGCTTTCCATCTGACAGGCAATGCTGAGCTTTGGTACATCCAGATGTCCAAGAGGAGGCCGTTGGTTGAGTGGGAGGTCTTCCTGCGATGTGATTTCGGGCCACCTATCACCAACGACATTAGAGGCGATCTAGCACCACCCGCGCAAGATGGCGACTTGGACGACTACATCGATGTCTTCTAGGAGTACGCTACGTGCCTGGACCTCCCAAGGCCGCTACACCATGTCCACCTCTTCATTGGTGGGCTCCGCACTCCTCTTCGCGAGGCCCTCACCTGGGAGGAACCACACATGATGCACGAGGCGATCGAGCTCGCGCGTCAATACGACGGGCAGCACCAGGAGGCGCCACCGCACGAGGTGGCTAGCTTCTAGGACTTCGGCTACGACAACGGCAGCGTCGTCAACAACGACACCGACATCGACAAGACAGCGGTCGCCCGGTGGCGGAGCACCCGCGCTGGCAGCGGCAATGGAGATGTTCGACGATCGGGCAACATGGGATGCCCTCAGCGAGCGGCACTAGAGTGCCTCGACGAACCAGCAGATGACCATCATCACGGGCACCATCCAGCTCCAAGCAACGACACTATGTTCTAGCAGCCTCAGCTCCCCTTCAGGACATCCTCCTGCAGCAGGGAGTCTCCTTGCATAGCGTTGCAGTGGGATTCCACCTTCCGACGACACCTTTAGAGGAGCAAGCCTTCCCGGCAAGCATCTTGCTCTTATCATGGCGCCCCAGCATCAGGCTGGACGACGTCACGGTGCTCCTCTTCGACAACAATAGGCAAGAATTCATGCACATCGACAACGTCTTCATCGATGCCCCCTGTGCAGCCGCCCCCCAGCTTGGGCCCGAGGTGACAACAGCCAGCGACCTCCTCTACGGGCGCCTCTTCTGCCTGACTTCTACACCGGCTACGTCGACCATCACACGTCTTCGCGAGGCAAATTTATGCTCAAGTAATACGTTCCTATGACCTACTCCATCCCTGCGCCACCAGTTTCTCAGCAGATGATTGAGATGACCGCCGTCCTGAGCAAAACCATCATGAAGTCGGCAAGGGTGGCCAGGCCACTAGTGCACCCCCTACTGAGCTACAAGTTTAGCGTCTTCTTCGGTCACCTGCACTTCGACTTCGACATCGACGATGACTCCTCTTCAGCCGTTAAAGAATTCAATGACAGGATGGGTTAGCTCTGCCAATGCTACGGTCCCGGTAACTCACCTTCACCAGTCACTTCAGCTCTCTCGCCTGACTGGTGGGTAGGGCAACGCGAGGATGCGTCGCCTCGACGAACAGTGGGGAGATGTCACAATACAAGATTGGGTCGGCCCCTAGAGGGGGCGGCGCGCCGAGGGGGGGGCCGCCACCGCCTCCACCTTCCCGCTCTCCACGTCATCACCAAATTGTATTGGGATTAAGACTTTTGTGTGAAGGAGATATTCTCAATCTATAAGGGAGTCTCCTATTAGGAAAAGAATAAGAGTTTGCTTGCAAAAGTATTCCGGAAATATAAGGAAACCTTCAGAGATTGCTTGAGATATAAGTCCCATAGGAGGGCTATATAAACAAGGGAGATGTAATCTTTTAGGGGCAAAAAGGTGAAGAAAAATATTCCAGCTCTTTGCTCTCTAGCTCTAGCGCCCCCACTCTGTCCTGCACCGCCCCCCCTCAAGACGCCCGCTGCCTTAGGGTAGCCCACGCGCCACCGCCGCCCTCCCCGAGCTCGGTTGTGACAGGTCCGATACAGCTCCCGATGGTTTAAGATTGACCGATCAGAATATGTTCCTAACAGTATAACCATTAGTCATCTGAGCTTATTTGAAACTCAAAAATATAATTTTAAATTAGTCACTTTAGTGAATAGTATCTCAAACAAGTTGAAATAAAAATGTTTAAATTTGAAAATTTTAAATCTTTTTTAAAACTACTACTTTGGTTTAGGTCATTTTTCATCCAAGCTCATTAGAAAAATTCATAGAAATATTAATTTCCAAAAATATATTGAAATCGAATTTAGAAGCCTTAAATGATTTCTGCATAAAAAGGTAGTACTAAAACTTTGATTTAAGTTGTTTCTCCATCAAGCTTATTTTAAAATCTCACAAACATATAATATTAAATTATTTAGATAGATGAGATATTAAAAAATTCACCAGATGTGACATCTTCCTTCCCATTATTTAGATAGATGAGATATTAAAAAATTCACCCGATGAAACATATATTAAGATATACTGTAAATATATACATTTTGGTGCGTCGTTCCTACTTGTCAGACGTGACATCTTCCACCCCAATATAGTCCACTCACTAGCTAAGTCGTCATTTTATCTAACACCGCCGGCCAATATGAGCCGTTTTATTCTACTCCGCTCCACTTCCACTTGCAGTTGAATTGAACTTGTCCCAAAACCGCTTGCACTTTTGTCCGTGCTTTGGAACTCTTCCATTTGATCTGTTCATCGGCAACGTTCAAAGTCGTGCGTATGCGTCCCTTTTTGACGTTTATTCAATTGGTTCCTCCGGGACCGGTGCATGCACCGTACCAACCACATTCGTCGTTGAAGCGGTGAAGCATTGAGATTTTTGAAGCTCCTGGCTATGCTAATTTATTTTATATTTTTGGAAAAGGGTGGATTTTATTAATTCACAATGTTTCCATCGAGTTGATATAATAATTGTAAACCTAGTCCTAGCCTCCCAAAAGCACACAGCCTGAACCAAACAAATAAAAAGTGCTCGACATTTTAATGACTATCAATACTATCTATGTGTCTGGGAGAAAAACACGTGACCATTTCCGTCAATTGTTGTGAGGCCACCACAACCAAATACGTATGCTTCTCGAGGATAAAGCCCAAGTACGTACCAAGTCAATGGATAACCGAAGTTATCACCTGCAAAGAAGCGTAACAAGGTTTTGTTTCAAGCATCAAATTATTTCTGCATAACTATAGCAAACCAATAAGTAGCTTCCACTCCCAGCAGAACTGAAGGTATTAAAATCCTCCAAAAATACCCTGTAGCCAACTCCTAAGCATATGAAGAATACCGTGGGGTTGAGGGAGACCTAAAGCAAGAATACACAAATTTCTACTCCCAAACCCCTGAAGCCACACCTAGCGACGCTTATATATGACACAATTTTCATTGAAATGAACTGATGTACATTTAATTTACAAAGTAAAGATAATCGGGGTTATTAAAATTCACTGGCCTTTCCTCGCACCACAAAATTCGGAGCATTGGTGGCTCATTGGTGTGCTGACACGTGTCACTGCACCTTTTACAAAAAACCCCCACCTAATAAGTCTATAAAAAAACAAGGTCCAACAGACCAACACAACAGTCTAGAACAATAAACATGGTGTAATATGCAGAAAACCCCCCACTCCCACCCTGCATGGTAGCCTGCTGCCCCGACCTCCCTCCCTCTCTCCTTTCTCCCGCATCGTCTCCGACACCCTTGCACCCGCATCGGTGCTTCGAGGTGGCGCTCGAAACCCTAGCCGCCGCCACATTCTCTCTGCTCCCCTTCCCCTCGCCGTGTTCCCTTAATGGCGTCTTGGGCGGCCCCAGTCCTAAATCCCTAACCGTCGTCGCTTCTTTCCTCCTCTCCAATCTACCTCGCCATGTTGGTGTAGCGCATCTGGACTGTGGGGGAGGCGACGTGCTACACAGCGATGCCGCGGGTGCTCGCGTGCTACCGAACAACCGGGAGGCAGCGATGCATACGGCCGAACAACTTCTTTTCCTTTCTCCTTCACTCATGTTCCTTTGGTTCGACATGGAGGGTGAGGTCCTCCGCATGGATCTCGGCACCAGCGGTCAGATCCGTGACAGGCTCTACTAGATCCATGCAACACACTTGTTCAGCGCTCGCGATGTGCAGGGACATGCCTATTATGCCTTTTGATTATATCATTTAGTTTCGTCCATCCTTTGATGTCCACGCTTCTAATAATTTGTCAGTGCTTTTGTGTTTGACCATGTATTTGTCAGTGCTTGTCGTGTGCCACTGCTGATTAGACGTACATTAGTGTTGAGCTGAGAATTTGGTGAGTGGATCTGAAGTACAGTTTCATTCAGTAAAAGTTGAGTATCTACTTCTCGAAGGACATGTCACAGGCCTGTAGTTACTTTGCCTTAGTATGTGTGAGATGAATAAAAGTCCAAGTGGTGTTTAGATCACAGATAAATAAGGCCTCGACTCCTAACCATCCAATTCTTATGCTCCTTGGAATTTGATGATGAAGGCATTTCTTTCCGTTTTTTTGAACAAAGCTATTATGGTTCCCAACTAGATAATCTCCATTGCTTGCAAGCAGAATAACTCTCCATATTGCATTTGCAGGTAGCTGAAGATAATGTTGACATCAACGGCTTATCCATTGCTCTCCTGGACTAACGACATTCTCTAACCCAATAGATGTTTCCCTTCTAAGCCCATGTCTTCCTATAGTCCTATGGATGCTTAATGTTTTGAACCATTGCAGCAAGCAGTAGTAATGAGACGTGCCACCTGATTCTTGTATGTTGATGAATTAGCCATTATTTTTGTTGTTGATGAATGAATGCAATTCTTTGTTGAAGTTGCTGAAATTCAATGCCTCAAAGAGAAGTCATGGTGGCGCCCAAAGGGCGCCGGATGTTCTAGTTCAATTTAATTTCACATGCTTCTGGCCACTGTCGCCGCACCGCCACAAATCCCGCCCATCCCCTCCCTCGCCGCCGCCATTGCCGTCCCTGCTCAGTTGTTGCCACCGGTGGCAAGGGCGGCCACCCCGCGACGGTCCCCGGTGCGTATAGGTCTCCTCTATTACTCACAATAACATCCACATTTTAATTGCTCGGTTAAATTCGCTCAAAACTTTCGTATCTCAATTTCCATTATTTCTTAGTTAGCTCTCCAACTATGAACGAGGTAGAAGACGAAGAGCTACACAGCTACAAGACTAGCAAGCAGTACTGCTACAGTTCAACATTATCATTTTTGTTCTTATCAGTGTTATCCCCTGAATCATCAGTTTTCAGCAACTATTTGAAGTATACAAAAACTAAAGCCTCATTTTATACTATTTACATTCTGGCATATTAACAGACTTTTGTTTACTCTTGTTTTGGTTCGCAGACAGTGGTACAGTGAACAACTACATAACATTCATACATCTCCTTCGCTTTCCCATTAGGAATAGTGGTCCTACAGTACCTAGGGTCAGGCAGTGTCTAGGTTAAGGATGGCAACAGGTCAGGTTCAGATCGGGTAGAGTCTCCATGCACCCAAAACCGAAACCCAAAATCAAAACCCGAACCCAAAACCGATTCGGGTGGAAATCCATTACCAAAATCAAACCCACAGATACCCAAAACCGAACGGATAACCAAAACTCGAATGGATACCTGAAACTAACGGATATATATAGACAAATTCATATGTATAAACAAGAGGCAATAAATAATAAATATTTCCATGAGTCAACTTTGAATAAATTTAATAATGTAAGTCAAGAAGTTATTATTAACATAATATAAAACATGAATTTTAATTTAAAATACTTGATTTCGGATATCCATTCGATATCTACGGGTGAAAACCTAAACCCGAAAACTTTAGGTGAAAATTCATCACCAAACTCGAACCATAGGACCCGAAACCCATGGATATCTGACCCAAACCCGATCTGCTGTCATCCTTAGTCTAGGTAATAACTACTTTAGCTATCGATACCTCAAGATTTGACGAACAAATTTCAGGCTGCCTGGTAACAGAATGTGCTCATGTCTACTTCATTATTGACCTTTTCATTTATATCACAAATTGTGTCTATCCTACCAGATTATATACTTCAATTTTATAATGTTATTGCTACCTAGCCCGCGCATCTGGGTGGGGCTCCATGCTAGTATAATCTGTTTTAACAGTGTGTAATACACATTCTTGTGTAAAATGTATATATTGCAACATATAAATGTGGCTACAATGTTTTAGAAAGAGTGAGCCAGGGAAGTGGTATATCAACAAACAAGAATGGAGGAAATAGAAAAATAGTCTAAACCTATGTAACAACTTATTAGGTCCCCCTGTCGAACACGAGATTGAAAAAATACGCAAATAATAGGAAAACACATGAATGAGATAGGAACATATGCAAAATAGAGAAATATGAAAGTTTTGAGGTTTGAAAGAATGAACCAAGGAACATGAGGTTTGAATGAACGTTTTGCCCATGATTTTACTATGGAATAAACACAGAGAAAAGTTCCCAAGTTCTTTTTACATGTCATTCTAGTGAGCCCTATAGTAGCAAGAATGTGTAAAAGGTCATTGAAGCTAGTGTCCAATCACCCATGGCGAGCCTTCACCATCAACATATGCAAGTTAAACGCCCGGCGCCGTGCAATGCTCTACACCATTGCCGCCGTCCATGTAGGGGATCAATTAGCACCTGCTTCATCTCTTTGAGCCACTTTGGATCCCCAAACAAAATGTTGTTGTGGTTGATACGGTTAGCAATATCCAAAAAATCTACGCAACTCATCGGTCGGTTACTCACCATCCCTAACCCCATCGCCGTCTTCCATGTCTTGGAGCAGATTGTTCATCATGATGTAATTACATTTTGTATTGTCGCTGGATGCTGCTACTAATAAGGGTTGTTGTCCCCATCATTAAACACCGCCGCCGATGTTGTCGCCGACGAGGGTCCTCCGTGATGCACCGATGGCACTCGGATCTTCTTCACCGCGATATTTCAACATTGTGTACTTTGGATCCTTGATGAAACCACACCGTACCAAAGTGCACCAACACCACATTATCTTCCTCGGCGAGCCGACTCTTGTAGCTATTGCACTCATGCGTAACCGACCTAGATTCAATAGGGTTTTTTCAATGGATGCTTCTACGACGATAAGAAGAAATTTGCATTTCGTTTTTTTCCGGTAAAGATGGTTTGAGAGGTTTGAGCGGTTTTTTCAAAATTCAAAATTTGAAGTCTTGTAAAAAGATCCTAAAAAATCCATGATTTGTAGAATCCAATGATGTCCATGACCTTCATGATCTTACAAACGTATATTTTTTTTTTTTTTTTTCAAACTTAAAAAAAATAAAAACAAAGAAAAAATGCTCCATTTGGATCTATATTTGGATTTTTTTCTATCCCATTTGGATCTAGAACTAGAACAAGAGGAAAAAACTTTTTTCCTATATCATGGAATACAAGAGAGAAAAAAAAAATCAAAAAACAAGAGAAAAAGAGATCTATATTTGGTTTTTTTCTATCCCAGAGAGAAGGAGAAAGAGAGAGAGAGAGAGAGAGAGAGAGAGAGTTGGGTAGGAAAGAAAGAATCAGGCTCTTATAGTGCCCCCCTTTGATCAATCCAACGAAAAAACTTCTCCCCCTAAGCAATGGTCAATTTTGGGGTTTCAAAGCTCAAATCCCTAAAAAATGGAGAAGAAGACATGAGGAAGAAGGGTTGGTGGCAAGTATTTATAGCCTAGACTTAACCGTGGTGAGCATTGTAACAAAAACTACCATGGTTAATTGCTATTAACTGTGGCAGTTATCTTACAAATATCGTCACGGTTAATCGATTAACCATGGCGGTTACATTAAAAAATCACAACAGTTAATCAACATTTGACCATGGAGGTTTTCTTAAGTTGCCCACAATAGTTAATCTATTAACCTTGGTGGTTTTTTGTCCTATTTCCTGGCCTGGCCGGCCTCCATTAACCGTCACGGTTTGAACAAAAACTGCTACGATTAAGATTTATCAAATGCCATGCAAAATCAAACCAGTAGTAGTGACTTGCACACTGTTGCTTTGGGTAGAAACAAGACACAACTGTCGGCAATAACATAATAGGATCAATGTTAACACAAAGGATGATACATGCTTTAGATTTTTTTATATAGGGAATTTCAGATATATAAAGAGGCACAAAGGATAAGCGAAGGAGAAAATGATCAGCAACATAAACAAAGACTCTAACTTAAACTTAACAAAACTCACCAGGAAAATAGATTGAAACAAAAAGTTGTACTGGTGGCTTTTTGGTGGATTCGACGGACACGAAATACATGTAGCTATGGGTAAATTAAAATCCTACCGTGGAAACCGTTAAGCTGATACATGATGATGAAGTTGTTGGTCCCGATCTTCACAACATTGGATCCTGAGTTTGATAACTAGCTGAAGAACAACCAGATAACTAGTGCAACCTGACAAATAAAACTTGAAGCCAACCACCGTCTTTAACCAGGAACCTAAATCATGGATTTGCCCAACCACGCTCTTAAAGAACCAACCAACACAACCTACAATCAATCGAGGAAACCTAAAAGGGATTAGGAGCACTAATTGGGAGCATATGAAGTCAACAATTCTGTAATCCCGTGAAGGAACTAACAAGATCAAAAGGGTAGAGATCACTCTCTAGATTTGTAAGCACACAACTGATCAAAAGGGGTTCTGTATTTTGATTATCAAAAGTCTCCTTTTTATTGGAAGCATAGTGGTATTTGTACTAGGTACGACCATGCAAGATGGGTCTAAATTTGAAATGGAAATGAAAAAGACTAAGAGTGTGAAAAGGCTTCCACGAAATCAACTCCCGATGTCGCTTCATGAGGTTGTTGGTCATTTGTATACTCTTCAATATTTTGATCATAACTCCATCTTGAGATGTCCAAATGATAAGCTATTTGTTTGGTTTAATAGTTAGCTTAATAAGATTTCACACCATGTGCCGCATGTATCACAAAATATAGTAGAATGGTATAGTTTTGCATGAGATCTTTAGGTTCCTGTACACTGTTCAACTTTTGATTAGTGTGAACTAAAACATGTCAGCTGCCCAATAGAGTTTCCAAACTGGTTGGCACTAGCGGCACTGGTAACTACATTTCATAAGCTTTCCAACAAGTGCTCAATGACCTTCATACATTTTGGGAATCAAAATTTATGAATATTTCTTCCACTGGTCCATTTTTTATTGAACTGGTCTGATCTTGCTGATTTGCTTTGCACTACTCTGATCTGATCTTGTTGGTCCTTTTCTTCCTCCTCTTTATGTGTATACCTAAGTACAACAAAAGCAGAATACTCAGGTAGTTTAAAATTCTTAGAATTATTGAAGTTAAAATCAATTAGGAATGAATTCACCTAATCTTGTAGTATCATAGCATGACTTCTTGTAAGTGGTTCTTGATTTGCACCTTCTATGTTGGATGGAGGGTTGACACTTGAGGAAGCATGCATGTTTGGCTACTTGATTATATATATTGTCCCCCCTGTTTGCTTGGATCTTCCTATTATGGCTTCCAGTATCAATTATCATCCCATATACCCAAATTATATGATAACTTGGCCAAATGATTGACTACTTGATTAGTCTTATTTTATTTGACTTCTAAGGATGGTGGATTGTAGATCCACATCCCATGTTGAGACTACTAGCTTAGTTAACTCATCAATTGTTGTCACTATATTGTTCCCCCTTGGATACTTGGATGTTCATATTATGGCTTCTCGGTATCCAATTATCATCCGATATATATTAATAATGAATTATGTGATAACTTGGCCAAGTGTCTGACTACCCGTGAAAAAGATTCAACAAAAGACAGAAACAAATCCATTGATTATGATTATTTTATTTGTCTACTAAGGATGTTGGACTATATATAGATCCACATCCCATGTTGAGTCAATTAACCGTTGTCAATATATTGTTCCCCCTTGTTGCTTAGATCTTTACATTATGGCTACCTATAGTATCCAATTATCACCCTACATGTATGAAGTATGAATTATGTGATAACTTGGTCGAGTGATTGACTATTTGATTAGGTTTATTTTATTCGGCTACTAAGGATGGTAGACCATAGATCCACATCCCATGTTGAGTTAATTAATCGTTGCATGTCACTATATTGTTAACCTTGTTGCATGGATCGTCATATTTTGACTTCCCGGTATCCAAGTATAGTCCTATATATATGTGTGAGAACTTGGCTGAGTGACTATTTGACTAGGTTCATTTTAATCAGCTGCTAAGGATGGTGGACCATACATCCACATCCCATGTTGAGTTAATTAACCATTATCACTATATTGTTGCCCCTTGTTGGTTGGATCTTCATATTGTGGCTTTTTTGATATCCGATCATCTATGTATATATATGGTGTGAACTTGGCTTAGTGGTTGACTATTTGATTAGTTTTTATATTTGGCTGCTAAGAATGGTGCACCATAGATCCACATCTCTGTTTGAGCTAATTAACTGTTGTCACTATATTGTTCCCCCTTATTTCTTGGATCTTTCTTTTCATGGGTTTGAATCCCACCAGCAGTGAAGCGTGAGGGTTTTCACGTGGCAAATGCTGCGACATACGGCGAGGTTGATCGGTTGGGGCATCCTCAAACTTTTTCCTACCTTTTTCACCTACTTTTGGGATTTCCTCAAAACACATGAGGGTAAGGTTGTCTTTATTCAAAATCTAGTAGTGATGGGGGTTTTGAACCGACACTGAAGATCAAATCTGTACAAAAACTAAAATACATGGAAAACCAGTCGATTCTACTTCCTTCCAACAAGTTGGAAAAAGCAGTATGTAATATCTTTGTTCCCTGAATAAACCCTTCGTTCTAACATGAGTTCTGCATTCTGATGGCAGCAAGTGCTGCAACCAGCATTGCTACATCAAAATTTACTGCTAACAATAGCACATATGCCTCCCTAGTTGCAACAAGTTATAGTTTTTAATCTATATTCTCACCACAAGAATCCCACCACCACCGGTCCACCATCCTTAGCAGCCAAATAAAACATACCTAATCAAATAGTCAATCATTCGGCAAAGTCATCACATATTTCAAAATTCATTTGTATGGGACAGTAGTTGGATACAGTGAAGCCATCATATAAAGATCCAAGCGACAAGGGGAAACAATATAGTAACAAATGGTTAATTAAATCAACATGAGATGTGGATCTATGGTCAACCATCCTTAGCAGCCAAATAAAATAAACCTCTAGTAAAATAGTCAATTACTCGGCATTCGGCAAAGTCATCACATATTTCAAAATTCATTTGTACGGGACAGTAGTTGGATACAGTGAAGCCATCATATAAAGATCCAAGCGACAAGGGGAAACAATATAGTAACAAATGGTTAATTAAATCAATATGAGATGTGGATCTATGGTCAACCATCCTTAGCAGCCAAATAAAATAAACCTCTAGTAAAATAGTCAATTACTCGGCCAGTGCATTATCACATAATTCATACTCCTTCCATGTTTTAGGTTTTTGGACTTCATGTTTGAACGTTCGTCTTATTCAAAACTTTATGCAAATTAGAAAATAAACAAATCATTATTAAACTATCTCTAGTGATAAAATAAATCATAAAAAATAAATAATATTTATACAAAATTTTTAAATAAGACGGATGGTCAAACGAGATGTTTGAAAAAAACCCTAAAATGACACTCTTTTTTGGGATGGAGGGAGTAATTCATAGTATGATAATTAGATATAAAATATAGTATGATAATTGGATCCTAGCAACAAGGGAGAACAATATAGTGACAACAGTAAATTAGCTCAACATGGGATGTGGATCTATGATCAACCATCCTTAGCAGCCGAATAAAATAAACATGATTGAATAGTCAATTACTCAGCCAAGTTATCACATAATTCATATATATAGGATGATAATTGGATACCAGGAAGCCATAATCCACCTCATGCGTACCGTCCTCTACCACTACACTCACTTGTCACTTGTGTCTATTACATTTTGGTTCCCCACATGTTACTACAAACTGAGTGTAAATTGATTTTCAGGCCTAAACGAATTCCAATGAAAAACTTGTCAATTATAAAGTTTCATAGATTTTTGAGATGTATATCTTTCATTTAGGTAGTTTCCCCATTCGAATTGTTTACAAAATTTGAATTTCAAATTTGAAAAATTCAAACACATTTTTGCATGACAAGTTGACTTCAAATAAAAAACTTGTCAACTACATAGTTTTCTTATCTTTTTGACATCCACAACCTTTGTTTTTGTTGTTTCTCCATCTGATGTCATTTAAAAATTCATATTCAAATTTTTGAAAATTCATACATAGTGTTCCATGACAAGATTATTTCAAATAAAAAAATGTTGCCAACTATAAAGTTTCATAACTTCCCAAGATTAATAACTTTTATTTTGGTCATTTGTTCACGTGACAAAGTGGTAGTAGTATTGTTCACAAATCTTATATATCTCTTTAGTAATTTGATAAACTATATGTGAGAGATATGTAGTAATTTTGTTAAGATAATCGTAGTTGGGACTTGTCCCCTCCGTATGGGCACGCCATACCGCGGATGAGATGGGAATACATCGGTGTACCTGCCCGTACCGTAGAGGAGCGGTTGAATACTGCAGGGCATGGCGAGGTAAGTCCGTCACCCCTCACCCGTCACTGTGACCCCGCGTGGCCACAGTGCTCGTCAAGGAGTTGCTGGGTCCGTCAGGGAGTGGTTGACCAACTCCCGTACCCGCTGGCTTCTTCGGGAAGACAGGCGGGTGAGCTCCAGACTCCTCCCTGCGTGCGAGAGGTCACAGAGCTCGTTGTGGGGAGAGCTCGAGCGAGGCGGAAAGAGGTCTCCAGATGCCTCCGCGCGCTGTGCTGTCCGGGGAGCCTGTTGATGGGAGAGCTCGAGCGAGGTGGAGGGTTGTCTTCGTCTTGAGAGCTCGTACGGGCGAGAGCTCGAGCGAGGCGGAGGGTGGTCCCTTCACGAGCTCACCCTTGTCGCGAGCTCGTGAATCTTGGAGAGCTCGGGCGAGGCGGAGGCGGAGCCCTCGGTCGCCCGCGCTCCGGCCTGGTCCCGGAGAGCTCGTACTTGGTGACGACTTCGTGCGTCGTGGTGGGGTGATCCATCTTGTCACGTGCTTTATGGACTCGATGGTTCAGGACCGTCCCGGACTCTTTGTTTCGAATTGAGTTACTACTTAGAGATATCCCAAATATCGATCCCCCACAGTAGCCCCCGAGCATCTGGGGGAGAGGAGGTCTCCTCTAGATGCTTTCGCGTTGATTTCGTGGGGAATAGACCTGCTCTTGAGTCGGTTTAGATGCGTGTGCGCTTGCGGCTCCCGCGGGTATGTCTCCCCGAGGCTCCGTGAGAACGAGAGTTTCTCGCGGAGGCTTTTTGAATTTTCGTGGATTTTTAATTCGCTCCTCTCGCGACTGTCCGCGGAGGGGGTGAGCTCGAGCTCGATCTTGCCTTGATGGCCGAGACCGAGTGCTCGGTGAGTTGGTACCGGGTAGCTTGGGCGAGGCCCGAGCTCGAGCTCGTTCGTTTGGTCTGCTGGTGGACCGACCTCGTGTTCCAAGGACTTGACCTCTCTGGTTCCTGAGCCCCCGCGTGGAGCTCGAGGGCATCGTGCCTCCCCGTCGACGAGGATGACCTGAGGTCGTTTCGTTGTCCATGGCGACCCTAGCGCTCCCAGGTGAAAGCCCCCGAGCTCTTTCGTGAGCTCTGGGCGTGAGCCGACGGTTGCTGCTTTCCCTGGGTGCCCTTCACTCGTGACGTCCTGGGCGGTCCTCGAGCTCTCTAGGGGGAGCCGGCCTTTGAACCCTGGAGTGGCGGATTTCCATCCCGAGCTCCCTCCTAGTCCTCCGGAAAAGTTACCATTGAGGGCCGAGCTCGGGGGGATTTTTATCGTTGCGGTAAAAATAGCCGTTGGGATTTTTCCGTTGGGATTCCTACCGTTGGGGGCGGTTACTCCGTTCCGGCGCGGCCGCTTTGGCTTCCTCCAGGTGGCATGCACGCGCCCGCCCCTAGTGTCCGGCGCGGCGGACATGACGCGAGGTGGGTCCCACCCGACGGATTTGTCTCGGCGTCTCCGTCGACCCCGATATGTAAATTAGGGAGGAAGGGAGGGCGGACTCACCTTTTCGCTTCCTGCCTTCCATCGAGAGAGAGAGAGCCTAGAGCCGCCCTCGCCCCCTCGCTGGATCTGTTTGTCCTCAACCTTTCCTTCCCCACCACCGGCGTCGATCCTACCCCGGAGACGAAGGATGGGGTCCTGGCTGCCGTCGACGGTGACACCGGCGCCGATGGAGCGGTGCGATCTGCGGCGGGCTCCCTCTCCGGACGGAGGTGGAGAGTGGATCATCCCGCCGCCCGGCTCACGTGGCCCCGATCCGCCCGGGCGGGCTACGTCGTGTCATTCGTCGCGTTCCACGAGCGCGGACTTGGCGTGCCCGCCGACGACTTCTTCAGAGGCCTGATCTCGTACTGGGGCGTCGAGCTCCAGCACTTGACGCCGAACGGGCTGCTGCTCTTCTCGGTCTTCAACACGCGCTGCGAGGGATGGCTCGGCATCCCTCCCAACTGGGAGCTCTTCAGGCGTTTCGTCTACGCCAAGATCCACTACCTGCCGGGCAAGGGGAGCGTGCCGGCTCCGATCGCGTGCGTGGTGATCCAGCTGCGCGGCGGGAGGATCCGGGATTCGTTCCCCAAGGGTGACTTCCCCACCGCCAACACCGGGTGGTGGAGGGAGTGGTTCTACCGCCAACACGCTCTGCGAGGGATGGCTCGGCATCCAAATAAGGCCTTAGGGAGTTCAATCTGTTTTTGGACCGTTTAACAACACAGCTGCTTCTGATGAAATACGATGAAAGGTACCAAATACCCTTTTCCATTTTTTTCTCATTCCATTCCTTTTTATTTTGTTCTTTCTCTCTCTATGCCACCGATGCACGCTGACCCGCACAAGGAAATCGTCCTCAGTCCCGATCCCAAAAAAAGAAGAAAAGAAATCGGCCTTATCTCTTCTTCCTTCCGTCGGTCTCGCGGTCCAGGACCAGGAGCTGTACCAAATGGCGTCGTGCAGTGTCTATATATACCTGCCTCCATGCAAAGCTTCAGCCCACACAACGTAACAAGCAAACACACACACCTACAAGTAACAAGCCTATATTATATTGCTACCATTGCATTCGCCGCTGCAATTGCCAACGTACGTTAGTTTTCGGTCGACAAGAATGCCACCACCTGTGCAAGCAGCAGCCACGGCGCCCATGGCAGCGAGGAAGAAGCAGCTGGCGGCAGCAGTGGCACCGGTTGCAGAGGCGGAGGAGACCAATAAGAGCATGGCCGCCTTGATGAGCCTGTTCCGTGCGACCATGTCGGAGGACAAAAAGGCAGCCATCGGCGGCGGAACCGGGGAAGAAAAGGTGGAGTGGCTCCGGTCACAGCTCATCGGAAAGGACGTCGAGTTCGACACACCGTTCGGCCGTCGCGTGCTCACGTACGCCGACCAGACGGCGTCCGGCCGCAGCCTCGGGTACATCGAGGACTATCTCGTCAAAGAGGTCCTCCCCTTCTACGGTGAGCACGCATGAGATGATCGAGCTGCCAGCCATGGCCGGATTGATAACAAGCTGATCTGCCATGGCTCCATGCATGTAGGGAACACGCACACGGAGGACAGCCACGTCGGGAGCAAGACGACGAGGCTGGTGCACAAGGCAGCACGCTACGTGAAGCGCTGCATGGGAGCGGGTGCCGGCGACGCGCTACTCTTCTGCGGCGCGGGAACCACGGCGGCCATCAAGCGGCTGCAGGAGGTGATGGGCGTCGCCGCGCCCGGACACGTCGAGCTGCGCGCGCGAGTGGCCGCGCAGCTGCGCGCCGAGGAGCGCTGGGTAGTCTTCGTGGGGCCCTACGAGCACCACTCCAACCTGCTGTCGTGGCGCCGGAGCCTCGCTGAAGTCGTCGAGATCGGCGTTGACGCCGACACCGGGCTCCTCGACGTGGCCGCGCTCCGCGCCGCGCTCACGTCGCCGGAGTTTGTGAACCGGCCCATGATGGGGTCCTTCTCGGCGTGCAGTAACGTGACGGGCGTCATCACGGACACGCGGCACATCGCGCGCGTCCTCCACGAGCATGGCGCCTTCGCGTGCTTCGACTTCGCCGCCAGGTGAGAACACGTCCGTCCGGCCGATTAAACAAATGCATCATATGATAGCGATAGAGTTGAAATGTCGCTCTCATCATCTTTTGATATATACATGCATGATAAGGATGGATTTGACATTCTAGAATGTGGTAGGGAGACGATCCAACGTCAGATTAAACAAACGGAAAAAGTTTATATCACACTCTCAACTATGGAAGGTGGACCCTATGAAACGGTCTATGTCACCCCTAAACTTTCTAAAACCGGTCAAATTACATGCTAAAAGCAGTATTGAAAAATCATAGTAAATTATAAAAAAAATCATAAAATGGAAAATCCAATTATGTTAGACTCCAAATAAGTAGATTTTACGCAATAAACATATAATATGGTATATTTTAGTATATTTTTTACGGCTATGAAGAAAAACATAAATCTAAAGCTACAGCAAAAAAATGTACTAAAGTATATCATTTTATATGTTCATTGTGTAAATCTACTCATTTAGAGTCCATAACAATTGGATTTTCTATTTTATGATTTTTCTATAATTTAGTATGATTTTCGAACTGCTTAGGGGTAATTTGACCGGTTTTTTAGAAAAGTTTTTGGGGTAATACAGAATTTTTTTTTATATATAGGTTTTGGGTTACGTAGTCCACCTCTTATAGGTGGGGTGTAATATAGACTTTTTTCCTTAAACAAATGCATAGTACTTAACATAACTTTTGTCATGACTGCATGATAACGATGTATAATTTAACAACGGGGGGAGAGAATCCCCACCTGATTCAATTAAGATGGTGAGTCTCAATAGCCAGATTGTTCAGTTACAAAACATGTATGAAAAATCAATAGGTTTTACATTCCGTTAAACAAAATAGAACACCATTTGTCGGCAATTTCCTTGTCCTTCTTGGGCAAACGCGCCTTCCACAGACTTGCCTCAGTCCTGCATGCCATCAGGGTTCTTTGGGTCGTTATCCGTTCATTCTGAAACACGACGTTGTTCCTCCTCTTCCAAATATGCCAACAACATAGCATGACGAATATATCAAAATGTGCTCCTGGTATGTGCGTCGACGCCGCCATCTCAACCAGCTTCTGTACTGTCTAGGCTTGGTCAGTTGGTATTTGAACTGCATCCGAACTCCTTTGCAGCATTGCAGCCAAAGATAACATGTGCAGCTGTTTCATCCGCGACCTGACATGTGTGGACTAATTAGTTGACAAGTTATATGAGCTGACCAGTTATAACTGCTTTCAGCATTTACTCTTTTCTAGCTAATGTTGTCAGGGGAAGAAATCAAATGGGGACCGAAAATTTCCGGTGAATTCAATTTGACTCCGACGATAAAATCGACTTTGACTTGACCACCAAAACTGTAATTAAGAGCTCTAGATTTCAATATTGCTAGTAGGCCAACCAGAAAATTTCTTGTTCTCAAAATTATTGTTAGAAATCCATCCTAGGAGAGGACTATAATCCCGTAAACTACTATCAGCAGAATGAATTAGATCAGACATAGTATTAAGGATGACGACATATATTG